>BLKR01014852.1:167500-189596 GCA_011170035.1 Teleogryllus occipitalis | reverse complement strand
TTTATCTCTTGCTCTTTTTCCCTCCCTTTCTCTCTCCCTCTCTTTTCTTCTCTCTTATTCCCTCTCCCTCCTCCTTTTTTTCTTCCTTTTACCTCTCTCTTCCCCTCCCTCTCTTCGCTCCTCCTCTCTTTTCTCCTCCCTCTCAATTTCCCTCTTTATTCTCTTTTTCCCCTCTTTCCCTCTCCTCTCTCAATCTTGTGCCGCTTGCTAGTCCTGTCCTTCTCAACCTTGCCCCACATCACACGGCAATGCTCAGCAACAATGAAGTTCAGGTGTATTGGAAATTGCATTTAAATAAAGCGACATTTTGTGCTGCAGAGCCATCTAGCAGTGTTTCAATAATTGTACTACGCCTATATCCATTCTACAAGAGCAAGCAATAAGTTGACAAAGTTTTATCGCAATGGATGAATGGTACGGCTATGCATACACTGCGGTTCTACTGCATCGCTGTTGGCCTCTGGAGGAATATATTAGGAACCTGTCTCATAGCAACAAGCGAAAAATAATGATCGTAGTGCATCTACCAGCATATTATTTAAATTATTTATTTTCTGTATTTGTGTTGTATTAATCTTTACCAAACTTTGCAAGGACATTGCGTGAAATTCTAAAGAAGAGTCTGTAAGTTTTTCGTATCAATTCATACACTCCTTTGGTGGAATTGATGTCGATTACGTGTCGTTGAATTCACTTTTATTAGTATAAATAAAATTAACAAAATAACCAGCTTCTGTACTTTCATTCTTCTGTTATTTTGGATTCCTTCCAATGCCAATGCGACCGCAAGCCCTGGAACTGTAAAAAACAAATTGGGAAATTAAAATTGAATATGTAAAAAGTAACAGGAATGCTCACAGGCTGACACTTTTGCTCTTTCAGAATATTAATTTGTTTTGTTGTGAATCAGACACACTCTTTTCATTTAAACATTCTTTTTCTTTGTTTCATTCTTTTTATGTTTTTCTCTTTTCTTTAATGTCTGTTCACATGTATGTTCTTTCTTTCTTTGTACAAAATTTTGGTGCTTTGAATGGCTGATTTCAGATTCTTTTCCTTTATTTCTTTTTAATTTTTTTTTCATGGAATATTAAAAATCTTTTCTCTCTTTTTGCCATATTCAAAGCACATTCTATATAAACAATAATACATATTTTGGCCCATACAGAAATCATACTACAATAACAAATAAAATTGTACAGTTACATGAAGTACATCTAACAAACATGCTTTCAAGACTAAAATATTATTTCTAAGACTGAATAGTTTCCTAGATTGTACAATGTTCAAATAAAGTGTTGCTTGTTTGATATTTGATAGGCAAAGTGCCAGCGTCCCATAACAAAAACCTTGAAATTGTGTTTAATTTCTTGAACAGAATTGAATCAACTTGAAATAACTATATCCATTTGGGTAAAATGTTGAAAAGCAATCCATTGCCTCACATTTTCCTTCTAATTATAATAAGAACTATGACAGGATGCAGTAACAACCAATGTCATATGCATTGAAGGCAGAAAGAATACACAATGTATAATAACATGGAAAAAACTTTTAAATAGAAGCACAAATCTGAATGAAATGAACATATTCCTGGTAATGCATGAGAGCAAAAATTTGTGCAGCTTAAAAACGACTGAATTTCATGGTAACTTAGATGTTTCTGTACAGTTCACCAGAAAAAACAAAGAGTACATAAAACTTGACTGAAGTGAATTGAACTTGTGAAATTACAGAAAATAATTGCAAATTCACACAGATTACATCCATTTTAGACTTCAATAGTAAATCATACTATTAATAATTTTACCCAAGCACCAACAACACCTGAAGGACCTTTGACTTCTTTTACAAAAATTAATACATGCTAGTGCAACAATTAACACATATTGTGAATCCTGTACTATGTATATGAGAATTAAAATTGCTTCAAATACTATTTTGAAATGCTGAATTACACCACAAAAAATGCAACTAATTGATTTGGCAGTACAGGAAATGCAATATTATTTTTGATGAAATGGAAAAACCTTTCTCATTATTAATATTCTATCCACTGGCAAACTCAAAATCAAACTTATGACAAAAAATTCACCAAACAGCAAATACTATAAATTGGAATATAATTCCAAGGATATTAGAAAGTGAAGTGACTTATGTACAAATGTAACGAAGAATAGTCAAGGAATTGTACGGATACCGATAAATCTCTTAATGGAAGAGAGATCGAGAAGTTAGTTTAAGTCACTTACAATCGATCCATATTAGAAGTTAAGAAACTTTAAGATCTACCAATTCACATAGATACCTTCATTTGTCCCAATAAAGTAATAATATAAAGAAGAGAATTAAAAACATGAATTAAAAGTAGTACATTTAAATAAGAAATATATGAAAATTGTATATTATAAAGTTAGGTTCTTGTAAATCAACAACATGTCATGAAAAAGTTATTAGAAATTCCACAGAATTCATGGTATTTTAAGACACACTGATGCATTAGTATCCTTACAATTCCTTGTGAAAACCCTGCAGAATACAAATGTACTAAAATCAACCTTTATTTACAACACTCTAATAGGACTTTGACAAGCGATGCATCGCTAACGTCAGTGCTATCGCCGCCAGCTGCGATCTTCATCTCCATCTTCTTCCTCCTCTTCATCATCTTGAAGAAGTACATCTTCACTTAGTTCAGCGATTCCAAGCTGCAAATATCGATGATAACATAAGATTACTTATAAACCTAAACCTGTTACAGATTTGAAAGCTTTAAATTGAGAAAAAAAAAAACAACATGAAAACATTCATGTTGACAACTGCTTAAACAAATTAATGCAACTTAAACTAAAATTAAATTTCAAACAATTTTGACATTAAATTTTCTGTTTTTTGAGTCTTTTTTAAAATTTTGTTGCAACTTTTGGGCATTGAACAAACATACATTATCGGACTAATCCTTTGTTAAATTTGATCTTTTGTCTCATAACGTCACAGTCAGTCATTGCCTCTTATCCCTTCAGCCAGGGACTTAATGCCATTAGTAACTGGAGTTCCCATATAGTCACCCATTTAGGAACCCGTGGTGCCTCCTGTTGCTTAACTTCCATGAGTTCATGGAGCTCAGTTAAGAAATTTGGCTAACACCACCAGCTGAATTGAAGCTATCACTGAATTATTTACCTTTCTTCATAAGATTATAATACAAGAAAAGACTGAGTATTAAGCACTAAAAAAGAATCTCAAATAGGCAGATAAAAACGCTGTTAAAATATTAAAAATAAGAATCAAAAATATGTATTCCTATTTTCCCAACAAATATCTACTAACCTTATATGGCAACAGAAGCCATATTACTGATTCTGAACATATTTTAACCAAGAATATGCTACAAAATTAAATATACCTTTAAATCATGCTTAAGTTAATTAGAACAATATATCCAAAAACAAATTGGGGAACATAATTCAAACAATGAAGCTGAATCCCAGAGAAATGTTATCATTTTTCTCTTATTAGAACAGAAGACCCTTGTAGCAAAAGGAAGATTGACTAGGGCAGAGATAGAGCTTACTTATTGTTAGTAAGCATTAACTAATGATGCAAGTAAAGATAATATTTAGAAAAGTCAATCACTATAAAAGATGTATTTCTTATATGAGGTGAGACTTACTTAAACTAAGCAAATATAACCAAGTAAAATTAATTCACATTCTTCATAACTAGCAATAAGGTTTTTCAAATTGAAAAAATAAGGTGCATATACCTCCTCATCCTCATCAACAAGAACTTCTTCTCCCTCCTCCAACAGTTCTTCACCACCATCTCTATTACTCCCAACCATTATAACTGACCGATGACTCATACCATGGTGAACATGAACAGTAGACATCAAACTGTGACCCCCTCTGTAAATCAAGACACAGAAATTATTTTATTACTATAACCTGTAGCAGATAACAATGAAAGAAAAATACAAAAAGTTAAACTTACCGAACATTTCGATTACTCTGGGGATTACACCATGTAACAGAAAGTAATCGATCTTGAAAGGTACGCCCCTTCACCATGGCCAACTCTGCTTCTTTGCGAGACTTGTAATTTAAAATGATAGAAGGTGTTGAATCATCTGCTACATAGTCCACAATTTCTCCATATTGCTGAATGGGAAAAAGAAAACGTGAATGAGAAAATTCAAACACACTGACACTGGTTGATAGAGGATCTTTTACTTGTAAATGACAAATAATACAGTTCGAATGTTTAATTGTATTAAAACAAAGAAGCTGTAAAAAAGTTGGTTTGTTGTTTCAGCTCAGAAGGGCATGAAATTATGAAGATGGAGGGTTCAACATTTATAAAACATCTCATGGAGGGCTATAGTGATGTTACATGATTTCTCACACTGCAAGAATCAAAAAAGAAAGGCACGATAAAAGTAGTAATACATATCTTAGTGTTATCGTTTTGAACTTTTTGTTGTGAAATATGGAACAGCTTAATGAGAGCTTTTAACAAGAAAAAGAAAGTTCCTTCCATTTATCCTGGAAGGAAAGGTGCTCCTCTTTGACCTTCCAATATTGAGTGATCCAATGTTCCAAATCTACACTATCACTATAACCACAAAATTATCGCACTTATTACAAATGAACAAATGATGCCGCACTTTACACAAGCAGCCTCCTTTAGAGCAATCCTCAGGCAACGCCTGAAATATGGATGAATCAGATTGTGGCTTGCTTTGCACAGTTGTTCATAAGTATCACAGTCACCCAGGTGCTAGAAGACCCTCATTAATACACACCTTACTGTGTGGTCCATTTATATTTCTATCGCAATGCAGAATCTAACATTACACTGCATTTGATACCAAGAAAATACCCTGCCAGGCCAAGACTTTCTCTTTAAGAAGGGTTTCTCTTCTTATTCTTTTCATTTATTTATCCTCTGCCTGCTCTACACACAGGCAACACTTGAACGCAGTACAGAGAAAAGGGGCCGTCCATAAATTACATGATGAGATTTTGGCGATTTTTCGACTCCCCCTCTCCTCTTGGTGAGATATCATGAGATTTGCCTCGACCCTTCCTCCTTCGAATCTTGCATGAACTTTTTCATAATGAGTATTTTTAATGTAAATACATTAATTTGTAATTGATTGCATTAGGATTGAATTAAAAAAATACAATTTTTAAATAAATCAGTCATTTTTTAAAAATTTGTGTAAAAATACAGGTAATGAGATTTATCTCATTAATGATTTTGTTATATTCTTTTTCTCAGTATACTATGCTACTTATTGTAGCATTCACATAACCATGATAAAAATTATTGTGCAACATTTATCCATATTTTAGTACAGAAACGTGTTTTACTAAAAGGGTCTTGGTTTACTCGCAATTTAGCACTTTCGTTTTTGGTGAAAAAAATTACGTGATATTTGCCAAGACCCCCCTCTCCCCCACATAAGATTTAGGTGAGATTCGCTTGACCCCCTCCTTCCCCTTAAGACCTCATGTAATTTATGGATGGCCCCAAAGGAGCACTGATAATTGCATGCTCCTATAGAAGTGTCTGAACCTACAGTGCTCAGAGTGGCTGATTCACCTTCTTGCTGAGGTGAAGAAACTCTTCCACCAGACGAAAAGTGAATTAGGAAGCTGATGAGCCCATAGAGAAGCCAGAACCCTCTCTATAGAGCAATGGCAGAATCCCTGGGAAAACAAAAGCAAAGGACGATCGACAGCCAGGCTCATGCTGCAAATATCTCCTTGGATAGGACGTAAGCACGGGAAAGTCTCCTTTCTTCTAATAAAGTTCCTTATCGGTCACGGATATTTCCGCAAATACCTCCACCAGATGAAGAAAATAGAATGTGGGGAAGGCGTGTACTGCCACTGGAAGGTCACTAGAAGAACAGGTTGGAGCTCTACGATAGCAACATTGAGATGATGCTTACCTGTGAAGGTTGGAGGCATGATATTTATCTTCATGGAAAAGGTACTCCGCACCAAGAAACTAGAAGAACTCCAAGGGCAATAACAACCAAAATGGGTAAACAGAAGAGGCAACACAACAAGATAAGCCCCTCGAGGGCAAACAACAAGACGCCATTCCGAAGTAATGCAAAAGCGGTCCTGGAATGGTTCTTCCGTCTAAGGAAAAATTAGAGGTACTACAGAATGGCAAGGGCTTTCTTGAAGCAAATTTTTCTAATATCCTTGGTATGGACTGTCCATACTGGCTTTAAGGTCTTGCTCCATTCTCTGACCAGCTGCCATCTATCTTCACCCAAAATACATTTTTTTTATTTTCTCAACTTTTCGGTTTTGAAATAGTAGAATCCAAATATTAATTTAAGAATATTAAAGGACGCTAAAACCTCATCCTAATTAGCAATTTTCATTGAAAAATTTGGAGCAGTCTTTAAGACAATGGCGTTAAGTGTCACTGTAAATCCGAAATTTGAAGCTAATTTTCACAGGAATCCATTGAGTTTTCGAAAAAAATTCATTTGAAGTAATTTGAAGAACTTCCACTCACAAATGCAATAATGCATATAAATCCATTGAAATGTGCATATTAACGGCGTGAGAGATATTGAAAAAGATTTACATTTATGTAATTTTTGAAAAAACAAAAGAATACACCAAAATGAAATTTTCGTCATTTTAAACTGTGCCATTTCCACTATCCATTGGAAAAGTTTAAAGGAAAAATTTGGACCCTTTTTTTGAGAAAATGAGTTTGAGCATTGCTGAAAATGCAAAATTTTGAGCTCATTTTCACAGAAAACTGTTGTGTTTTCGAGAAACTTTATTTGACATTATTTAAAGTACATGTACTCTTGAATACAATAACCTGAATAAATCGCCTCTAATGTAAATATTACCGATGTGAGAGGCAAGTAAAAAAAAAATGTAATTATTGAAAAAAACAAAAGAATAGAGCAATATAGCGTTTATGACATGGTACCAACCCTTTGGCACCAACCCTAAAAAAAAAAGAAGAGAGGAGAGAGAGAGAAGAAGAAAGAGAGAGAGAGAGAGAGAGAAAGAGAGAGAGAGAGAGAGAGAAAGAGAGAGAGAGAAAGAGAGAGAGAGAGAGAGAGAGAGAGAGAAAGAGAGAGAGAAAGAGAGAGAGAAAGAGAGAGAGAAAGAGAAAGAGAGAGGGAGATCTTTATCTTCAAATTTATAGACGTCGGAAAACACTGAAAAATATCCAAAATTTTACAATTTTCCAAAATTCAGAGTTTACCGTGAAAATCGGACCTCCCTCACCTTTATGTGTAAGTGTATTTTACTCTATTCCTACAAGCTGACATCCCGCGGGACACGGCCCCTGACGGGACAAGCTCTAAGCTCCCGACCGGTCTCCCGAAATATGTGGTAGTGTAATGCATGTTAGTGTGTGTGTAAGGGGAGAGGATAGGACAAGGAAGAGGAAGATGGAAGGATGTTCTTCCACTTCTTTGCATTTTTCTTAATGAAACTTTTCTTTATCTTGTCTTGGTCTGCGCTGGAATACCCTGCTGAGTTCTCTGACTTTTGTCCTTCGCTTTCTTAGCAGAGAAATATAATACTTGAAAAGAACGAAACATAAGGACTCCCTTATAAATAATAATAATAATAATAATAATAATAATAATAATAATAATAATAATAAATAACAATAATCACGCGAATGGAGTGAAAACGAGTTTCCAAGATTTATAACAACTGTGACACTCCATATTTATATTTCACTATCTTTACAGATCTGATTCAGTTTGCCCAATGTGAAACCATGAAGCAGGTTGTTGCTCCGGGAGTACCACTAGACACCGGGCGGTCGTTCTTTCTGCGCCCGCCGTGAAATTAACCATATATGTTTTCGGAAAGAATTTCAAGAAAATTAGTAGATTAGTAAAAAATTGTAAAATCAGCAAAATGTGTAAAATACATAATACTCTACAAAATATGTGACGAAAAATTTAGATATTTGTTAAGATTTCAACAATTCGCCGAGATCACAAATTTCACAACAGTACATAGCAACATATGTAATTACATTTGAATCTGGACTCTAGACATGAGATCGTCGGGCAGTGCCGTGAAAGAGAATTTTGACGTTACTGAAGATTTTCCATTTTCTACATTTGTCTATAGAATTCTATTTATCTTATTTCAGTGTATTTTGACGTTGGAGTCAGAAGACATCTCACCTGCGCGCTATTTTACCACTTTTTCAAATTTGTCCGTAAGTACGAAAACAATTTTAAAATTAGCTTCGGCGATTTTACTAGGGAAACCAGATTCATCAGTTGAAAACTATCAAGCAGACAAATGCTGTTTTGAGATCAAAAATCGAGTCGCATGATAAAAGAGCTCGTGCGTAATCTCGGCTCATTCTATCTAGTGGTGGAATGATAACGGAGGATCTTAGAAGTAAAATGTTTGTAAAATAAGATGTTAGGACATGGAATATTGGTGATATCTACGCAATTAGTTCAATTTTCTTTTTGAAATCATTTTCCAAATCGGAATTGATATTTTGAGAAATGCCTCAAATAATTTTTTGATGGTATTCGAAGGAAGACGGAAATATGTGAACAAGATATATAGTGTTATACGACTATTACAGATGATACGAGACCGTTTGGTTGTGTTACAGCATCACTAGTTTGATATGTGGAGAAAAATATATTGAGATTGAAAGGGACGAAAGCATAAACCGACTGCCCGGCTTGCCTGCCTAAAAGTTCGATCTCCTCCCGCGCCGCCGGGTTTTTGTCTTTCGGCCGCGTCGAGGGATGGCCCACAAGGGGCGGGTGACGCAAGGGCGTGGAGTGGCAGGGGGGGGGAGAAATTTAACTTTACGCCGCTATTCATTCGTTTTGCATGATTGACACGGCGTTGGATTCAGGAAGCACGTCATCATCGCTCTATAAGCCCATTATTTTTTAACTTCTTTCCGGAACTATGAGAAAAATTTAAACAAATTCGGTAATCGTTTTTGAAAAAACGGCTTCGTAGAGTAAATTATATTATAAGAAGTAGTCCAATGCCGTTTACAGATCGAAAATCGGACCATTTGTTCAGACGTTATCGGTCAAGTAAATTTTGCTTATTTTGATGTTGCCACGTGGTGGCGACAAATTGAACTAGTGTCGGTACATGTAGCCTTAACGGCGTGAAATATATTAAAAAAATACTACATTTTTGTGTAATTTTTGAAAAAACCCAAGAACACACCAAAACGAACTTTTTGTCATATTAAACAGTGCAATTAGAACTATCAATACGAAAAGTTTGAAGAAAGAATTTGGAGCCGTTTTTTGAGAAAATGGCGTTTGAGCTTTTCTGAAAATGCGGATTTTAAAGCTAATTTTGAAAGGAATACGTCGAGTTTTCGAGAAACGTTATGAGTAGACATAGGATGTTTAGGCACTAAAAAATCGTCTTTTAGGCGCCTAAAAAGGTACTGTCATAAGTTACATACACAATAAAATGGAAAAATTGAAATTTTTGTCTATATTATTTTGTAAACTTAAATGGACAAAACCAGTTCGTATATTTTAATGTAAAACTAGATTTACATATTTACAACTCTTCTACATTTTGTTCTTAATATTTACCTATTACCAGTAACTTTTCAAGGATCACAATTTCAAATTTGCGACGACTGGGAGACAAAATCAGTTTGAATGCGGAGAAGGATATCTGAACGACGTGACTGGCATATTTTAGCAGTCCAACACTAGCAACACTGAAACCTGGGAAT
The DNA here is from genome assembly GCA_011170035.1 of Teleogryllus occipitalis. Lineage (NCBI taxonomy): Eukaryota > Metazoa > Arthropoda > Insecta > Orthoptera > Gryllidae > Teleogryllus > Teleogryllus occipitalis. Next base: position 179,834 of record BLKR01014852.1, on the reverse strand, counting down.
TTATATTTATTTCCACTTAAAATTTCGGTTCCCTCGGTGTATTGTCAATCGTCCATGTTCTCAGATCATGGCTGGTATTTATGAAATAGGAAAATGGAGAAAAATCAGTTGGTATACTTTTAGGAATTCTCTCGTAATTTTAAATTTCAAGACGTGAATTGAAGGTTTCGTAATGAATGGTCACGTTGGACCATCGCCGATTTTCCGATATCTTAGCATTGTATATAAATATAATAAATAAAAGGCAAAAAAGTCCTAAAAAAGGCATTTATGCAAAAAATAGGCATTTATGCTAAAATAAGCAAAAATAAGCATTATAAAACTTCCGTCATATGTCAGCATTTGTCATGATTCGTGGACATATTTGATCAGCCTTTATATAAGTTCTCTAGAAGAAAATAGGCATTCCCCTAAACATCCGATGTCTAGTTATGAGTTTATTTAAAGCTCATACTCATAAATACAATAATGTGAACAAATTGCCGCTAATGTTAATTTAACGAAGCGAGTGAAAAATAAAAAAAATACATTTTTGTAATTTTTGAAAAAATAGAAAGGTTAGAGCAATATGGCATTTATGTCATCTTATAGAGTGCAATTAGCTCTATTCCTACCAAAAGTTAAAAAAAAAATTGGAGCGATTTGAGAAAATTGTTTTTTCAAATTTTGCAATTTTCGAAAATTTACAGTTAATCCTGAATGTTAGACCTTTGTTATCTTTAGTGTATTTTACTCTATTCTTACAAGAAATTAAAAAAAAAATGAGCCGTTTTTGAGAAAATTTTGAAATTGTCCGGGGGCTTCATGAAAATTACCTCTTTCGGTAAATTCTAAAGAAAGTTTTTCAAAATTTCAAAGCTTTATGTAGAATCAGATGGGGAGGGGTTTCTTCAATTTCGAAAGAATCGTATGCATGGTTTAGGTGCTACCAGTGTTCACAGACGGAGGGACGTTTAAAAAAAAAATCTTTTTTTGGTATCAGGGGACCCCATAACGTGTATTTTCTTTGAAATCTCGAAATCGATTTTCTGCAGCATTACATAACTTTCTCTATGCTATGTATATTACTCTGAACGAATACGAATGTAGATGAGAAAGGAACTAGTGGGGCTACAGAACGGCAGAGACTTTCTCGTATTAGAAGCTATTTTCCCTGGTCTGGTCTAGCTATTCGGAAGTGTCACATATTCTTGCGAGCTGCCATCTAACGCGGGCCAAAGTATATTAAAAAAATTCTCACTGTTTATGTTTCCTAATAGTAGAATTACATTAAGAATATTAATGAACAGGAAAATCTCGTCTTAAATAGCAATTTTCATTGAAAAACCATTATTTGTTCTTAAGAAAATGGCATTTAATAGTTACTATAAATGCGAAATTTGAAGCTTTCTTTCACAGAAAATTTTTGAGTTTTGGAAAACTTTTATTAGAAGTCAATTAAAGCATTTTCAATGACAAATGCAATAGTGTTTACAAATCGCTGGAAATGTGTATATTAATGGCGTGAGAGATATATAAAAATATCGCGTTTGTGTAATATTTGAAACATACGAATATACCAAAACGAATTTTATGGCATTAACAGTGCAATTAGCGGAACGAGCTAAAACATTTCATGTAAGATTGCGCGGAAACTACTAAGTTTCAAAATATGTACATCTCCTTAATGAAAGAACTAATTACGGGCAACAAATTTCTTTTGAAAGATCTTCATTATTGTACTTGTAAGAAGTAGCCGAAAAAATTCGAACTTTTACAATTTTCGAAAATTCGGAGTTAACAGTCAAAAACAGACACACGCCACATCCATAAGTGTATACAACTCCATTACAAGAAATTTAAAGAAAAAAATTAGGAGACTTTTTGAGAAAAATTTGAAAATGTCTGAAGGGCTTCATACAAAGTCCCCGCAAAACTTAATGTTTTTCAAAATCGCAGAGCTTCGACTCTGGCGATAACGACAGGGTTTCTTCAATTTAGAAAGAAATCCAACGCATGGTTTTTGGTGCTAGTGTTGTCCAGATACGCCAGACAGACGGTTAGACGTTTTGGCGTCAACTGACTTTTCGGTATCAAGGACCCACAAAACGGATTCTTCTTCAGCACCACGTGTTAGAGAATTTTTTTCTTAATTTAGCAACTGGATTTATGCACTTTTGCGTTAGCAGGGTCCGGCAATGAATTTTTTTCTGCCAAAAATCCGCCGTTTTTTTGAGCAGGATTACATAACTTTCGCTATCCTACGTATTTTACTCCTATACAAAAAGGACGTATACGGGAAAGTAACTAGTTGTGCTACAGAATGGCACAGAATTTCTCGTAGTTTTGTTTTCAAATTTCCTTGATGTGGACTGGCTTTACAGTGATGTCCCATCCTCTATTTATGGACAACAAATTTTAATTGAAGGAGAAAGCTCTATCTTCAATTTTGTAGTTATAGGAAGGTGCCGAAAAAATTCAAACTTTTGCAAATTTCGGAAATTGAGAGTTAACCGCGAAAATCGAATCTATGCCACCTTTATAAGTATTTTACTCTAATCTTACAATAAATAAAAAAAAAAAAAATTGGAACCGTTTGGGAGAAAACTCGGGAAATGTACGGGGGTTATATGTAAAGAAATACCCTCAATTTTTTCAGTAAGTGTTTCAAAAATTTCAAAGCCTCAACTACTGCCAGATGGGCAGATGTTCTTTCAGTTTAAAAAAAAAAGCCTAAGCATTGTTTAGTCGCTAATAGTGTCACGGAGGGACGAGCGGACGTTTTGCTTTCAATTGTTTTTTCAGGACAAGGACCCACAAACCAGGGATTCTACACCCCGTGTTCAGAGGATTTTCTCTTTTAATTTAGCAATTGGTTTTATCCACTTTTTCGTTATCCGGGCCTGGCAATTTTTCTGCCGAAAATCTGCCGTTATGTAATGCCGCAGCATTACATAACTTTATCTATGCATAGAATATTCCTCCATATATACGTGCGTATACGAAAACGTAAATATCGATGAAAATAGGAAGTGTTGGAGGTATATAAGTGAAAGATGAAAGTGGAAAATATATTTAACAAAATACTGTGATAAGCCATAAATTTTACTTTCGCGTATATACGAAGTAATATATGTAGTATAAAGTTATCTAATGCTGCGGATTTCGGGATTTCAACGGAAGTGCATGTTTTGGGGTCCCCTGATTCCGAAAAAGTTGTTTTCGAAACGTCTGCCCGTCCGGCTGTGAACACTACCAAGTGCCTACCTAAACTATGCTTAGGATTTTTTTCCAACCTGAAGAAACCCCAGTACATCTGGCTCTAGTTGAAGCTTTGAAATTTTGAAAAACATTCTTTGAAATTTGTGGGAATATTACATGAAGACTCTTGGACATTTTCAAAATTTTCTCAAAAAAACGGCTCCAATTTATTTCTTTAATTTTCGCAGACCAGACGTGTATTTACCATTCGCTCTAAACGCTTGCACATACAGGTTGTGAGCGAGATTGCGCGGTCACTTGAGGGGGTTGTTCTGTCCTTTCCTTCTTTAGGGACTGGGAGAACAAAATGGCCTTACGCCAAATTCTTGGTACTGCGTGTTCAACCCAAATCTTGTTGAAAATGCCGAGGAGAAAGGAACGAGCGTTTTCCGGTAGGTGTTTCAACGTTTGGTTATGTATCTGGTCTGGTCCTCGAGCAGAATCTTTCGAACAAGCGAGGGCACAGGAGAGTTCGTCCATGGAGAAAAAGACAGTGTAATCTTCCTCCACGCGACTCGAGAAGACTAATTTACAGTTTTCCATTTTCTTTTCGTTTTTTGAAAGCCAGGAGGATAGTGTACGGAGCTGGAGATGTGTTCGTAGTGAGAGGCCATTTCAGCAATTTCTTGTGGAGAGGTTAGGAGATTGCCATTTACCATAAGCCCTGAGATAGACGGCGAAGGGAGTTTTCCACCGATCTGTCGGACCTTTCTCCACACTAGTTTAGGGGATGAACGGCAAGAGACTGACGAGATGTAAGCTGTCCAGGACGCAGCCTTACTTTCCCGTATCGTTAATCTAGCTCTGGCTCGGGATCTTTTATAATTTATTAGATTTTCCATGGTTGGGAACCTACTAAGTTTTGCCAATGCCCTCTTCCGATCACGGACCGCGGTGGCACAATCAGCGTTCCACCATGGCTCAGGAGGATGTCGTGCATGGTCCGACGACTTCGGGATGGCAAATGAGGCCGCATGGAGGACGGCGTTATTAAAATGGGCAACCATAGCATCGATGTCGTTTGAGCAGTTTTCCGATATTCTTAATTCTATCTTGAAGGTTTCCCACTCAGCTCGGTGGATTAGCCAGCGAGGAGGGCGGGCAACGTTCAGATCGGGAATATCGAGGTTGACCCGAATGGGAAAATGGTCACTGCCATGCAGGTCGCCAAGGACAGTCCACTCGAAGATTGTAGAAACAGAGGGACTACAGAGTGCTAGGTCCACGGACGAGAAAGTGTTAGAAGCTACGGAAAAGCGTGTGCTTTCTCCAGCATTTAGGAGAATTAAGTTTTGGTTATCTATGATATTTTCAAGTAATTTGCCTCTCGTGCACGACCTTGTACCACCCCAGGCAGGGTTGTGGGCGTTGAAGTCCCCCACAATAACAAAAGGTGCAGGCAACTGAGAGAGCACATCTTCCAGTTCTTTCAGTGACATAACTTGTCCAGGCGGGATATAAACGTTGCAAATGGTAACAGAAATAGTTGGGAAATTCACACGAACGCAAGATATTCTGGATTCTGGAGAGTGGTTCGAATGTCTATTTCTTTACATACCAGGGAGTCTGTGATAAAAGTGGCGACTCCGCCATGGGCGCGGAGGCCATCGTCTACGTCTTGCCTGTAGCAACAAAAGCCGCGTAGAGAGAGGGAGTGCTCAGGTCGGAGATGTGTTTACTGCAGGCAGATAACCACGGGTCTATGCATAGACATTATTAACTTTAATTCGTCCAAACGGGTACGAAAGCCATTTAAGTTCTATGAGAGGAGAGCCATAGTTTCTAGTTCTTAGGTTTTCTTTTAGATTCTAGGGTGGGTTATGTATCGTGTTTCTTTTTCTTCTTTTTCCTTCTCTTTTGGAGAGTAATGGGTTGGTTCATGCGGAGTTCCTCGTTCCCCGCAGTCATCTTGACTACTGCTAGAAAGAGTCGCATGTATTGGGACACCACGGTCCTTTGAGACAGGCGACCTAGATCTAGCAATAGGGCCTATCGGCCTCGGCTTCTCTGGATGCGTTTGAGTGTTTGTTGAAATATTGATGCTTTTGGTTTCCGTTTTTGTTTCAGACTAGACAAGAGATTTGGTGTAGGGATCTCCGCCGATGTCATCAAAGGACACCTGACAGGCAGCATCGCGTAAAGAGGAGGCTTTAGGCGTTTGGGTTTCAGAATTTACTTTATGTTGACCCACGGTGTCAGCGAAACTTCGGGCCATGTCCACGGGGTTTCGCGTCTGGTAACGGCGTCGTGCCTCCGGAAAGGAAACTTTCTCAGAGACCCTGATCTTCTTGATCTCTCTTTCTCTTAAGAAATTGGGCCCTGATTAGAATTTGATGGATGTTTTTCACAACAGTTCACGCACTTTGCCTCTGCGGAGCAGTTAGTCATTACAGGCCTCCCTTCCACAGTGCACGCAGACTGCGGCGCTCATGCAGCGAGGTTGGGTATGGCCAAACCTCTGGCATTTAAAGCAGCGCAGAGGGTTTGGAACATACTGCCTGACACGGAGATTGTAGAAACTACAAGATATCTTTTCTGGTAGGGTATAGTCGAAGGTCAGTATCAGAGTTAAGGTATGAGTGAGTACCTCTCCGCTGAATCCTGTAAATCTCAGACATATGGTTCGAAGAAAGCTTTCAAATTTTCTTCTGATTCGGTAGAGAAGTCTTCATGATTTACCACACCCTTGCAGAGGTTTAAGGTCGGGTGGGCGGACACATGCACCTGGAGACCGGATATTTCTTTTAGGTCAGTGATTTTGCTGATCTGTTCGTCAGAGCGACATTTAAAAAGAATTGTGCCGTTTCTTTGACGAACCACCGACTGAAATTTGCCAAACTTTTCTATTTCCCCGGCACGTTTGATCGGGCTGACTCTCATAGTTTCATTATCTCTTTTACATGACATGACGAGAAAGCGGGGCTTAGGAGGTCTGTCAGATTCATTACAAAAAAACCTCTGAAGATTTATTGTTTCACCAACAAATCTCCTCTTCCTTATGGAAGAGGGCCGGGGGGTAGGTTTTTTATCCATTAAGAGGATACCAGATTCATCCCCGTGGTCGCCACCCACCACGGAGCCCAACAAAGGGACACTCCATCGGAGTGCCAGGGTTGCCACGGGGATATAGTGGGGGGTTACCACAGCGCTGCACCGCCGTGGATCCCCCCGCTCACCCTGGAGTTCAGTATAAGACCTAGTCCAAGCCGGCTGATCGGGAGTGGGTTAGCTCTCGACCGCCTGTCTAGAAGAGTTCGTAGCCAAAGCAAATGTATTGAGACCTACAAGGAATGTTCCCCAAAATACGTAGGAGCACGTATCCATGGTTGCCAAGAAGAAAGTAGCACGAGGAGAGTAATTGGGAAACAGACAGGCCCCTCAGGACATACATTCCCTCCGACACGGGTCGCCATGCACGGCAAACACATGGGTGGGCGTTCAGCATACAGAGGAAGCCAGTGAAATAGAAGGAGGAGAAGGAAAGAGACAGAATGGTATAGAAGAATGAGAATGTACAATGGGGAGAAGAAAACTGACTTGTGAAGGAAAGGAATACTTGACAGCCCTCTCTGTATCCCCTAGTCAGGACGTGGACCAACCCACCTCGACGCGTTGTCCATAAATAGTTCTTTCATGAAGGTCATGAACATTTTCTTTTTAAATTGAGCAGTTTTCAGTTTCAAATTGTTCTTTTTTTCAAAAATTACATAAATTAATTTTTTTATATTTATCACGGCCTTAATATGCACATTTCCATCGGTTTGTAAACACTATTGCATTCTTTTGTTTTATGTATTATATTTTTCGAAAACTAATATTTTGTGAGAAAAACTTCAAAACTCGCATTTACAGTAATGCTTATACGCCATTTTCTTAAAAACTGCTTTAAATTTTTAAAGGAAAATTTCCATACAGGTTTTACTCTTTTTTAATATTCTTAAAAAAAAATTTTAAACAATGTACTTTAGGTGGCGATAGATGGCAGCTGGCAAGAGGATGGGGCGAAACCATAAAGCCAATCCACACCAAGGAAATTATAAAACTTTACTACGAGACCAAAGATAGACTATTTGCCATTTCGGTAGCATTACTAGTTATTATTATGAACGGCATCAATATATTTGTAAACAGTGTGTCAAAACGAATAATTTATGCATATATAATGGAGGCAAAGTCATCTTATTACACAGAGCGAAGTCGCTCGCCTTTCACGAAGGAGGTCCGGGTTCGATTTCCGTCAAATCTCGTGTAAAATTTGTTTCAACAAAACGAGTTTGGCTGCTTTACAAGGGCTAGTCCAACTCCTGTGAAATATCCTAAACCCTATCCCTATCCTTATTCTTTCCCAATTCTGGCCGCTGGATAGTGACGCGCCAAGTAGGAGGGACGTACGCGGAGATGTTACCGACGCACGGTGTGTAATTTCGGCCATCTAGGTGAACATAATTCAATTTTCCGAAGTACTCAATTGAATTAAGTTGGGTATTTGTTTTATTTTAGAATGTCCATAGTGTATGAATTGGGTATTGTTTTTCTTCTGCATCGCTTGAGGCGGCAGTAGAACAAGTTCAAACTTGCACGATCTCGCGCTGACACCGCGCGGCTCTATCAGTCGCATTTCAGTACATCTCGTGTTGGAGACCAGTGCTCATCGCCTTCTACTCACGGAGAGGTAGTGATTAAATAATTGTGTTTTTGGGTGTTTCTTCTTTTTATTAGTGCCTAAAGATGAGCAGAAAATGTCAGAGATTGCTCGTGGGGGTCTTTTGAAAAAGTAAGTAATTTTAGTTCTACTTTCGCGCCATTTTACAAATGCATCTAGACATTTAATACAGAGTTTACAGGAGTTGACGTTTGTGACTATGTAGGTATTAAACCTTATTCATATGGCTATGTGAATCATGAAAGATCAGCTGCGCATACCTGCGCACTCACGAGTTTTTAATTTTTTTTCGCAGTGGAGCGCTTGATTCACGGAGGACGCTATTTCATGTATGGTGTGAAAGCTCCACGGAAGCAAGGTATGACGCCGTGCTATCGTATGTTTTACACGAATTAGGGGAGGAAACTATTACCGACACTTCAATCATGCTCATAAAAATTCAAATTGTTGGCCGTCCAGTTAAGCCATTTAGTTCGTGTGGCCCTAGAGCTAAAAGACGGAGAGTAAAACAGCTCTTATGTTTGTCCACAGAAGAATTGGGAACAGCTACCGGAATAAAATTAAGGAATGAAGGAAAAAGAGATTCTTCGAACATAGTGAAGGAACTTGTACAAAAAAAGTGAAGAAAGAATATCTCTGCTTCGGAATATCTCTTCTTCATTCCTGGATAAGGCTATTTGAATGTCTCCTGCACATTTCGTATCGTCTGGAAATTCAAACAAGTCATGTAAGAGGAACTGAAAATAAAGAAAAAGTAGCTCAAAGAAAGAAAAAAATCCAAGATAAATTTCGGCAGGAGTTAGGACTGTTGGTCGATATGCCTAAACCACAAAGTGGCAATACTAATGATGGAAATACTGCCCGAAAGTTCTTCAGAAATCCCGAGATATCTTCGGAAATAACTGGAATAAATCTGGACATAATAAATTGGGATCATATTGGAATGCCTAAACAGTGGTGAAAAAATCAACTTCAATACTTTTCAAAAATTTATTTATGACACATGAGACCTAATATCTCCAACATTACCAGTGGTATCGCATGCCTCTAACTCTACATAAGATTCTCTTCCACAGAAGCGACATAGTTGATCGTTGCATTCTATCTATTGGACAGCTATCTGAAGAAGCTCTGGAAGCCAGAAATAAAGACAACAGGAAGTTCAGGGAACTATTTACAAGGAAAACATCGAGAAAAGACACAAACACTCATCTCATGAACAGGCTTCTCATTACATCGGATCCATACATTGCAATTCTACAGGGATATCCAAAACCAAAAAAGAAGAAATACAATCAAGAAATTGTTAATTAGCTAGACATTGATCAACAAGACCCTGAAGAAGTGTAATGGCATCACCTAATCGGAGGATTCATCGGATGGCGACTGAACATAGTACTAGCATGTAATAATTCTCTTTACTCTAATTCTTTAATTTGTTTCCATAGGGGCTGATCTATATTTTTATTTTCTTCTTGAAATATTAAAAATTAATATTGAAAATAATTAGTTACTTTTATTTACTGTATATACATTATTTTAAATTTGGCGTTTTTCTGTGTCAAGTCGTGAAATGCGCGATTTTTTATTATTGCAAAAAAAAATAGTTGTAGTCAAAATATTTTAACAAAACTTGTTCCATGTATGAGAATTGTCATTTATTTTCAATATATGTTAGCTAGAACAGTAAACAATCCATACTTTTGTAGTTTCTGAATTAAGTCCACCTAGATTGCCAAAATTACACACTGTGCGACGGTCCTTTTTGACAAATGACTCCCAAGAGACGTGACATACAGACAATATTAATGGAGGAAGAGAAGACACGAGCATGGTAATATGACGGAACGGGAAGAAGTATAGCCCCATGAAATGAAAGAAACAAGGTATGTAGGGGGAGGTGTAGTCATGTGCTGTTTTTATTTTTGGTCTCTTTCGTCCGCCAGCAGTGGACGAAGACATCGGCTAGTACGGTACGATTGCTATCAGTTGGGACGTGCTGTGTTAGGATTGTGAATTGTTTCAATCAGAGGGAAGTGTGTAATTCGGAATTGGGTTCGATATTTTCAGAGTTTTAATATCATAAACTTAAAAGTGTTAAAAGAATTTTAATATTATTCGGGATGTGATAGATTTATATTCGGAACGAAATTAGAATATGTAAGATGGATTGTAAAATAAAATTGTTAATAAATATTATTTTATTTTCCTGCAACAATGCTTATAATTTGTACACGGTTGCCATCAACTGAAAATATTAAATTAACCGAACTTCCCGAAATCACGGTTCGTACAGACAACACGCCCGCATGCAACAAAGTAAGATCTAGCAGTTTGTATGTCGATAGCCACAAATAAATGGTAATAAAATCAACCTACGAAACATCGAGTATAAAGTAAATGTATGAGCGGAGCAGGGCAAATGATTATAGAAATATTTATCTAAATAGTTAAAGCTGTTGGAAATATTCATAAATAATTATCAAGTGAGTTTCAATAGCGTGCTCAAGTGGGAAAGAGTAATCCAATATTAATAGAGAGATTATCGGAGTATTACAATATATTCCTTTCTTGTAATTACTTAACCAAAATATATTTTATCCTTTAAAGAATAAATTAATCTTGATCGTATAAGTTCAACAAATTTTGAGATTTACTAGTACTCACTGCGAAATGAGCTAGAACTTCAGTCTTCTCATCATCTTCGTATCCAGAGACTAGCACTTTTGTTGGACGATGATCAACAGACACATGAGCAAAACCGCGACCCCTGAGAATCACATAAAAAGAAATATTTTAATTAATGTATTACATATATTGTAAAAGAATTATAATAATGCTGGTTTGAAAAAAAAAAAAAACAACAACAACAGAAAGTACTTATTTATAAATGCACTTTCTAAATGCGTTAAACGTATGGTATTTTGAAATCAAGAGAGTAATCTTTCTAAGGTAAGCGCTGAATAAAGATTCCATGATTCTCAATATTTACTCTATTTTGTCTTCTTAGAGACACCAGTAAATAACATGGGTTGTTAAAAAAGTTTTAAGGCTACTTATTAATTCACAGAAGAGTGAAACCATTTTCTACAAGTCCATTGGAAAATACACACAAAATTGGAAAGCACAACACACTGTAGAACAAATGAAAACTTCTGTTTTGCTGGTGAATGAAAACATTGTTTTAGAACACGTGATTTAAAACTAGCGGCACTACAACAGCACATACTTTCTTGCAATATTGAAATAGTAACATAATATTCAAATATTGCAATTTCTGTCCCACTAGCACTCAGCTATCACTTGAAAAAGTCCAATTCAACAAATTCAAACAAAGTGCCTCTGGTGAATATTTGCATTTATTTTGATTGTCAGAAAGAAGTCATTTATTAATTTAGAAATGAAACAAACATTTAACTGTTATAGTATTTGCAGCACATAATACAGAAAAGCAGGAACAATTTAACACACGCCTGCCTTGATTACACTGAAGTGAGATTTTAATTTTTTGAATACCATAATCGGCGATCAAAACTTGAAGTAAAGAAGTGTTTGTTAGTTCTAAGTTAAATTTATTACCTTCCTTCAATCTATGTCCTTTCATAAGAAAGTTTTCTACATTATACAATCACAACCGACGACAATGGGATGAATTCGAAGAATTTTGAAACTACTGTGTACCCATTTTGCGAAATGACACCGCGTTAAAGAGCGCGACATTCGAATTTGCAATTCCATCTTTTTGCAATTTTTGAAAATACGGAGTGTGCCGAAAAATCACCACAATCTTAACAGTGCTTTTGCTACATCCCGGAGGGGGGATTAAAGAAAAAAATGGAGCCGTTTCTGAGAAAATAATCGTTTAAAATTTAAAAAATTGTCCATATTTGACACAAAATTACGCAAAAAACTCATTTTCGAAAAATTGAACATGAATTTAATTGAAGATCTTTCTGATGAACACATTTCATTAAGATAAAAATTACCTTCATAACTGTAGTTGTTGGAAGAGGCCAAAAAAATTAAATTTTTGATTTTTTTTTTGAAAAATCAAGGATTTCAATATGATACTTCCACGATTCTCTTAAGCATCGTTTGCGCTATCCGTGGTCAAAATTTAAACAAAAACATTGTTGCCATTTTTTTTATTTTTGAAAATGTCCCAGGAGCTTCATGCAAAGTATCCCCCAAAGTTAAAATATATTTCAAATTCGAGGGGCCGCGACATCAGCCAGATCGATTGGGGATTATCAATTCTGGAGAAAATCCTACGGTTTACCCGCTAGCGTTCACAAAGAAAGACAGATGTTTTGCCAGCAATTAATTTTTTTTGTATCATGTACTTACAAAACTTGGATTCTGACAACACGTGTTAGAGGAAGTAATCGTCACCTATATTATTTCAGTAGTATAAACATATCTTTTGCGGCT
>BLKR01014852.1:0-162500 GCA_011170035.1 Teleogryllus occipitalis | reverse complement strand
CAGGAATCCATTAACTCTGCTGCAAAAGTAACACAGCAATAAAACTGAGTGCAGCCAGTAGAAGTGTTTTTGCTTGCGTGTTTGCTGCAGCTAATTTGAAACACAGAATTACAGTTGAGGCAGTGTTCAACCTTATGAGCAGCTGTTCTTTTACAATATGAACACGTTCAGTTTTGGCTCGCCATACATTGGTAATGGAAGCAAAGAAACAGAAGATCAAATTCATTCACGGTCACTAGTAGTTCCCATGCAAGCAGATCTTCCCGCACACGGTTAGCGAAGTCTTCCGCTAACAAGCATTGTCTCTTTCAGAGTTCCAATAACTAAGCCACTGATGTAGCCAGTTATGTAATGCTGTGGAAAATAGATTTCGAGATTTCAACGGAAATACATGTTTTGGGGTCACATGATACTGAAAAAGTGTTGTTTTTTCTTCACAACATCTGTCTTTTCGTGAACACCACCAGCTCCTAATGATTTTGAAAAACATTCTGTAAAATTTGGTGGTACATTACATGAAGCTCCAGGGACATTTTCAACATTTTCTCAAAAATGTCTCCAAATTTATTCTTTAATTTGTTTGAAAGAATAGAGTAAATACACTAATAAAGATGGCATAGATCCGTTTTTCACTGTTAACTCTGAATTTTTGGAAAACTTCAAAAGTTTGACTTTTTTTTTGGCTTATTCCTACTCATACAAAATTGAAGATGGAGATTTTTCCTTCAAGTAAAAAATTTTCCCCATTGTTCTTTCATTAACGTCATGTATATGTTTTTGAAATTTTAGTAGTTTTCACACAGTATTGCATGCAATATGTACAATATTAAAAAATAACAAAAATAAGATTATCTTGAAAACCACTGCAATTTTTTCTTTCAAATTTTGGTAAGGATAATGCTAAATATTCTCTATAAGATGACATCAACCCATTTTGCTCTATTCTTTTGTTTTTTCAAACATTGCAAAAATGTAATTTTTTTGACATGTCTCTCACGTTATTACATTTATATTAGCAGTGATTCGTTCATATTATTGCATTTATGAGTATATGTGCTTCAAATTATGCCTTATAAAGTTTCTCGAGAACTCAAAACTTTTCTATGAAAATGAGCTCAAAATTTCGCTTTTTCAGAAATGTTTAACAGCCAGCCTTATTGGCTTTTTCCAGAATTTCTTCAGGAACATCCAAATGTTCTTCCATCTTGAACAAAGAAATCTGCCCAACTACTAATATTCAATAGTAGCTAGAAATGTACACTGTATTGTTTATCTGATGTCGTTTTGACAAATGACCAATGCATCTTTTCACATTAGATGAAAGAAAAATTATAAAATGTTTCAAGTTCTCATTTGATTCAGCAATGAGCTAGTAAACCATAAAATTTTGAATGCCTGGCTCCGGCCAGAGGCCCTCAGGTGTGGTGATTGCCCATAGGGCAAATCTACTTAACACCCTAGACACATAAATAACTATTATAACCTTTTAAATGAAATTGTCAACTTCCTACATCAGTATCCTGGACGTATCTCACATTACAATTTTAGAATTGACATCATTAGTCCAGTTAATATTTCATTACGTAAAGTAATTTATTTTCAAAGGCACAGTTATTGTAAATGAGTATATATTTACAAGAATTGATGAAGACATTTTTTATTATGCAACGATTACAATTTGTGCAAATCTTGAGATAACTGTGTGATTTTAAATAGTGATAGTTACAGTTTTGAAATGTAATTATTATACTTGTAATTCTTTCTATGTAGGGCGTTTGCCCATTTTTATGAAATAAATAATTATAATGATAATGCATGCACCAGTAATTCAATAACAGACCTTCCTCTGAATGTGGCTCCCCTTGGCATTCTTGATAGACCTCTACTGGCTCCTCTGTGTAAATGAAGAGCACCTCGAGTTGTTCTCGGGTGCGCACTGCTCCCAGGTAGAAGGCCCAAAGAATGAGCTTCCATTTTAAGTTCAGCAACTTTTCTTTGTAATTCTGAAGTGTCGCCACCCTCTTGTTGTTTGGTAAACAAATCAAGTTCTGCATCTAAAATTTCACGCTGTGCCTGTAATAAAAACATATAGGGCAATAAAAAACTTAAACTGGATATATAAATTTCACAACTTAAAATACAGTTGTATTAAGTAAAATGCAAATAACAGCTTGGTTAAAAAAAGTACATTACTCAATATCCAGTGGCAAAGTACAAAATAATAGCAATAGCTTGTAAAATATTGTATGTGGATATCAGTTCTGTTGACATTTTTTTTTTAATAGTAAATGATGATTACATCTATATTTCTTAAATACGTTCAGTGTCAATGATGCATTTCCGCATGCAACCCAGGAGAGAAGTTATGTATAATAAGTATAATTTATGTTCAAAAATTGGACGTATCTATGACTAAAATGTAATTTAATTAAAAATGTGTTCAATTTTGTCTATAGGAAATCAATAAAAAGTCACATATTTTGATGTACACGAATAACATAAATTCATCATGCTTTTGTTTTTTGTAGTTACGCATATTTATTATTCTACTGTTTTTTACCTTCAATTCTTAAAATTACTTAGATGTCTACAATTAACACTAGAAAATGTGAGTGAAATACGACATGCTCAAACAGATTACCAAAATTATGTGTATTTCAATATGAATAATTTCAAAAATTTATTATATGAATAATATACATCAATGTGACACGAAGACTGTTTTTCAGTAACTGTAATCAAATCTAAATTGTATGACTTCTGAAAATGTGAACATCGCTCATTTATGACAAGTCATTTAACTGAAGTTGTTATTAGCCTGTTAATACATTAATTTTCGAGAGCATAATAATTTTATTCAAAAACTCATAGAACACAAATTTAAAAAAAAATCGCATGTGAAGTTGAAGAAGATGCTTTTTAGATACACTTTTGGTCCAAAATTTTTGTAACCGCAGGCACGTGCCTCCTGTGCCTACGCGTAAACCCACCCCTGAATACAGTATTGATGCTATCCAGCATCCTCTGCCTCTTTCTCAGCTGTGATTTATCAGAAGTGAAGACGACAAACAAGTTATTTTCTTATAGTTTGGTTAGAATTTTACCATGACCTAATGATAATGTTGGCACTCTCCATTTCAGAATTGGAACCATTTTCAGATTTTTACCTTCGTCTTTGTTTTGACATACATGACTTCATTCATTGTGATAATTTGTGTTTTGTTTATTGAATAATTAAAAATATTAATAATATTAAGCAAAATACCCAGTAATTGTGAATGTACTTTCAACCACAATATTGGAAATTATATACATTTTGTTTTAAGAAATACATACAAAATAAAAAAGATTTTCGTCAACAAAGGTGACCAAATACCAACCTCTTCCTTACTCTTCTTTGCCAAAGAACCAGATTTTATGGCAGACATTGGAGATGATCCACTTTGAGAAACTGATACAGATAAATCTTTCCGTATTTTCTCAATACTTTCCTGAAAAAGTTACAAACAGGCACCAGTTTATTACAAAATAATAAAATAAAATAGGAAGTTGTAGCAGAAAGAATAAAAAGAAAAGGAAGTTCCTTCCCTCTAATTCGAGAATATTCTGTCGTTACGCTCTCAGTAATACTTCATCACTAGGGATGTCAAAAAATCGTTGTTTTACACCAGAAACATCAATATATTAACATCGATATTTTGCTTTCACTTTTCTTCTCATTGATATTTTGTTGCCAAAATATTGATTTTTTTTTTCTTTTTCTCTTTTTTCTTTCATTCTGCATTTCGCCTGTGCAATCTCAGGAAATTTGGGAGCTGCTTGCATTATGAGTGTATGTTTACCCTGTAGGCATGTCAATGCCTGAATAGATAGTAGTGTTAGAAATGGCCCTCTGATGTTTTGACAGGTCATGAATCAGACTCACTCCACTCAATCCAGGGAAGTCCCACAGTAACATGTGATGTGCAACCAATCAACGCTTTCTAAAACTGGCATGTCTTTCACCACATATTTATAAATGAAATATGTTTTGTATGTATGAGTAAACTTGTTCAACTTTTATCACCAAATTATTTGAGTGTTTTTTGTCATTTAGTTGATTTTACAGTGCTATGAGAGGGATAAAGTGCTGGAGTTTATCTGGCAATACTGACCTCATATTTTCGTTAGTTCATTGTGGTGCACGAGCATGAAACCTACACACAACCCACGATTTAGTGAGAAGACTTTGTGAAATTTAGCTGCTAATTCCAGTAGTTGGATAGGTAAGTCAGTATTATATTTGACAGTGTTTGTTATTATGAATGTTTGGAAGACATTTTGCGACCTTAAAAAAAGCTTCTCACGTCATTTTTATGAAAAAAGAAAGAAGTTAGTGACTTTGGATACGTCAAAAGTATTTTTTATTGGCTACATGAACCTGAGATGTCAATTTAGTTTTATTTTCAACTTATGGTCAGTGCAATTAGTTATATCAACATTTGATCATATTTTTTAAAAGAAAAAGGTTCTGTCAGCAATAATCATAGGGGCAATGTCTTCCAAGATATTACTATTGATTAATTATACTAATTATAATAATTGATTAATTATACTATTGATTAATTAAAGTATCATTTAAGACTAGGAAATTTTTTTAAAATTATGAAATGCCAAATTTAATACAGTTCAGCAGACTTCCATAATTAATTCTGAATAAAATCTATAGTGGGAGTAGAGATATTGTGGTTCTCCATGATTATAAATTCAGGATAACAGAGGTATCAATCACAAGTAGTATACAATATGAATTTAAAATGCAGAGTTCAGCAAATTCAGCTATGCACGTGTTTCCGGAATTTTTTCATATCATCAGTGGCTCTACAATATTAAAATTGAATGAACAAATTAGCATATGAATAACTACGACATACAAAGAAATACATAATATTGTTACGAATCTATGTGGTGAATTAAAGCGCAGATATTATTTTAACGAAAACATTTATTTTGTTTCTTAAGACGATCACTGAAAACACTTGATTCATGTACAGGTAGTCTTCACTTAATTATTTCTTTATACAGCACACTTCTCTTGATTATTTATTTTTACTGTTCACTTCTTTTGCACAGACCTAAGCACTGACCACTGTTCGATGCACTGACCACAGACAACTGCACTGACTTCACGGCGCTGGCCACGGTTCACGTCACTGAGCACAATCCACTGTACTGCTATTCACCGCGATGATCAGCTTCCACTTCAGACTGACTCGCGGTTGCTGGCTGCCACGTATTTATACTCGTCTGGCAACTGCCTAGAATTTTCTTGAACTTGCGATAAACATCGCAAACACTCCGGGACCATCTAGTTCGTGGTGGCGCCGGCAGATGACGCAATATTCGTTACAATACGAATGAACACTAAAATTATTTAAATTAAGTACTTACCCAAGTAACATAGATTAGACACCACATTAAACAAGCATAGTAATAGGTCCTAGGATGGTGCCATTTTGTGTGTTGTACAAGGTATGGAGACAGAGGGAAGGTGAGGGAGGAAATAGAAGTGTAGGAAAATTAGTCATTAATAAATTTATAATGGGGCTGGATTTTATTGGTGATTATTCATTGAGACACATTAGGTTAGGATTTTTGTATAATTTTAAAATTTCAATTCGTTCAATTTGTTCTTTTTTATTTTCGAAGTGCAAAAATTTTGAAGTGGGTATCCGGGTCGAAAGAGTGATTATTTTGAATTAGGTGGTTGGCAAATGTGGAGTTTTCTAGTTTCAGTCTCCATGATCTGAGATGTTCATCGAGTCTACAGGAAAACTTCCTACCCGTTAGTTCTACATATGCTGAATTACAATTGTTGCATTTCAATAAATCAACTCCACTTTTTTCCACTAGGGATACACAGAATATATTGTTGGGAAATGTGTGACTATCATAGGTTTGATACTAAATTTTAGATTAGATGTGATTTACTATGACAGTGTGAATTGTAACTTGATATGTCTTTACAATTGTTTCATGTAAATTGCAAAATCTGAATTTGATCAATTGGGGTTTAGAGGGCGCTTCAATTACTGAGGTCATTAGTGCCCATGTCCAAACTGTGTTTCTTTGTTTTCTTTCTTTTTTAATTTTTTTATATGAATATATTTAGTAAGTGTTGCAGTTGAAACTTACTACTAATAATTAAAATCCTGTACATAACCTAAAAAGAGATCTTGAATTCCAAATAAAATACACAAAATGATAACGCAAAAGGAAAGTATTGTAAAACGAAAACGTAACATTTATCATACAGCATAAAACTGGCTGTAAAGGGGCCAAGAAACACAAAACATTTATTGCTCTCATATCTCTGAAATAAGATAGTGTATTCCGCTTTCTCTCAAAAAACAAAATAGTCTTGTAGACACAGAATCGTTTTCTCCGAGCACTTGTAGCGAGTTGTCCAGGCCATGTCTTCGTAGGCTGACATGTTCCATACAATGCATATGAGGACGTGTTCTACAGAAAACCGTCTTGAATGAGTCACAGATGGGAGGAGTTTCACCTCGAAGAAGGGAAACCATTAGAAAAGTGGCAGTGTCCGATACGCAGACGGGTTAGGGCAACTTCCTCACGCCTAGAAGAGCGGGATGAGGAATGCTAGGAATTAATAGAATCTCATATTGCACTTGGTTTAAAAGTATGTGTTGTGCCACTCTGTTTGCCATGCTCTTAAGACCTTTCGTTTCGTTTCAGGAAAGCCTTAGCATCAGACAATAGTACAAAAGGAAAGTCAATGTTTCGCCGCCTGATCAGCCAGCTCATTCCCTATAATTCTCACATGGCCTGGAACCAAGTACCAGATTATAATGGCGAGACAGAGGATGTATCACGTTCTGAACTGATTTCATAAGGTAGTCAGAGGAAGGACGGGCAACAGCTTGAAGAGAGCTGAGAGAATCGGAACAAAGAACTGCTAACTGCAATGGTGCTTACTCTATGTATTTTAGAGCTTCGAGAATTGCATACATTTCGGCAGTGAGTATACTGCACTGAGAATGAAGCCGATATGATTTGGTGGAAATTATTTGTAATTGTAATTCCGCGTTGTTCTTCTTGACAGCCTATTTTTGTGCAGCAAGAGGAATTTCTTATTACTAAGAAAATTGTGGTTTTTGTAAT
Source organism: Teleogryllus occipitalis (assembly GCA_011170035.1). Lineage (NCBI taxonomy): Eukaryota > Metazoa > Arthropoda > Insecta > Orthoptera > Gryllidae > Teleogryllus > Teleogryllus occipitalis. Next base: position 155,336 of record BLKR01014852.1, on the reverse strand, counting down.
TGTTCATTTGTTTTGCAATAAATGAATATGTTATCAAGTGAAGTTGGATTGCGTATCTACTGCTTAGATCCCATAGTTAAAAATTCACTTGAAATTCATCGAATCATGTACCTTTTCTCCCTTAGATTGATTGATTGAGTTTAAGGGCCCTTCAACAGCTAAGGTTATTTGCGCCCGTGTCAAATTATTTTAAGACCAATGCACAATATTGAAGTGCCAAGCTAACAAAAAATTAAAATCATTAAATAGAAAGCAAAGTAAAACTGAAAAGGAACGTATCATAATAAAAGGGTTTGGCAGAAAACACGTTTTTTTTTAATCTCGGGCTAAAAGTCAATACTTGGCATTATCATCTCTCAGATAAGGCTGTACAAGCCAGTCACTCGCAAAAAGCCAAAAACCTTGCAGAGAGAAGATTCGTCATTTCCAAGAATCCCCGCTAGGGAGCTAGCAAGGTCATGCCTTCGACGGCTCTCTCTTAACACAGTGTAAGAGGACATGCTCCACAGAAATATCTATTTTGCAGTATATAGGGGGTCAGTCCCCGTGGAGGAGATAACCGTGGGAGAAATGGCAGTGACCGATCCGGAGGCGTGTTTGATCTCCTCTCACCGAGCATCACAAGATGAGGACCAAGGATTTATGGATTCCTTGATTCTCGTGAGCTTAAAATCGGAGTTATGCCACTCTGCCATTCACTGCGGACAGAGCATTTTATAAAGAGCTTAGTGTCTTCCGTGGGGACTGTGAAGATGTCTAATTCTCTTTTCTTCGAGGCAGACTTTGCCGCCTGGTCAGCTATTTCATTTCCTCTTATTTCCACGTGTCCAGGGACCCAACAAAGACTAAAATATAGTGGCGGACCAATAGATGATGGATTTGGTGTTGGATGGTCATTGTCAGTGGGTCACAAGACGAGAAGGAAGAAATGGATTCAAGAGAGCTTTTGGAATCACTGCAGATCACTACTTTCTTTAATGACATCGATTCAGCAAATTTAAGTGCCTCCAAGAGCACATACTTCTCTGCGTTATAGACGCTGCACGAAGAGTCTAATCGAAAACCTTGCGTGGATCTACTGCAGTAGAAGGCACACCCAACTTTGCCGTTTTGAGAGGAGCCATCAGTGTAAATGAAGTAATGGCCAGGATTCGTAGATTTTAACGCCTCAAATTCCGATAAGAATGTATTGGGGGGAGGGGGGGTTAAGGATTTAGGAAGGTTAGACAGTCTTAAGATCTATTATCGGCCGGTGTAGTTTCGAAGGGGAAACAAGGTTTCGGGGGGGTTTCACAGGGTTGGGTAGTTTTACATTAAGCTTCTGTAAGAGCATACGGAGACAGACTCCCAGGGGATGGGGTAACGATGGTCTAAGCGCATATGAAGTCAAGTGGGTTGGATGGAGGACTGCTTGACGCGAGGGAGTATCAACATTGGATAATTTCGCGCCATAGGAGGCGCGCCTTCGGCTCAGAGATGGTTCTCCAGCCTCAGCCAAGAGGCATTCGATGCGACTCGTGCGGTAGGCGCCTGTACTAATCCTTATGCCCACATTGTGTATGGTATTTAATGGCTGGATGGTTGATGGAGACGCTGACCCATACACTATGCATCCGTAATCCAAGATAGGGCGGATGAAATTTCTACACAAACGCAAAAGACAAACACGGTCTGCGCCCCAAGAGCTACCAGTAAGAGTGCGAAGGAGATTCATAGGTGATACACATCGGCCCTGTAGTTTACGGATGTGTTTTCGCCAGGTTAGCCTCTTGTCGAATGTGAGTCCAAGGAAGATTGCGGTTTCAACGAATGGAAGCTGCTGTCCTCCAAGAAAAAGGTCGGGGTGATTATGGAGGTGATGGATTCTGCAAAAGTGCATGCAAGTGGTTTTTGAGGTAGAGAACGTGAATCCTGTTTCTTCGCTCCATTCCTGCTAATTTAATTACTGAAATATTTATTGCATTTCTGTAACGATTCCGTTGTTTTGAATGTTATGAGGACGGTGTATCGAATAGTTTTGAATTGTGTTTCAAATCTTACTCTATATTTCCAAGATAAATTTTGAGTAAATATCTTTTATCTGTTTATGGTATAGTCTACTGGTTGTATTAAACAGTTGCAGCTTAAGAGGACATAAATCTTCGTAATCACTTTGCCAAATTTCGTAAGTACTAACTTCAATAGATTTTGTAGATAACATACCTTCTCATTTTTGTATTGAATCTTACTTTTTAATTTATCGAATACCATCAATCTTACACTTTTAAAATATTAAGCTAAGTGGTTGTTGCTCTTATATAAGTTTTCTTGTATTTATTTCAATTTTTATCACGTACATTAAAACACATTTGGAAGATGCAACCACAATCCCATTTTCATGGAAAATGCTATTGCAGCTGTATGTTCTGGGAAGATTAGTATCCGAAAGGCATCAGAAGCGTATGGAATGCCCTACACTACCCTAAATGATAAGATTAAAGGTAAATATAAACTGAAAGCTGGAAGACCCACAGTTTTGAGCAAAGACGAGGAAGCAAATCTCATAAATGGGTTACTTCAGTGTGCCAAATGGGGATTTCCACTAAAAAAAAGTGACATTTGTGATGTGGTTCAAGGATACCTTAATCGTTCCGGAAAAATAGAGAAACGGTTTTCTGATAACCGCCCAGGCTTTGAGTGGATGCGTGGATTTTTAAACCGACATCAAGAGCTCGTATTTAGATGTGGCGAGAATACGAAAAGAGCCCGAGCAGCTGTGACGAGGGATGTGATTCAAGCGTATTTTGATCGCCTGAGGGAAACTTTAAAAGATGTACCTCCGTCCAACATCATTAACTATGACGAGACTAATTTTACCGACGACCCAGGGCAAGCAAAGGTGGTAGTAAAAAGGGGAGTCAAGCACCCGGAACGAGTTATAGATTGTTCAAAAACCAGTATTAGTGTGATAATTGCGGGAACAGCTGATGGACACATCTTACCTCCCTATACGGTTTACAAGAGTAAACATATCTATGATACTTGGAAAGAAGGAGGCTTGGAAGGGGCAGGTTACAACCGCAATGCTAGTGGTTGCGATATCAATATTTGAAAGCTGGTTTTTGGAAATTATGTTGCCATATGTAAGAAAATTAAATGGGCCCAAGGTAATGATTGGTGATACTTTATCAAGTCACTTGTCTCTTTATGTGATTCAGCAATGTGAGAAACAATATTCGATTTGTACTCCTTCCTACAAACTCTACTCACATTTGTCAGCCACTCGATGTTTCGTTTTTTCAACCACTGAAATGTGCGTGGAGAAATGTTCTGGAAGAATGGAAGAAATCAAACATGGGGGTTGTACCTAAGTCAGAATTTCCTAGTTTCTCAAGAAGTCATTTCAGAAAATTAATGTGTCCAGTGCAGCTAATATAATGTCTGGTTTCCGTAAAACAGGAATTCATCCCTTTCATCCAGAAAAGGTGTTATCTCAAATTCCGGATTTAAATGATACAAGTTGCTCCAGTAATAACGAACAATCATGGTGTGACGCTTTTGTGAAACATCTAAAAGAAGCACGCGTTGGTGCACCAAGCTGCAGAGGGCGAGCTGCACGAGGAAAGCGCCTCAGTCTTCCCCCGGGTAAGGAATTGTAGTGAGAGATATCGAAAAGAGTGACAGTGAAATTAAACCCAAAGGCAGAATTTGTTCATCAAATGAAAGTGAATGCATTGATGAACCACTTTCTGATGTCGACGGGACAGAAAATATTTGTGTAGCAAATGAAAAAAAATATATCGAAAGCCAGCGGCGGGTGATTTTATCATAGTAAAGTTTCCAACAAAAAAGAAAATAAGAAATTTCATTGGAAGAATAGAAAATGCAATAACTCCCTCTGAATATGAAGTCACCTTTCTCAGAAAAAAGGTCTCAGATAATGGAACAGCATACTTTGTGTATCCACAGAATAGTGACATTTCTGAAATTGATCAAGAGCGGATCTTAAAAATTTTATCACCAGAAACTTGTGATAATCGTGGGAAATGGTATCTTTCAGATATGGATAATTTTGATTTGGAATAGATGATAAATAAACTCTTGAATTAAATGTTTACTGACTGTTAATTTACATTTGGATCAATCTTCTTCCATTACGTATCAGCATACAGCACGCTTCTTTTGTGTTTGTGACTTGTTCGATTATGAATGTTTTGCACATTTTCTAAAACATTACATTTTCATTTCTATGTTCACTTAACTATATTTTTTCTGTATTTGCCTCGTAACTTATTTTCTTAATAACTGTACATTGTTACAAACTGCTTCACATAAAGTATATTTGTTTAAAAAATAAATGTAAAACCAATTTTTTTTAAAAACTGAAACCATGATCGTTGTTACTCTAAATCATTCAAAGATCGTTTTTTAAACCAAAACAATGGGTGATCGTTATTACCCCACATATTGAGGAAACACAGACTGCGAAATATTTGTGTTTATTTTATCTCCCATTATTCAAAAAAAATAAATGGAAACACAATTAGTAAAACGGAGGATTTACCATTCTAAATTAAATTTCGCATATACGAAAGTATAAAACTATGAAAGTTATTCGAAAAAAACGCTAAAAAATGATCGGTGTTACCTCACTTTACGGTACTTATTTTAGCTAACAGCCATGGCCGCTATCTTTCCTCCATTCCCAGAAGGAAATTTTCCTACTGAGACTCTTCTATTTTTTATTTTTAAACCTAACGGGAGGTTTGCAGATGTGACTGCAGAGTTGGACACCCACACAAAGACACTGACCAATCTGGACACAGTCATTATCATAGGAGGGCAGAATGACATTAACTTAGGCGGTAACTTTACACCAACATGTAAACATATTACAAAGTGCCGCTCAACATACTAACATTGTAGTCTCAACTCTGCCCTTCTGGTACAAAAGACCAACACTATGCAGCGAGATTAAGCACACAAACCAATAATTTAAACTACAACAGAGAGAAACAAATGTAACACTTTTTGAAATTAATTTCCTCTCAGCAAAATACATCACACGGCATGATCTTCACAGGAACCTTGCTGGAAAACATGCAGTCGGTAACAAGCTTGCACAATACATCAACTCCAGTCCTATGCAGTCTCCTTCCAAAAATCCATGTTCTTCACCTCCCCCCCTTATTTTGAATCCTCTTACCTCCTCCTCTGAACCTACTCCCGTTGCTCCCATTCCCACTTCCAATTCATCTACACCTGATGCCCCATTTTCCGCACAATCTGTCACTGCTGGGACACATTACAACCTTCAACCATGCACTCAAGGTAAAAATGGAGTATATATAGCAACTACAGTCAGATGCAGCAGAAGAACATTTGTGTAGGTACTTGCAAAAGATAAACATACTGCACCATAAAGTTCAATCCCTTTCAAATAAAACTGAGTTTATCAAGGCAGCTCTACAGAGCGATTTAAATCAAATTAATGTTCTTTAATTTACAGAACATTGGTTATATCCTAATGAACTTAGCATTTTCCTAATTCCAAACTTTTACTTTGTAGGCTTTTATTGCAGAGACAATTGCATAAAGGTTCTACATATGCATAAGGTTCCTGTATTTACATTAGAAGTAATATTGATTCTATCTCCTTGACGGAATTAAATGTGTATTCCGTAGAAAATGTTTTCAAAATTTTGGTTGTACATCTTACTTTGACAAAAATTATATTAGTTTGCATCTACAGGCCTCCAACAAAGAGAGCTGCAGATTATATTTTGTTCTTAGAAAAATTGGAGATAACATTTAAACAAGTCAGCTATTGCTCTTTTGTTCCATGTTATTACTCCATTGTTGCATGCAAAGATTTTAACATTGATTTTCTGGTCGAATCATGTGAGAAAGAACAGTTTCTAAATTTAATTAATTCCTTCAGTTTAGATATTACAATAAATGTCCCTACACAGACCACACTAAATTTAATGAAGGCAATCTATCAAATTATAAGGAGAGGCACCTGTGAAAATTGGATTTCTCAAAGGAATTTGTTTTCAAATCTCATAATTTTACCACATAATGAACATATTAATAGTAACAATTGCACCGATTTATTTTGCATTTTACATAAAAGTTAAAAAAAAAAGTCTTACATTTTTGCAACGTTTGTTAAAAAACACTCTAATTGGAGCAAATATTTATTTATCACTTTAATATTTTCACCACATAATCTTGAGGTCTTTAAGAAGAAAAGTTACTTATATTACAAAAATAACTTAAACAGATTTTTATTTAAAAAATGTTGAATGTTTGAAATGCAAATATGCTGAATTATTTTTTCATTTTAAATGTTTATATGAACACAGAAGGAAAACTAAATTAATCGGCTCTCTGAAAAGCAAATTTTATTCCTTCATAATATACTAAGCTACTGTAAAAATTTCAACAAAATACTAAAAAAAGTGTGGCCAAAGGGATGTTTTAAATGCTCTAATTTGCTGGAAAAAGAGTTCCGGAAAAATGAATTTAAAGATATACATGTATATTGTGGCTCTGACTTATACTCAAAGCTATCAGCAGTATATGTGGGGCCTTCTACTGCCTTTTGGCATTGTTCTTTCCTAATTTTGGTTAAGTTTTTTTTTCTGCTAGATTTCATAATGGTTTACGATCTTTAACACTGTTTTGAGTCTGCATTGGTCATGTTTGGCAAATATTTTCTGTGATACTTCACTTGATGGACTTCTTATCATTGAAACTTTAACATTTTGGATAATTTGGCATCTTGTGATAAACTCACAAATAGGTTCTGTGACATAATAGTCCAACTTTCTTTTTCAAACAAATGTTTCTTTTGGACATTTTGACCAAACCAACCAACTATGACCTAATGAATAGTCATTGTTGGTGGTTGTAACACTTGTTGTAACGCTGCACTGATAACGGAAAGCGATAATGACGGACGACTTTCGTTCACGGTAATAATAGACTAATACTTTCATGTATTAATTTTTCATGTAACATTACAATACCATAGTGTTAATAATTACTTTTATATATTTTTTGATCTATTTGCATTTGTTTGCCAACGCTATTAGTATTGTATTATTTAATTACTTTTAATTATTTTACTTTCTTGCATACTGAAGAATATTGTAAGGTTAAAAAACCCATCCGATATGTTCGTGAATACACTACATACCTTATACGGAGAATTGAATGCCAGAAATATGTTTTCATTTAATGTTTTGAATAAAACATCTATTGCATGAAACTATTTAATTTCCATTACTAATGGCAAGAAAGTATGTGCTGTTTTAGCACCACTAGTTTTAATTGTTGGCTTTGTTGAAGTTACAGTATGTTATTAAGTTTTTTTTTTTAATTTTTTAAAATTTTTTTAAAAAAATTTGTTGCGTCCATTTTGACGCAACGCGTCTCGAAGACCCTTACGGGTCGTTGAGCGCTTTGCGCTGTGGAGTAATCCTCCATTACTTTGCGCGCTTTTTGGAGTAATTCTCCATTATCACTTTTTCTGTCTTGTCGCGTCACGTCGCAGTCAGTTGTCAAGAGGACCGCCAGGTAGCATCTCCGCGTACGCGCCTTCTACTACGCGCTCCTGCGTCACTACCCAGCGGCCAGAATTGGGAAGGAGTAAGGATAGGGGCAGGGTTTAGGACACTTCACAAGGGTTGGACTAGCCCTTGTGAAGCAGCCAAACTCGATTTGTTGGAACAATTTCACATGAGATTCGACGGGAATCGAACCCGGACCTCAGTGGTGAAAGGCTAGCGACTTCGCCATGTGCCACGAGCGTAGCTTTTAATTCTATTAAGTCTGTAATAATATATTTTAATAAATAGAACATGAGAAAATATACTTTTTGTTTACTACTCCGAATTGGAACTCAGCTGCCATGCAAATTTCCATCATTATATTTAATCTTGACATTTTTTGATGAGTTTTGGGAATATGGTAGAAATGTAACAGCAGGGGTCCATCAAAACTAGTAAGATTTTGAAAGTGGTCTGCAAGGAAAAAAAGTTTGGGACCCACTGGTGCCAAACTTCAGCACCAGCAATCAGCCGGTTTTCTCTTAACATTGATATTCCCTGATTGATCTGAATAAATATATGTACATACATATTCAGTATATGTATAAATATACTGGAAAATCATATGTATGTAGACAAAGAGCGAAATTGATGCAATTAACTGCCAGTATTGCAAAAAAGTTATAGCGAATATCATAATAAACTGCAAGAACTGCAACGCATCATATCACCCGAGTTGCGCAAATCGGGTGAGGATAAACTCAGAAACAGAAGAACTTAAAGAGTTGTGAATCAAAACCAACCATGTCAGATCATGATGAACTGATTCGAATCTTCAAACAAGAGTTAGAAAAAACAACTCAGAAATTGAGTGACAAAATCACTAAACTTGAAATAGATTTAATAAACAATCAGAAAGAAAGCTTGAAGGATATCAAAAAACAGATGATGTGGTGACCAACACGTTCTCAGATATCGATAACAGCAGAGGAAAATGTGAAAAATGTGAAAAAAGATGGGATACAATTGAAATACTACAAAAAGATACCACAAATGAGGTTGGAGAAATATTGAAAGAATTGCGTGATATTGAATTGGCAGGCACAGTCCCAATATCGAATCTTGAACTCCTTAGAGAGATAGAGGAATGCGATTTGCGCAAGAGAAATGTAATCCGTTACGGAGTAGGTGAAGCAGACAATGTTGATGTGAAGGAGCGTCATACCCAAGATCAATCAACCGTTGTGAGTGTTCTGAGTAATTCGGATATGGATATCCAGGGCAATGTGATGTACACAACACGACTGGGGAAACTGAGCCACAAAAATTCAAAACCCAAACCTATTAAGGTAATCATGATAGATACAACTCAGCCAAAAGCACACTGAGAAAGAGTAAAAAACTACCCATAGGAATCAAAGTCAACAATGATCTTTTCCCCATTACAGAGAAAAGAGCTGAAAGATCTTAGGGAACAACTGACAATTAAATAGAAAGTGAACCCTAACCTTATTATCAAGTACATCAGGGGTAACCTGAGGATTGTTGACAAGAGAAACTAGGATGGGCAGCAACAAGAACTATCAACCCAATAATTCTGTATACCAATATCTAGACTCTCTTAAGTTTGATCAATTTTTGGAGGATGTCAATACTGTGAGACTGGACATAAAAGTAATCATGGAATCCTGGCTTAATACCTACATTCCTGAGAGCCTGATACATATTCTATATTTTTCTATCCACCGAAGAGACAGAGTGCGAGAGAGTGACAAAAGGGGTGGAGGAGTCTTGATCAATGTGCGGCATAAAATCGGGACAATCACAGCGAGAGTAACGAAGATTCACAATCTTGAAGATACTGGAACAGATACTCTATGGCTGAAAGTGCAGATGAGGGGAGTTAAATTGATCATTGAAAGAATTTATAGACCATCCTCACCTGGAAGAAGACCCTCACAAACCGACATTAAAATCTGTGAACAGATTAGCAGAGTTTCAGAATTACATGAACCTGAAATAATTATGGGCAACTTCAATTTCCCCTCTACCACATGGACTGAAGATGGAGCTATATCCATGATTGAAGTGGAAGAGGATTTCCTACAACAATGCACTGACTCAGACCTTAGCCAGAAAATCAATGAACCCACAAGATATTGAGGGAACCGAACCCCTGCAATTCTAGGCCCGGTATTGGTAAATGAAGACTATAATAATAACTCCCCAACCCAAACATCATCTGGTAATTGTTACTACTTTACAACTGGAAACACCAGAAACTGGAGATGTTTCCAATTATGCCAATAAAGAAGTTAAATTTTTTTAAAACAAACATTGAGGCAGTAACAAAATACCCTTACAGATCATTGTGAATTCATGACCCTGGGAAATGAAGAAGATAATGAGAAAACCGGAGTTGAAGATAACTATAGAAAATTTTGCGACATATTCTAGTCATTATTATCTACCTATTCTCCAAAATACAGGAAGAAGAAAAACCTAAACAAACCATGGATCAACGATGAGATGAAAAAGTGAATCAGGGTGAAATGCAGGGCATATAGAAAAACTACAGCATATGAACATTATGAGGACTATAGAAGAATTTCCAACAGGCTCACATCAGACATATGGATGAAAAGAGAGGAATATAAGAAGCAAGTGGTACAAAAAGGAGCCAAGAGTTTCTATTCTTATATCAGGATGCAGACTCCGTGCAAGACAGGACCAGCTAGAATTGTGCAATGCAGGGGGCTCACAGTAACAACCTCTGGAAATTACAGAACACTTCACAAACTACTTTGAAGAGGTTTACACGATGGAACCACTGATTCAACAACCAAACATTAGAAACAGATGCAAAGAAACAATAGAAAATGTAGAATTTACTAATATAGAGATATGAGGACTGGACGAAAGCTCTTCTAGTGGCCCAGACCATATTCCAACAGTCTATTTAAAAACTGTGCAATATAACTGGCCCCAATTCTCAATAAACTCTTCAGACAGTCGCTCGACACAGCCAAACAACTAACTAGTTCGTGTTTACTTATGACCAAGCCCTGTTAACCTGCTTGGGATTAGACAAGATTAGAGAATAGCAGTAAACACACGACAATTCGTGTTAAAAGTGGGTGAAAAGTCCAGAATAGGTGGGAGAAGTATTCCGAACGATGTGAGTGGCAGTTTCAAGTTCATTTACTGCGCGTGTTATTGAATTCATTCAAAGAGGCCATACCTTGTACAATTTTACTTAAATAATTCATGATTTTCACATGTTGTACAGTTGACGTTATCTGGAAAAGTCATAGTTTATTGTGTTAAAAGTAATTGTTTTCTGTGATATGTAAAGGGGTCAGATTTAAGTAACGTGTATGTTATGTTTTATTGTTTTTTTTTCTCTTTAGAGTTCACAGTGTTATAGTGAGTGTGAAGCCCAAGGCTAGCACCTGAACGGGATACCTTAAAACAAGTGTAAAATTCATTTTAAAAGCCGTGCACAGAAAAACTAGAGTAGAAAGAGTGAAATAATGTGGTAGATGAAAATTCAGAAAGAGGAATGAGCAAATTGTGAATTGTAATTGGTGAAAGTGTGTTCAGGCAGTCGAGGTGACGCCAATTTTTTTTGTTTTCTGTTTTTTTCGGAGACCAACTATTTAAAGTGCATAATCCTGTTATATAATTGTGTCACTGTAATTTTTTCATTGAATATATGCTCATTTTATTTGTATTTTATCTGATTCATTGTGTCAAGGGTTCAGACCTTTCTCATACCCGAAAGATCCTGCTTCCTGAGAAATTTACGCTCGTTTCATGAGCATTCATTCTAGCATGCTCACACCACGTGTGGAAGGTAGTAGGTGGGTGTGTTAGATGATTGGCGCCCATACTTGTGGGGCAGTGATCGATTAAAAATCGAGTAAGCAAAGGAGAACCCAAGACACGAATTAAAAACGAGCATTTTGTGGCCTGTATTAGTGCTGTGTATTGTGTCTCCTTGCCAACAAGTGTTTCTTGTGTGCAGTGAAGTGTTCTATTGTGTATTGTATTGCCCTATTTTGGAAGGGAAGTGTGTTTACTAAAAGAGTACAGGGCAGACGTAAAAGAAAGTTAGTATGGCAGAAAGTCAGGAATGTAGGGAACCTCATAGGGAAGATCAGGAGTGATGAGGATAGCGAGGTAGACGAGAGAGACGGAATACTTCAAAGAATGGAAAACCTAGGTTTGCATGAAACAGAGACAGTAGGCGAGCCGCCCGCAGACCGCGCCCAGTCGACAGAGAGCACGCCAGAACCAGCACAGCAACAAGAAGACGCGATGAGAAAATTAATGCAGGCATTTTTAGGGAACTTCTCGCGAAACATTAGTCAACAAGTAGAAAATCAGGGGGCAAAGATTAACGGAAAAAATTAAAGCGCAGTCGCGAGAAATTAAAGAGCAGTCGCGAAAAGCAGACGAGCAGGGGCAAAGGTTAGCGGCAAAGATAGAGGAACAGTCGCGAAAGGCAGAAGAGCAGGGGCAAAAATTAGCGGCAGAAATTCACTAGCAGTCGCGTAAAATCGACGATCAGACCAAAGTTTTCAATGACAAATTAGAGCAATTCCAACAGTCAGTGATGTCACAAGTAGACGCCAAAGGCGACGAACTTCGGGGAGAAATCACTGCACAAGTTGCAACTTGCAATCAATTAATTGAGGAAAGACACGCAGAAGTAGGAGCGAGAATTGACTCTTTGTCTACCGAAATCGAAAAGAAAGATAGCGAGAACAGGACACGTTTCGGGCGGATTCATAGTGAAGTACAGGAGGTTCGCGGAAGAGTCACAGAAATAAGTGAAGACACGAAGCGACAGGTCGAAGTTAATGCAAAAGCTGGACGAACAAGAATGCAAAATTCTAGAATTACGAGAAGTAGCGGAGGCTAAAGTAGAAGGCGGGGGAGCATGCCGAGAAGGCAATATTAATGTGCCGGCCTCGCTAAAGTTCTCAGGTTACCCGAATGAGAACCCAAATGCATTCGTTAAGGCGCTCCAAAGCTTTTTCGTTCTCTCAAATGTTCGCGAAACGTATAAGACATTGTTGCTACACCAAGCGCCAGAGGGTAATACTAAAGCGTGGTTGGAAACATTATGTCCGGCGCCGAAATCGTTCGAAGAGTTCGTAGACAGGTTCCTAAACCGTTACTGGGGGAAGGAACAACAAATGAACTTTAGAATTTCACTTATGATCGGCTACTATCGTACTTCGAGCGGGACGATGCGATGATTTTGGATCTATCATAATAACTTGTCTATGCAGATCATAAGGTGTTAATATTAATGAATTTATAGCAGATTTATTGATTTATTTGCGAGAAAATAATCAAGTGAAGAATCATTTTATTATTGGTGATATAAACATAGATATACTTAAAGATAATGTAAATGATTACTTAAATAATTAAGTAGAATTTGGATATAAATCCTTTAATAATATTCCTTCTAGAGTCACAGCAGAATCGTCCTTGTGTGTAGACCACATCTTGGCCAAAACCTCCAAAGAATTGACAAACTCCTTTGGTTTGTAATTTAGACTTAATAGATCATTAAGCCACAATAATTATTTTGGAAACAAAGGTGGAAATGATAGAGAGAAATCATGATACTAATGAACTTTCAAAATATGAAATTAAAATAAAAAATAACTCTGAAAATGGGCCAAGAAAAGAATAGATTTCAAAATGTTTGATAAAATCATGTAATATAAAAACTATCTATTTAAAAGTATGAAAGCAAATTCTGCAAACACGAATATTAAAAATAAATACCTTAAATATAAAAATAATCTACATGTATTAATTAAGAAAGCCACAGAGATTTACTACAATAATTAACCACTTAACTTACCAATTATGAAACTAAAGGTGGTCCAAAAATTTCCAATTTTTTTTATTGTTGATATTGTATGTTTAGTTCGAATACTGATAACCGCAAACAATAATTTTTAAAATTATGCACTTTAAGGTACAACAATGGAGCTTTAAATATTGTGTATTTTAAAAACCCGAGTATACTCGTTCATGTTTACAATTAGTCGTATGTACCTAGGAGTTGGCAAAATGTCAGGGAATAATATTTTTTTTACATACATAACTTTCAAATGAATTTATTTTTATTACAATGGAGTAAAAATATGCATTTTATACTAATACCATCAAATGTCTGTAGCGGTGTGATACGCTTTAAAACATGGAACTACACAAAGTGCGACGTCACAATCCTCGCACATATATCTTGATTCACGCCTTGTTTTCTTCCCCTTGGCGTCGCATACTCGACTGCACATCCCGCATATTCTCGTAGGATTCTGCTTTTTTTTCCGTGGGAAGAATCAACGAAGGAACATGCCTACCAACATGACGACATGGGTTGGTACTGCTGGAGGGATGTCCTGATGCCTTTGGGGAGAATTCCTGCCTGTGATGTTTGGCTGTCAACTTCTCAATCACAGCAATGTGGAAATCAAGAGAATTCTTTCGGCCCCCAGATTTTTTATACAGCACAAATGAATTCCACAAGGCTAAATCAAGGAGATGAAAAAATATCTTTTTGTAATATTTCTTTCCTCTTTTGCAAGTGATAGGATTGTCTGCTAAATGCTGGTCGACTTTATCAACTCCTCCCATTGTGTCATTATGTGATATGACAGCTGCTGGCTTCTGTATCTGTTTGCCTTTCTTATGTACTGTTTTCAATTCTGAATTGTGGATAGTGCTCAACAAAGAGACATCACGCTTATCTCTCCACCTCATCGCAGTTACTTTACCCCTCTGATACGCAATAATTTCTCCTTTCCTAAGTTTCTTATTGCGAAATTCTGAAGGCATATCTTTCCTAGAAGTTCGCACAGTGCCATAGACATCAGTTAATTGAAGCACAAGAATGTCTGCTAGCTCTGTAATCTGTATTGAAGGGGTATATTTGTACGTTAACTTAGATTACCACACCATGAAAAAGATCATGAGTATACTCGGGATTTTAAAATTTTAAAAATATAATAAGCCCGAGTATACTCGGGCTTTTACGTTAAGTGGTTAAGTAAACCAGCCTTCAAATAATTTGAAGGAGTTATGGAAACTTATAAATCAAAAGATGAACAAAAGGAAAATTAAATACAATCATATAATGAAGATTTGCAGAGAAAATGATAAATGTAGTCCAAGATGATCTAGTGATTGCAAATCATTTTAATACATTTTTTACAGAAGTAGGAAATAAAATAGCAGAGAAATTTGAAGAAGTAAATGTGGTTGAAAATGTGGTTCATACAGGACTCCATTTTTCTGTCACCAACTAATAAAGAGGAAATTTTAAAGATAATAAAAAATATGAAAGTAAATAAATCTTACCTGTAAAGTTTTTATAGTAGACATTAGACTTTCACGTTGGTCCCCTGAAACTCCTCCTTTTTCTAACCTTTCTATTAATTTTTTTTGTTGACTAAGTTGTTTATCAAGAAGTTCTTGTTTTCTTTTTCTCAAATCAGCTGTGAGTTTCAAAGCCTCCTTTAAAACAGAAAAAGGAATGTTATTATCAGAAAGAAAAATTTCAAAATTTTTTCTAAGAGAGAGAGAGAGAGAGAGAGACTTAGAGAGATAGTCACCTTTCTTTTCTCTTCCTGCTTCTTCTTTAATGTTTCTTTTGCAGCTAACATTTCTTGTGATTTTTTTATCACAGCAGCCTTAAAACAATTGTATCAGTAGGATCGTTAGAAGAAATTATTTGATTAAGGAACAAATAACATAATTCAAAGTACTTACAATAGCCTTACTATTTTCTTGAACTGTTGGTGTTGACATTACAGGTGGAGCAGAAGCAGGAGGAGAGCTTTCTGATTTCTTTAGTGCTGTTGGAATGTACACTGTCTTGGTCAAATTGTTGCCTGACATAATAACCTGTAAACGGAAATCGGGTTTGATAAAAAAGCAAAGCATTAGAAAATTGGTAATGGAATTGAACAAGAAAATTAAATATTATTTCTTGTTAAAAGGAAGAATTAAATATATTTTCAACGATTGATTTCCTGCTCAATGAGTCAATAAAACTTCAACTAGATAGTTTTGCTGTACAATCACAAACATATTTAATTCAAAATTAAATGTAACCAAGACGGGCAAAATTTCTTCCTTCTGTCTTCTTTAGTTTTTGGCTCAAATTTTATCAGAAATTAGATTAGAAACTAAAATCTATGTGTTAATGGTTGGTAAGTGATGTTAAATAGCAAATGAAGGAATACAGGAATATAAAGCCAAAATGAAGAAGTAATACTGTGCTTCTATTTATTTATTGATCTAATAGGGGAAACAAACATAACCCTTACACTAACACAAAATTTTCCAGTAAAAGAATCTAAACCATTTTGAAAAATTCCAATGCGTTACTTTTTTATTCACATCACGTTCCCTTAATATTTTCAACAAAAAGACAGAAAACACAATTACTCAGAGGAAAAAGGAAATGTAAATTTAAAAAAATTTCAGGACAATTCCCAATGTTGCAAAGAAAATCCCTTAGAATTTGCAAATGTGTATGTACATTCTAGAGAGAAAATCATCACTATCTTACGAAGCACAAGACGAGGTGTGTAAACTAGAATAAGATGAACCAAAAGATAAAAAGAAAGAAAAAGAAGAAAAGAAAGAAAGAAAGAAAGAAAAAAAGGGCACTAGACTATGCATTTTTTTATTCAGAAAAGAGGAAGAAAAAAAGCACCCATTTTTTCCTTTCAACACCAACACACAATTTCAAAGTAGACTTTAAGAGAACGAATGAATTCATCTAGTTCAGTAACAGGGTGTCCAAAAAATTCATTGACAGCATTTCTAAGCCATATGCCATTCCTTAGATCAAATTTATGTATTTTCATTATAACACTTCAACACTCCTTGAAATAAATACGACTAGGTTTCAAAACCTCTTTCCTAAATTTAAAGATCTTGAATTTTAAGAAATTGGTGTCATTCAAACAATTAGGGGTCAAAGGAGGACACGAGAGCACTAATGAAAAAATTAGGCAGGGAATGAGAGGAGTAGAGCAGGCTTGCACAAGGGTCCCAGTGACGAGCCCCATGATGGCAGTGACAGCCCTTGCGTGCCCCACCGGCTTCTAATGAAAGACTTTCACTTTTGGGGCAAGTGACCACAGCTCGAGCCCTCAGTGGGAGGAAAGCCCCGCGGCTCTGAAGACGGAAATACGTTGAATCATGTTCAATTTGACAACTAAAGATTTGAATTAACGGCTTTAGTTTCTGGAGAGGGGAGGTTTATTTTGAATACTCAGATTAACTTGCTCAACAACTCCCACTTATTTCATTGCCAATCTTTAGCGTTGCAACTGATTTTAAAACTATTTGTAATTTAAATAACAAGAACAGAATCTTTAATGATCTATCATATAATAATTATATGCACTTCATACATTTAATGCAGGAATATCTGGTTGTAATACACTTGACCATACTTTTCTATATGTTTCAATGCTGGTAATTTTATTAAAGTACAAAAATAGAAACATTGTTTGAGATGATAATAATAATAAAAAGAACAAAGTATTTCGAGAAACAGTCATATCGTTTTTAATAAACAATTTTTTTTTTAAAGAAATGATAGAATCAATATTTGGCGAGAGTGTTTGTGTCTTTGTGTCACTGCCACTCACTTTGTTGAATGCAGATGTTAGAGTGTCATTCGGCCTCTGGCCTTTCTTTTTTGTAAGTTCATGCAGGAGAAGAACTGCTCACAAATATAAGTGGAACCGAACTCTGACAATACCGGTATAATTGCGACGATTCGCAACTACTTGATTTTGTTCGGGACTTGCCATGGTTTGCACCCTCAGTTCAACCTCGTGACTGACTATTTTTGAAAGAAAAATCTAAAGAGCAGAAAAGTGAAGGAACAGCCTGGCCGTCAGGGATTATGCCAACTGGTGCTCGTGGGGCACCATGGGGTGCGGGATGCAGGCTTTCCAAAACTAAAGGAAGTTTGGGATGCCTTATCAACTCCCCAAAAACATTATTAAAAAAGTTTCAGCAGCAATGTAATTTTTCATATGGAAGTGCGCACTGTGACACAAAAAATTGAAAATGCGCATTCAACCAGTGGACATCTCAGGAGCTTAAGGTTCCTGATTGGGCTGCTTGCATGAATTACTGTAATGGGCTATGATTGTTAGCGAAGTTCTTCTCTGATACAGAACTTTTTAGTGAAGCTTTGTCTGGATGTTAACCAGCAAAACAGCAGACTCTGGGGTACTGAGAGACACAGGAAACAGAAGAGAGACCATTGCATTGAAAAAATATTTGAGTATGGACTACCATTTCTAGCCGCAGAATAATTGGCCCTTTGATTTTCAAAGAGATAGTAACCAATCAGAAGATATCGAGAAATTTTGTATCCTGTCTTGAAGTGGATAAGAGAAATTGTAAGTTTCATCACAATGGGGAAAGAAGGAAGTTAATATATGGAACCATTCTCTGACAATTTAGAAGAAATAATTCAAGAGAAAAAGACATATATGAAATGGTTAAATGATAAAACACCAGGGTCAAGAGAGAAATATGTTCTGATTAGACAAAAAGTTAAAACAGATATAAAATTGGAAAGGACAGGTTATGTACATACATCATAGGAACTGTAGGATACAATAAATCATCTGAAGCCTAGAAAATTATAAATAAAATTAGAAGAAATAATGAGTTTCAAACCATAGTACAAAGAACCCCCTCTCAAAAATGTATACACCACTACTCAATGCTTCTACAAGAAAGCAGACCAGAATGTGAAGAAGAAGAAATAAGAGATATGGAGGAAACCAATTTTGAAATAACTGAGGATATTAAAAAGGCACTATGCAAAGCAAAGACAAATAAAGCCCCAGGACCGGGAAATATAAGAATGAAGATCCTGAAATATGGTGGAGATGTGGTTGTGAAATACCTACAGAAAATGTTCAATAAGATAGAAGTAGGAGAGGATCCACCAGTATAATGGAACATATCCTACATCTCTTCAATATTAAAGAAGGGAGACAAACGATCATGTGCGAATTACAGGGGAATAAGTGTCATATCATCAACAGCAAGATTGTTTTCTAGTGTTTTGAGTAAAAAAATTGAAGATGATGTACCGGTATTGAGTGAAGAGCAGAGTTGTTTTAGACGAGGACGATCATGCCTATATAACATCCACTGTATCAGACAAGTTATAGGGAAACATAAAAGCAGAAATATGTATATTTATGTAACCTTTATAGACCTCCAGAAAAAAGATATGGGAAGCAATGACTAGAGTTAATATAAAAAAAAACTAGTGCTACAGAATGGCATAGAGTTTCTCATAGCAAGTTTACTAATATCCTTGGTGTGATCTGGCTTTACGGTCCTCCATTTTCTGGCCAGCTGCCATCTACCATCGCCCAAAGTACATTTTTTTTGACATTTTCACAACTGTTTGTTTTCCTAATAGTGCAATCGAAATAATACTTCAGAAATATTAAAAACGAGAAAAACCTCATTATAATAGGAAATTTTAATTGAAAAATTTGAAACTGTTTTGAAGAAAATGGTGATTTAGCATTACTGTAAATGCGAAATTTGAAGCTCTTTTTCACAGGAACCTATTGAGTTCTTGAAAAACTTCATTTGAAGCACATAAACTTTATTCGAGCTCATGTACTCATAAATACAATAACATAAAGTCATCGCCTCTAACGTAAATATTACCGACATGAGAGACAAGTCAAAGAAATTAAATTTTTGTAATTTCTGAAAAAACAAAAGAATAGAGCTGTATGACGTGAATGTCATCATGAAGGATTCATTTGGCACTAAACCTACCAAAAACTTAAAGGGAAAATTTGGAGCCTTATTGAGAAAATCTTGTTTTTGTAATTTTTTTAAAATTGCAAATATTGCACGCACTATTGCACGAAGACTACTCAAATTTTCAAACAAATGTACATGACTTTAATGAAATCACTATTTAGAGCAACAAATTTCATGTGAACAAAAAACCTCTCTCTTCAATATTGTAGTTGTAGGAAGACTCCGAAAAAAATTCCAACTTTTGTAATTTTCGAAAATTCAGAGTTAACTGGGAAAATGGGACCTATGCCTCCTTTATAAGTGTATTTTACTCTATTCTTGCAAGAAATTTAATAAAAAAAATTTGGAGCCGTTTTTGAGAAAATTTTGAAAAAGTACTCGCAAATTTTTGAAGAATGTTTTTCAAAATTTCAAAACTGCAACTAGAGCCAGATAGACACAGGTTTCTTCAGTTTGGAAAAGATTGTACATGTGGTTTAGGAGCTAGCAGTGTGGACAGATGGACAAACAGACATTTTGTAAAACAACACTTTTTCACTATCAGGGGACCCCAAAACATGTATTTCCGTTGAAATATCGAAATCTTTTTTCCGCAGCATTACATAACTTTCTCTATATACATATATTACTCCTGTATATACGTATGTATATGAGAAAATAAAAGTAAAAAGGGATTAGCCTGGTTAAAAACTTTCCAAAAACATCGAAGCGCAAATTAAAATTGGAGATAAGTTAACAGGAAGCTTTCTAATGAACAAGGACCTAAAACAAGGATGTGGGTTATCTCCCATTTTGTTTAATATCTACCTAAAACAAGTCCTCCATAACTGGTAGAGAAAATGTTCTGGCATAAGAATAAAAATTGGAGACAACACCTTTCACTCCCTTCTATTTGCTGACAACCAGGTAATCTTTGCCCAAGATGAAGAGGATATGGTGTACATGCTAAGAAAGCTAATAGAAAAATATAATAAATGGGGATTGGAAATAAATTTTAATAAAACCTAATGTAGGTGCATTGGACAAGCAATAACAGATAAAGACATCAATGACAACAAAATTAAAAGCTGTAACACCTTCAAATATCTTGGATCTTTAATAAACAACTCGGATACATGTGCCACACATAAACTTGAGAATATTTATGGGGAAGAAAGCAACCAAAGCTTTATACAACATATTATGGAATAACAATATCTGCCAAGATGTCAAAGGAACAAGAAGAGGAAGAAGAGGGAGAGGAGGAAGAATAAGAGGAAGAAGGGGAATAGGAGGAAGAGGAAGAGGAAGAGGAAGAAGAAGACAAAGAGGAAGAAGAAGACAAAGAGTAAGAAGAAGACAGAGTAAGAAGAAGACAAAGAGTAAGAAGAAGACAAAGAGGAAAAAGAAGACAAAGAGGAAAAAGAAGACAAAGAGGAAAAAGAAGACAAAGAGGAAGAAGAGGACAAAGAGGAAGAAGAAGACAAAGAGGAAGAAGACGATGAGGAAGAGGACGATGAGGAAGAAGACAATGAGGAAGAAGACAAAGAGGAAGAAGAAGAGGAAGACAAAGAGGAACAAGAAGAGGAAGACAAAGAGAAAGAAGAAGAGGAAGACAAAGAGGAAGAAGAAGAGGAAGACAAAGAGGAAGAAGAAGAGGAAGACAAAGAGGAAGAAGAAGAGGAAGACAAAGAGGAAGAAGAAGAGGAAGAAGAGGAAGACAAAAAGGAAGAAGAGGAAGACAAAGAGGAAGAAGAAGAGGAAGAAGACAAAGAGGAAGACAAAGAAGAAGAGGAAGAAGAGGAAAAAGAAGAGGAAGAAGAGGAAAAAGAGGAGGAAGAAGAGGAAAAAGAAGAGGAAGAAGAAGAGGAAAAAGAGGAGGAAGAAGAAGAGGAAAAAGAGGAGGAAGAAGAAGAGGAAAAAGAGGAGGAAGAAGAGGAAAAAGAGGAGGAAGAAGAAGAGGAAAAAGAGGAGGAAGAAGAAGAGGAAAAAGAGGAGGAAGAAGAAGAGGAAAAAGAGGAGGAAGAAGAGGAAAAAAGAGGAAGAAGAGGAAAAAGAGGAGGAAGAAGAAGAGGAAAAAGAGGGGGAATAATAATAATAATAATAATAATAATAATAATAATAATAATAATAATAATAATAATAATAATAAAGAAGATAAAAAAATACTCTCACATTATGTATTTTCCGAATTTTCTGTTAAATTGTTTTATGTGAAAAAGGATAATTATCAATTTTGCCAAATTTCTTCAGTACAAAATTTGCCATTCTACCACTTAACACTTCAAATGTTTGATGGATATTAGCTTATCTGTGATGTAAGTATTCTCTGCATTACATTTTCCTCCTACTTGTTAAAATGTTTGATGCTGTCATGGACACTTCACAGAAGCCTCATTGCACGAGACAATGCCTAAACATACTCTCACTGCAGCATGGAACCAGTTTAAGGCTGACTGTATTCAGCTGGCTGTTGGCTAGCGTGCAGCTACCCTCTAAGGCCCCACACCCTTAAGGTGGTTAGAGCGAGATATTCCCTAGTAGATAGAGTCCATTTTACATTCAACAATAATTATTTGTGAGACATGTGGGTATTGTGAAACATGTATAAATAAACTAGGGATTCCTATTAAGAGTTTTATTTAATTATACGAATTAATTGTGTTATATAGATAGAAAATAAAAATATTTCAATATTATATAAAGACCTATCGTTGACTAGTTTCTTAACTAGTACCAACAGATCGCGTAGCCAAAGAATGAAAAATTGAGGCATAAGATCGAATATAAAAAAGCACTATTTCACCATTAGCAAGATCAAAATTATAAAAAGTAACATTATAGACATGTATCTACATATTTTTTACAGAGATCACTAATAATTGCCGAAATCTCCTCATCTTGAATATCGCGAAATGTCTTTGGTAAATTAGGCAACGCCGTAATGTCTGTGATATTGGTATACCTGCGCAGGGCTCATGCTGCTTCAAATTGTCCTTGTTTTCATTCACTTTGAATATTATTTCCAGATATACTCTTTGACTATTTCTGTACTGTTTGGTGCCTAGTCGACACGCGGTAAACAATGTCTGAGCTCATTGGGAGTGCAATTGGTTTGAGAAAATAGTGCTACAGAGAATAAGGGATTTCTGTTAAAATACTAATACTACCTACGATTGAATTTATAATTCCTCTTACTATTTCAATCAATTTACCCTTGGTTGGTTTTATATACAGTGGGTCTTGAAGCATAATACTGTGTTGGGCACTCCAGAAAAAAAACTTTAACTAAATATCACTAATTATGATAAGATAAATCCATGTACAAACACAAATGTTAATTAACAAATAGCTTAAAAATTGAAAGTTCCATTGTCAAATTCTCATTTATAAATGCATGTTTCGTTTCTTATTGTTTCATTCAATTTATTTTTAAATTCAAATATTATGGTTCAATAAAATATTTGATTGATTATTATTCAGATAAAAACATTTCTTGAAGTTTTTAAGAATATTTATTTTCAAAAATGCAGGCACAGGGAAAGGAGTCCCAAGCTTTCATATTTTGCTAGTAGGGAAATCCAGCTCTACATTTATACCTTGCATGGTTGAAATTAACACCAGCAATTTCTAATACCTTTGTGAATTGAATTCTCACCCCAGTAGTTCTACTGATTGAGGTGCTGACATATGCAAAAGTTTGTTGCTTCGAGTCCAGTATCCACTGTGTATCTCATATAATGAAAAAGAGAATATGAATTATTTTCAAATAATTAATCATTGTTCAGGAGCTAAAATGAAAAAAGCTGTTATAGAGCTCAAACTGAAATAATGCTATAATAAAAGTATAAATATTTCTATAAACTCTCAAAATTACCCATTTGCTCATAAAGTTGAATCACAGTGAATCATCATCATAAACTGCAGGCCCTTTCCTGTTTCCCAGTAGAACAGGAAGCTTACACCTCCAGGTGTACTTGATCAAAGTGATTTATTTATTTATTGCAGACTATATAAATACAAATAATATAAATATAAAATATACATTATTCCGCTGAGGACTTAATCCTGTGCGCGGGCCTGTCTATCATTCATACTTTTTCATAGCATACAAGATTGTTTATATAGCTCATATAATATAAAAGAAAAGACGTGATCATTTGGAATATTAACTGAATTGAGTTTTTCATTCAGAACGCACAAATGCTTTTATCCATCAAATTTAAATATTTGATTATATACAAAGGCAATGTTTTCCAGGAGTGAGGATCTTTTAATTGGGCCCAGAAGACCTAGAGGAATGTAAGAACTCTTGCCGGAGACTTGTCACTCGATTTGAATGAAGCGCGCTACGCGCACAGTGTTGCCGAGTTGGGCGTTACCGGCCCGTCCCTGTAGAAAGCGCGCGAATGTCTCTCTTTGGAGTGATTTAGGCTTACGATTTTGCGTATTTCTCCTATTTGAGACGGTAGATGTCCTTCAAATTGCGCATGTTGATTCTTCGAGATGCTAGCTACCTAAGGAAGAGTTTTTTAAAACATTTTCAACAGTTAGTTTTCCCACAATTTTAAAATTTCTGGTCGGCTCAGTCGGGTCGCCGTAAGAGCCTTTGTTAAAACGACAAACTTTACGGTCTCATTTCTCAAAAACTAGACGGTGAAACAGTTTCAAATTTTATCAGAACATACACGAACCTCCCGTCTTTCGATTAGTACAATAAAAAAGGCATGTTAAACATAACACGTATCTCGCTCTAACCACCTTAAGGCAGTCTTAATGCAACTGCTACATGATCAGGTAGTACAGACTACAAAGAAAATATTATGTTTGAATATTTCCCTTTAGACCAAAAGTAGACAGCATGTAGTTGCTTTTCTTCCAGCTTCTAAGCATATTAAAATGTGCATCTTTAAATATATAAAAATCAACAACCATATCTCTAGAATGTCAGATTCTACAAGCAAGCTATTTATGGATAATATGCATTGGTTTTAATCTTATCATAATTTAGGCAAAAGTTCATAAAAAGTTCTTAAGCATGTTTGAAAAAGTCTAATTATAGAGAAACCTGCTCAGTCACCTCCATTAATGACAATTTTTTTCGTGGAACCGATTAATCTCTCCAAAGACATGTGAAAAAATACTTTTTGGGATCCAACTGGCCAACTGACACATATCATAGTTTCTTCATCTTTATTAGGCGATCACTTCAAGCGATTCTGAACTACGATTATAGAAGATTTATGCGGCGGCGATGGTGTAACGGTTAGCGTATCGGACTGTTATACCCAAGTTTGCGGGTTCAAACCCGATCAAAGCCATGGATTTTTAAGGGCAAAAAAATCCTTCGTACGCCTTCCTTCAGAGGGGAAGTAAAGCCGTCTGTCCCATATTAGTAGATTTACTGCATGTAAAAGATCCTCAAGCCTAAATGATGCCTCTGAGCTAAATTCAAATCGCCTGTTTCGTCGCCTAAGTAATACCTTCTATCTCCCATGGTTGGTGAAAGGAGCGTAGCGGAATTTGCATGGTCAGGCGGATGAGCAGGCTTCATGGCCTGAGTCTCGCCACGTAAAATAAGGCACATTCAATTCAATTCAATTCAATTCAATTCAAGAGGCACAAAAGCGGAGGAGATTACTGTTGATTTTATCTTCCTGTGTCAGGACACTATCTCATTACTTCGAACACTGACATCCAGTCACTTGCAGGGGATTTAATTTTGTTTCAGGTAACAACAGATGATTTCAATAAATAGCTCTTTAAGAAACAAAAATACATTCATTTTGATCATTTCACAGTATTCCTATGGTTTGCTATCTTGTGCTTCTCTTCTGGAAGAAACTGTTAAGGACTCATTGAGTACACATGCAAAAATCTGATCTGAATGTCATTTGCAAACTACTTGACCCTGCACTTAAGTTTCTGCATGACTTGCATCTTCGAAACTTCATCTACAAAACTTGTTTGCTTGAGTGATGAGGTGATTTTGTAAATGATGAGAAGTATTGAGAAATCAACAGTGTGTTTTAATATTAGCCCAGAAGAGTTATTAACTTATCTTAATCCCTCCCTTAAAATTGTTAAAGAGTTATCAGGGATCTGTAATACGTTGTTCTGGCTAAAATTTGCCATCTTGCGCAGAACATTACATTACTTTTTCTCTACTCCATAGCAAGAAAGTAAAAATTAAAACTAAATAATTTACAAAATAGATGTAAGAAATGATAAGGAAAACACTCGTTTACATAATGGATGAAATTGTTGATTCTCTATGCAAACCCATAACATAAATTTCCTTCTTTCTCATTTTTCTCTTTCTCTTCTCATGTAGTCAATCCAAACAATTGAGGGAGGGAGGGAGGGAAGAAAGAACGAAATAGAAAGAAAGAAAGAAATAGAAAGAAAGAAAGAAATAAAAAGAAAGAAAGAAATAGAAAGAAAGAAAGCAAAAGAAAGAAAAAAGAAAGAAAGAAACAAAAAAAGAGAAAGAAAGAAACAAAAAAGGAGAAAGAAAAAGAAAGAAAGAAAGAAAAAGAAAGAAAGAAAGAAAAAGAAAGAAAGGAAGAAAAAGAAAGAAAAAAGAAAGAAAGGAGGAAATTTACAAATTTTTACTCATATTACTTTGTTAGTTCTGCAGGCATGCACATGGGTGATTGATGTTTTTACAATGTCTTTCTATGTTACAAAACTCATAAATGTTAACATAACAATGAGCTGTAAACGATGAAAATTTCTCAAGTAGTAATTAATATCTGTATTACCTAATTACATTCACAATGTATTTCTATTAAATATATTATTGTAACAGGAACTTCCTGAACTTTGAAACTTGCCAGAATCTCCCTTGCTGCCCGAGATATGGAGATGCACACGTTCTCAGTTCACAACTTGACATGAATGTTAAACAATGTGAATTTCCAGTACATTCTAATTAAGAATGTGAAAGATCCGTTAAAAAATCAGAAGCCTTAAACAAGATCAGGACACGACGAGACTGGTAACAGAACACAATGTTCTAAGGTGGTGTCAGATGAAAGATTAAAAATGCAAATTTAATACACAAAACTAAGGGGCCTAAAAGTCAAAAGATGATGCAGTGAGAGAAGAGGACCAAAAACAAAGAAGTGATGATACATGTGAAGATGAAATAGGTAGTGACAAAAATCAGGATTTTGATGGTTTGAAGGAAGCATACAATAGTGATAGCTTTGTTTAAGAAGTTTAAACATTCTCATCAAAATGGTAATTTTCAATTTTATTTTCACTATATAATAACTAAAAAAATTTAAAATTCATGGGAGGCCTCTTGAGATGGACTGAATTTTTATATTCAGTCAACTTATATTCAAGTAAATAGTCTCTCTTATTGCACAGGAATAAAGATTTGAAAAGGAGAAAATATATAGATATATAATTTACAATGCATCTCACAATACTCAAGATTTGCAAGATCTAGTATTCATCCAAAAAATAACATGGGATTTGCTTGTGAGCTCTTTGATATTTGCTTGTGAACAACCACGAATAAAAACAATCTTTTAGAGAGGAAATAAAATGTAAATATATATTATTAGACACTCAAATTTCACTTAGAGAAAGATAGAAAAAGAGGAACAAGAAGTTAATTTAAATTTGAATTTATTCAAAATAATGATCTGAATATACCACCAAAAACTTCTTTGCATTAATTCCATTTATTAACATCTGGAAAAGCACTAGTAGTGCAGTACCATAAAACATGTCTATTACAAGTGTCAAAATACTTACTAGCTTATTTTAGAACAAAGTTGATAAAAGTAAGAAATATAAAAAATTGCACATGCATTACAAAAAGCAAAAACAAAAAAACTGCTACCAAGAATGAACAACCAGAGTAACTCTCACCACCCATGAAGGAAGTTCAGTGCACTATGCAAATTAATAAAATACTATATTAGATGAGGATATTTTATTGGACACTTTGGAAACACCTCACCCACCTTTTCAACCGGTTCTTGTTGTTGTGGTGACAGTGTTGCTTTGGGTTGTAATGTATTAAGAACTTTAGTGTTTTGAACTGGGTTGGGGACACCCAAACGTTCTTTAACAGATGGCCGGGGGGGAGGTACATTCTCTTGTTTGCCCTGCAACTGAGTTAAATTAAATTGCAAGGTAACAATGTTTCACGGTGAGAGGTTAAGGAAGGATTTCAATGGATAAATGTTTCTATCTCAAGTTGCAAGGCAAGTGTATCAGGACAAAATTTGAAGGCAAAAGGGAATTGGAAATGAAGACACAAGAACAATAAATACAAAATAAATTATCTTCTACTTATATTTCACACACACACACACACACACCTGTCGACTTTTTCCTGAATGCCTGTAAACTTTTTCTCTCTCCATTTCAGTTTCTCATGGGTAAAAAGAAACATCTTAAAATTTGGAAACCAAGAGTTCATTTGTAATGGAATCACAAAAAACATGATACATTTCATTAACCTTACAGTTAAGATTACTTCAATAATAAAACATTAATATGAAAAGACTGTATTGTAAAAAACACAATTGGTGAGATCCATTCACACACAACATTACCATTCTATTCTCTCACAAATATTACATTTAAATGTGTGATGGATACATCCATCTAGATAACTTTTTATATGCAATAAAAACATCTATTTTCTTTTCCTACATGCCCTGAAAATAATCAACATTACAACAATTTCCACTGTTGAGTTAGTGGTAATTTTCTTCCAAGAAAGATAATCATGTGTCATTAAATTGCCATTTATTTTAATTCTTTTTTTGCAACCTTGAATTTTTTGAAATCTGATGACAATTACTGATAATTTATGCACGAATGTTATGAAATGGCCAAAACAAACAAAAACTGCCGATCTCCAGATATACAGCTTAGGAAAAATGAGGGTGATTTTAGATTAATATTTCCCAATTTGCTTTGCTGTGAAATACTTTTTGTTTCAGTAAATATAGGTGGAACACACACACTCACAGCAAAAACAATTTTTGAGAAAGCTTAAAATAAATGTTAAAATATTAAAAACATTTTAAATGATCAAAACTTTAATTAAAATTTTCATTAATGCTGTTTTTTTAAGAGTTATGATTTTGCAAAGCAGATAATTATTATTTTATCACTGTAAACAGTAGAAGGGAAACAGCACACTTTCATCATAAGCTATTGCAATGACAAATGCAGCTCTTTTAATAAACAGGGATGATAATATATCTGCTATGTGCAATCTGGTAAGATTACTGGAATATTTTCATGAAACTGAGATATTAACTTGAAGATATCTACATCTAAAATAATTTTAACTGTGATGCCAAGAAAGATTACTGAGATTATACAAAAGCCAAAAGAGACCACTGAGATTATACAGAAAGCTGAAAACTCTCTGAGTACAAAGTTCTATGGAACAGTTTGGAAACCACTGGTTTAGATACTATTGTGTAGTGAAAAGTAGATTTGAGCACAGCACTAGTTAAAATTCGCTAATTTTTGATGGGTTATTTGATTGTGCACAGACACAGATGACACAATTTAGTTTTTTGATAAAAAATATAAATACTTAACATTTGTTTTTTTGAAACATTTTCCCATTCATTACAGATCACATTCTACTCAGATTTGTTCATCATAGACTGCTTTTGAAAATGTGCGACGTCACCACCTTTGGTTTCTACTTCTTTCTCCAAGGTCATAATTTACATTTTTCTATAGTTTTCTCTTTAATTGTGTAAGATATTGCAGCTGCTTCCCAAAAATTTTTGACAGTTTACATTTATTATGCTTTCCTGACTGACTCCATCTTATTTGAGGATAAACCAAATCCTCTGTAACTTCAACAATAAACAATCATCTGGATCTCATGTTTCCTTATCTTTCATTCAGAATTTAAATTTTTTTAAAACGTATAGTATACAGCTTCACAATACACATTCATTGTGTTAATAGAACACGTAAATATAAATGGGCAGCAACTGCTGTGTCTTTTACACGAGTAGGTATGTATGAATTAGCAAAGAGCATTTACTCCACAGCAGTTTTTCATTACCCAATACAGTGCAATTACAATGCATAATAGAAAGCAATTGTCAAGCAGCAACCAAATCTGTTGTTACAAGGTACAAAATAACTATTGTCATTTTTTGAAAACATTAAAAAATTGATGTAGTATCTTCAGGACAATCCATATTTTTGAGAATTTCTTACATACCGAACACACAGAAGTTAGGCCACATGCAAGTGGACTGCACTCAAATTCAAAAAGGTAACTCACTTTCCCGATTCCTGGACTCGCATTAACCAGCTGAAACTAAGTCTGTACATAAGAAGGCTTTATTTTCAGAATCATATTTCAGGTGAGATATTCCACGGCCTAGAATTCATCTACCCTTGCATACAAAACTTGCCAAAATAGGGTCAAACAAAAGCACAAAATGCAATATTTACTTGCAGGATATGAGACTTGGGTGCATGAATGGACCCGACTTGTCTAGTTGTGGTCGCAAAATTAAGATTTTTAATCCATTACTCAGTAGCTCTTTCATAAAATAATTAAGGAAGAAGTGTATAAGAAAGAACAAGGAGAACAGAGTCGCTAAATGGTTTATGTGTGAAATACTGGAAATCTTGCTTCTGAGTCCAAAGGAACCTGATTGCCTGAAAAGGGTAAATTAAGATTTCTCATAAAACAAAAAATGATTTGGGATAGTACATTTACTGTTAGGTCTTTGAAGTATGACAAAGGGCTCTTGATTGCACGAATACTGTCCATACTTATTCATAATCATTTCAGCATTTTTCTCATAGACGTTAAATTGTAAGTTTCCTGCCCACTATAAATCTTAAGAATTACTAGTATGAAGATTATGATTTTTTACAATTTCAAAACAGCAAAAAACTAGTTTCACACAACAAAACCATTCCAAGAGTGTTTAAAACAATCATGCAACTGTGAAATGAAAAATATCTTGAATCAACACATATAAAGTCTCGAGACTTGATTAAAGAAATAAAACTTAATAAAATAAAACTATCTTTGTAATTGTCAGAGATAAAAGTATGAATGATGTCTGATTCAACATCATAAAGGAAATAGTAGTACCCTGGACTGTGAAGTATTAGCTGAGATATTTGGTTACAGTAAAACAAATGAATGATTCCATGGTCACAGTCATGGCTGTCCAGCTGAAGTGAAGGTGGCTGTGAAAGAGAAGTCTCGGGAAGACCATGACAAGATGGTCGAAAAATTGGCATCACAGCCTTCAATGTACAGAGCCAAAATCGTAACATGAATGAAATGATGATCGTATAGTTGGCATACCCAACCCTGATATTTTACTAAGAGTTTTACAACCAATCTGGACCCTAGGTATGTCACAATTTTTAAATTCTTTTTTCAAGATGTGATAGATAGATATATTATTTATTATTTCTGCAGGTAGGTTTATACCAACTGGTGGCAGAATTTATATAATACAATCAGGAATAATGAAATGTGTGTTTCCCTCATGAGTTATTTAATTATTAGTAGAGACCGAATTTTTAGATAATTATATATATTTTGTCTTTCTACTTATTGCTCTCAAAATTTTAATCTTGGCGAATTGTTGCCATCTAAACACAATATCCAATTTTTTCACTACATATTTTTACATATTTGGTACTATATTACATATTTTGCTATTTTCACAAAATATTTTTTCTATCAATTTTCTTACATATTTTTATGTAAAGAACTATTTTAAAAAAAATCAGCAATTTGTCCTATTTTATTTCTGCGTGCTACTGTATACTCTTCTCAAGGTATGATACGTGAAGACGCGGTCAGATATTCTTGGGTGTGCCTGCTTCAGTTATCTCAGTGGCAGGAAGTGCGCGTCTGCGACAGATCAATTTCACCTTTAGGTGTGAAAAGTATCAATGACGACCTTTAACCAGAATTTCCAAGAAACTTTGGCGAACATCGTTGTGTAACACTTCAATGAGAATATTCCATGTGACGGTGATGGTTTGATTGTCGTAGGTATTGCCAGTTTGTACTACATTAATTTCTATTGCTTCTAGTCTGGCTGCTAAACTACATTCCTGGATAACAATTTGTGAAGGTTTTATTCCCGATGGGAAAGTTGTATGATTTGTGCGTTAATTTGTGATTTCCAAATGAAATTTAAGATGTTTGCGATGTTTTTATAATTTGTATAGGACATTTTTTATAGACGTAAGTTCAAACTATGTAATGTGTTTTATAATTAGAGAATTTTAATATTACATATTATATCTGATTTTACATATTTATGTACATATTTTGACATTTCATACTACATATTTTTCGGGTCTCTAATGATTAGTAATTGGTTGAAGTTTAAAAGCATTATGTGTTTAAAGAAGATTTCTGCTACATAGTTCCATATTTAATTTTTAAGTTAGATCTATATTATATTCAATTTCTGCAAAATGGTTATGAGAATAATTACTTATCACCCCACTTTATGAAGGTGGAAAATCTAATGGAAAGAAATATAATCAATACTGCAATACGCATGCAAGAGATACAACAAAGTGAGCTCTCGGTGAATGCAGAGATGATCAAGTCTTCAGTTAATAGTGTCAGATGAACAAAACAAGTAAAAATAAAAACCTCATTTTGCATAATATTTTGTAATGTACCATTAAGCTTCATCATGCCTCTAATATTCATCAGTGAAAGGAGAAGTGCCAGAGTGTCATGTTAAAAATGAAACTTCATAGTACAAATAAGTGACTGGGGCAAGTTTCTACTTACAGTAATAAATTTGAAATATCTTGTTGTACTGATTATTTAATCACTTATTGTTAAAAACCATAAATTGTAGGGGAAAACAAACTGTGACTGCATGTGAATTTGTATGTAACTTGTATGTATTTTCCACATCTAAAACTTTTTTATTTTACTTAGTTGAATTGTGAATAAGAATATCAACAAGAAGGTCAGTGATGTTTGAAAACTAGATATGTCTGCTCTGAGTAATAGAAAATGTATTTACATCAACAAATGAACTACAAATTTGATAAGGCTCTAGTGAATTAAAAAAGTTTTTTCTTCAAAGTTTTTTCTCCACACAATTGTATTATTTAATTTTAGAATATTTTCATAATTTTTAATATTCAGTTCAGTGTGCATTCATGATCCATTTCAGGAATTAAAGGAGAATTATTACGGGCAATAAAATACTTTTTTTCTTCTCAGGCATCTAAGGAGAACTTTTCACATTTTCTTCCCAAAAATTACTTTCAAATTTAACAACTATCAGGTCATCAACATACCTCGTTATTATTGGCAGAATTATGCCAGAAGACTTTAATGAACCTGTTATTAAGAACAGCTTCTGTACTTCTGTATGCTGCATTTGCTTCAGCATGACTAGAAAATGTAACAAGAGCTGCCTCTGGATCTCCTTCAAAAGACACCTATAAAGAAGTTAGTATATGAAAATGTGAAAAGTAAATAAATTAAAACAACACAACAAAGATTATAACACTTATTATGTTCATCAACTCTTGCAATACGAGAAAAAAATAACATTTCGTAACAAAATTGTAGCACTGTTTCATAGTCTTTAAGACATCACCATCTAAAATGTTTACAATATATTAAGTACAGAAGATTTTCTTAGGCCAAATAATGTGCTGTTCAGTTTTTTGATTATTTTCACTCTATAAATTATAAATTCTTCTTTTCACTTCTATAAATTACACAAGTAGAACACAATTACGAAGGGATTAGCATTAATTCAAATAATCATTTTTTAACTTAATTGCAAATAATGCCTAGTATGAATATGGCAAATCAGCAATTTTCATCTTTTGAAGAATTCTGCCAATCTCACAAAATACTCTCAGCAAATGTTCATATGCTAAGGAGAAATTAACTTTTATTCTGGAAGTCTAATTATATCTAATGATTAATTATTTTTTATCAACAACAAATTTTTATCAAATTAATTACAAACACATTCAAATTTTATTTGAATCATAATTTGTAATAAAATTTGGAGAACATTGAAATCTTTGCATCTGAAGGCATTGACACAGAAAAAACAAGTTGCCAGTTTGAAGTGCTGTGAACCATGATCACAATACAGGTCAGAAAGGCATCTCTTGGACAATTTTACCAAATCTCCCAATGGGTCAGAAGGCATCTGACAGATGACTGAACAATAAATGAGTTTCACTTATAACTGTTTTTACTATTACTGTATCATATTCATGGAATTCTTCAAGCAAATAAAACCACGTCTCTCATATTACTGAATTTATCTAAATTTAAGATTAGTTTTTTTTCCTAAATATCTCGTTCGAAAAATATAGGGTTGTTTTATATTGACAGGCTAAGCCTAGTCTGTTAGGATTTATGTTTTTACTGTGTTAAGGAACTCAAATGCTGATGTAACAATAGGGAATAATAGTAAGATGGTAAAAATAGTACAATAGAATAAAAATAGAAAGAATGAATTTAAATAATTAAAGTCTTCAGGAGGCTTCTTCAAAATTAGGGGGTCAACTTACATTCAGAATCGACTTCTATTCAGGAAAAAATGGTAAGTCGAACAGGTTGGATTATATTCTGATATTTATTTGAACAAATGTGCACAACACACAGTTCCAATGCATGTGCATTTTTTAACCACTGCCTCAGTTCAAAATCTTTTATATTCTTTGTGAAACTAGTGGTTCTACAATAGCGTAGCAATAGCAAATATACGTTCTCACATTTGTATCAGTTACATAATATTATAAAACTACTTGAACCCACAAAAATGTTTGACTATGCTGGGATTCAAACTTGAATTAAATTTCACAAGCACTTCACTTATCTACTACCCCCAATATCCGAGTGGTCATATGAACATTCCAGGTGCTTCAAAAACAAAGTTGAATACAAGCAAGTTTTGAAATTTCAAGGTTATTAATGAAATCAGACTTAAGATCTATCTTCATTATTGTAGTTGTAGGATAACAAGTTTTGAATAATGAGCTGGTCTACTTCCCTCCATTCCTTTGCCAAAATTTTTGAAGGGATCAGAACTGAAAATTAACGTGATTTCTACAAGTCTGATGAAACTCAATCAAAAACTAAGACAGTGCTCCCATTCTTTTGCACATATATATTTACCTTTTTTTGTTCAATAAATTGTGCAAGATAAAAACTTTTGTAGCAAAAACTTGCAACACATCTGAATGCAAGGAGTTAATATCAATTTATACCAGAACAGATAAATACTAACAGGCAATAAAGTAACAAGAAATACATACCTGAATGTTGACAATTTTTCCAAATTTTGCAAAATGATTATTAAGGTGAGTAATATTATTTAACCCACGTGGAACTTTCTTCAATTCCAATGAACAATTATTTGGATTCTTATGTCTCGGCCCCAGGCGATTGAAATCAAATGTGGTTTTCTTTTTGATAGGAGGAGATTCTTTTGACTGGAACAAAGTTTCCATGTTGATCAATATATTCTCCACTACATATACAAATACAGAATATTTACAGTAAAACAGTTAAGAAGTTTTTTTAATGTTCAAAATTTAAGAAGCTTCTAACACAAGAACCCCATACTAGGAAAAAATTAGAATAAAAACAATAGGATAGCAATTGGTGCCTAGCTTTAACATAACTAAGTGCAATCTCATAATGTTTATGAATATTTCAAGAGGTAAAAAATTGCTGGTTTTGAAGGTTTTTTTTTACAGTAAGTTGCAAGCCTAGTATGCAACATCCCAGATTCAAGCCATCCATCTTGTAGTACAGTTAAAAAAAAAAAAAAAATCCAAATTTAAATAAATTAAGAATTTGATCATCAATCTTAATACAGTGGAATCTCATTAGTACGTTTTCCAAGGGACCGGAAATTTTGAATGTCAAAAGCAGGAAACCATGCAAACGCGAAATACTCAAGTTATACCTACTTTTCACAGTGATTTCCATCTGCAAATCACTGAAATGGAAAAAATATCATCATCATCCATTACGGATTACGCATATTACCTGCTCCAGCCTCTTTCCATCTCATTCTTGTCCTTCCAATGTTTCTCTTTCCTTTCCACTAATAATTCAAGGCTTGCACTGGTAGTATGTCTTGCGGCATATTTCCAATATGTGTCACCCATTGCTGTCTGTACTTCTTGATTTTCTCATGTACTGTTTCTTTCCATCCTAGTTCTCTTATTTTTTTCACTTTTCATTTGGTCTCTTAATGTACAGCACTTTACTCCTCTCAAAATCTCATTTCTGCTGATTCCATGCTCCTAAAATCTTCTTGTTTATGAACCCAAGTTTCAAATCCATACAGTAAAACTGGGAGGATCATAATATCATAAAATTTCAATAGGGTTTCTTTTCGGGCTTTCTTTTTAGACATTATACTTCTAGTTCCACATACTGCTTGAAATTTATAAATTTTGTTGGTGACCTCCCTCTCTTCCATATGTAATTTCACACCCTAGGTAGTTAAAATGTGTCACTTGTCCTAAAATCATATTTTGAAGCACAATCTTTGTCCTTACTGATTCTTTTCCTTTAAAAGCCATTACTTTGGTTTTATTAACTGATACTATCCCATTGTACCACATAAAAATTTGCTCCAGTTGGTAAATAGATCTTTGCAAATCATCTTCGTTTTCCCGCAGGATCACCTGGTTGTCAGTATATAAAATTAGAAATGTACTTTTGCCCAGATAAATTCCTGTTTCTTCCACCTTTTAATTATACATCCCAGATATATAATAAAGTGTTGATGAAAGACTATCGCCCTGCCTTACTCCTTTATTTATAATCCTCTTCCCGCAAAAAGTCCATTGTATTTTATTGCAATACTAATATTATCATACATACTTGCCACGATACACACAATGATTTGGGTACCCTTCTTCCTTCATTATGCTCCATAATTTACATCGATTGACATTCTCAAAAGCCTTCTCAATATCCACAAAGGCTAAATGTGTTTCTCTATTAAATTCCACTTGTTTCTCAATTATTTGTTTTAATGTAAATATGTCATCTATAGTTAAGCGACGTTCTCTAAACCCCTGTTGTTCCTGAGGTAGAGTGCAGTCTGCAGTTGGAGCTATTCTGCTATTCACAATTTTTGTGTAAACTTTGTAACATGAGTTAAAGAGACCCCTATTGTTGTGATATTTATTTCGATCTCTATTTTTAATACATGGAGTATTAACGAATCTAACCATTTATCTGGTATTGTACATCTTTGCCAGCATTCATTCATTAGGTGGAACACTTGAAATTTCAGTAACATAACTTCATATTTCATTAACTCTATGTTAACCCCATCAGAACCACAGGCTTTTCTATTTTTTTTTTTTTTTTTTGATTTTAATGCATTATCAAGCTCTTTCATATCTTACATATCGACATTTCTTTTTGTTCCTTCTTCATCCACCGTATAAATTTCTTCAATCCCACTTCATAATTTTACAAAATAGTCCAACCACTCTTCTCCGGAAATTATATTCAATCTTGCCTTATCTGTTTCTTCTAAATTCATTGTTTTTAACACTTTGTAGGCCATACTTTGTCTACCAAATATATCATGTTCTAACATATTCACATATCTATCCCAAGACTCTTGATGGGTTTGTCTCACTAATGATTCAAGCTTTTTTCCTTTTTTGGTTGTAGATCTGTTTGGTCTGCTCTTTTCTGTTTCGTAGATAATTTAGGTATGCTACCTTTTTATTCTGCACTGCCTCTGCAAACCTATCAATACATATTTTCAAAGTTTTCCTTTTTCTCCTAATTTTTCGAGTGCCTAATGCCTCATATGCTGCCCTTCTTTTTGATTCTTTTATGTTTCTTCATTCTTCATTTAGATCTTCTGATATGGTGATGTTGCTCAAAAACTGATTCAAGTGTATCTGATTTAACTTCCTTATACTATCGTCTTCTAGTAGATACATTTTATACCCTACATCTTCTTGTTTGTTTTTTGAAGCAGTTTGTTTCTTCCTTATTACTCTTATGTTTATTTTTGTTTCCACTAGATAGTGATGGAGAAAAACATAAATAGCATGCAAATATGAATGGGATGAACTAATTTATTCATAAATGACATTGGATAAAGCTAAATTACACACACACTGCAAGCACGAGCATTGCGTTGATGCACATCACCTAAGGCTGATGATAGTTGCGTGGATGACTGCGCACACAAGTCGCTCAACGAGCGTCGTAGATTAGCACTATACGAAACGGCACACGAGTGCTTTTGGCAATGTGCGTTGAAAGCTTGAAAACGTGCTTATCATAACTTGCTTGAGCTGTGGATACAATGTCACCAAAAGCTCTCGTGTGACGTGTCACATAAGTGTTAATCTATGACGATGCGCGTTATGCGACTCATGTGCGTAGACAGCGTCGCAGATGCCGTCATCAGCATTAGGTGACGCGCGTCGACGCAGCTGATGTCATCAGTGTTAGGTAATGCACGGCAATGCAACGCTCATGTGAAACGTATAACAGAAAAATATGGTGCTGTAGGTACAGTTTTCAACACATTTCTCTGGCTTTGGAATGAGACAATGTGAAAGTAGCACCCAAAAGCACCATGAAAACAACAAAATGGTGTACTGGAAAACGTGTGTCTCTAACGAAGCAAGTTACCTATACAAACTTTAAACATGCTAAGCGGGATTGTTAACCCCTTAAACAATAATTTAATGAAATAAGATCAGGGCTTGAAAATATTTACGTACTAGGCGGGAAAACATGATAATGCCTATGAGATTCCACTGTTTTTTCTATGAAGACTTTGTAATGTTTCAGATCTCATTACAGAAGTTTGTACAATTATTCAGCTATAAACTTCTTTCATGATATATTAGACCTAAACTGGTCAAGAGTAACATAAATCGATAAGTAAGAAATTTACATATATTCCATTTTCATTTATTTAACAAGTTAATATTTCCCATTTTACGTTTAAAAAAAAAAGGTCAATCAGGTGTTTATCAGAAGTTTGAAGAAAGTGTAATTAAAGATAAAGGTCTCCTGTTTACTAGACTTTGGAAATTAAATTTTGACATTAAATATTCATGGAATAGATGAAGATGTGCCTTGAGGATAACCACTCTACCTGGCAGGTAAATTCCAGACTCCCTAAATTAATAAACATTCATTGACATTTATCCTGCGTCAATTAGGCACTCTGTATGGTCTTGACAAAAAGGACGAAGTAAGAATACTGGAGCTCAAGAAAATGTGCACAGATTTTACCTCTCCCCCAATCACACAGTTTTTAACTGTTTGTTTTTTTAATTTTTTTTTAATGAAAATAAATCAAATCACTTCATCAAAATACTTTAATTTGTTTCTTAAGACGGCTAAATATATTTAAAAACATTTGTGGACTTTATTTTCCTCTCAATCTGGTATCAAAATTATGATTATTGACGTCCAGATTAACTAGAGATGCTACAGAATGGCACAGACTTTCTCATACCAAATTTTTCTAATTTCCTTGGTGTGGCCTGGCTTTAAAGTTTTGCAACATTCTATGACCAACTGCCATCTATCATTGCCCAAAGTACATTTTTTTTGACAATTTCTCAACTTTTCGCTTTCCTAGTAGTACAACTGAATTATTACTTCAAGAATATACTACACTATATATTATACAAGAATATACGTCAAAATAATGACATTTTTGTACCTTTTGAAAAAAACAAATGAATAGAGCAATATGGCGTTTATGTCCTCGGATAGGGTGCATTTGGTACTAACTCTTCCAAAAATTTAAAGAAAAAATTTGGAGCTGTTTTTGAGAAAATCCTGTTTTTGGAATTTTTTTAAAATTGCAAATATTTCACGCTCTATTGGACGAAAACTAGTAAGATTTTCAAAAAAATGTACACAACCTTTATGATACAACTATTGATGGACAACAAATTTCGTTTGAAGGAAAAATGTCTATCTTCAATTTTATAGTTATAGGAAGGCACCGGAAAAATTCAAACTTTTGCAATTTTTGAAACTTCAGAGTTAACCATGAAAATCAGACCTATGTCACCTTTATACACATATTTTACTCCATTCTTACAAGAAATTTAAAGAAAAAATTTGGAGTCGTTTTGGAGAAAATTTTGAACATGTCCAGGGGGCTTCATGTAAAGTACTCCCAAATATTAAAGAATGTTTTTCAAAATCTCAAAGCTTCATCTAGAGCGAGAATTCTAGGGCTTTCTTCAATTTGGGAAAGAATGTACACATGATTTAGGCACTAGCAGTGTTCACAGACGGACATTTTGAAGAAGAAGAAGAAGAAGAAGAAGAAGAAAAAGAAGAAGAAGAAAAAGAAGAAGAAGAAGAAGAAAAAGAAGAAGAAAAAGAAGAAGAAAAAGAAGAAGAAAAAGAAGAAGAAGAAAAAGAAGAAGAAGAAGAAGAAGAAGAAGAAAAAGAAGAAGAAAAAGAAGAAGAAAAAGAAGAAGAAAAAAAGAAAGAAAGAAAGAAGGAAAGAAAGAAAGAAAGAAAGAAAGAAAGAAAGAAAGAAAGGAAAAAACAAAACAACAACACTTTTTCGGAATAAGGGAACCCCAAAACATGTATTTCTGTTAAATCTTGAAATCGATTTTCCGCAGCATTACATAATTTTCTGTATACTACATATATTACTCCATATAAATGCATGTATAGGAGAAAGTAAAAATGACCTGGATGTTTGTGAACAAATGAAAAGTCCCTTGGATTTAAAAACAGTCAGCATGTATAAAAGAATTTAAGATGTATAAAACAATGTTACATCTGAATTCACATTATATAGGCTATGCGTAATTTGCATGGTTTCCAACAATAAAATCCCAGGATAGAACCTTGCAATATCTGGTGGTGGAAAACAAAACAAGTGTATTTAGCATAATGAACTACATTTGGCACAAATTGGGATAGCAAGAGATGCAATATAGTTAATTATGATTAGTATCTAGGAACTTCAATTTAAGAAAATTTATACGATTCAAATGCTCCAGAAAAGTCAGTGTAACAACATATTTGGCTACACTCCATAAACAGACTAGTGATGGATCATGAAAATGTCATGGGTTGGTGACATGTTTATCTATCTTTTGAAAATCCATGATGGGTTCAGAAATGATAAGGTAAAAGTTGAAATCATTAACAATTTTCAAGAATGTTGGTGGTTGTTAAACATTACAATCTCCTTTCTAAAAACAACAGGCAGATTTTAGCCCATCTCCAAGTGAATGTGATTTTTTAATTTAAATAAGATTTTTTTGGTTCAACACTAAACAGCACAGTAGCATCTCACTCTGTGGGTGAGTGATTTGCTTACTGGCCTTTGAACATGGGATTGATTCAAGTTTAGGAACATGGATTTTCAAAGGATGGAAAATCTCACAATGGCCATGTCCTGCTTGTGGCTTGTAGAAAAACCCTAGCAGAAGCTCGATAATCCCTCTGGCACCTTCCTGTGCTACCAATGTGTCACATTCTCTCACACACAGTTTAGATATAGTTAACCGAGACAGACATTGGTGGACAAAGAGTCATACCCAGAAGCTTCAGAGCAACCACAAGGCACCCCTGCACATAAAAGGTTCCCCACTTCCCGCACTAGGGTTAGGCTTCAAAGTAGTCTGGGCCAAATACATGGGTGTAGGACTTCGGCTAATGGCCAAGTCCCTGTAAAATAACCTGTTTGAGTGCCTCAGGCACACAGTTTCTAATTTAAGACACTTTTTACTTGAGAGAGGAGAGAGAGAGGAGAGAGGGGGGAGAGAGAGAGGGGGGGAGAGAGAGGGGGGGGAGAGAGAGGGGGGGAGAGAGGGGAGAGAGAGGGGGGAGAGAGAGGGGGGAGAGAGAGAGGGGGAGAGAGAGAGGGGAGAGAGAGGAGGAGGAGAGAGAGAGAGTGTCTGTGTGTGTGTGTGTGTGTGTGTGTGTGTGTGTGTGCGTGTGTGTGTGTGTGTGTGTGTGTGCACGCGCACGTATAATTTTAAGTCCTGGAACATTATTAGAAATAGTTATATATTTAGAATATGATTAAATAATTATTCCTGAGGTGAGGTACGAGAATGCTGTTCTGTTGTGTAAAGACAGAAACCAAGTCCTCGTGTGTGTGTGTATACACGCATGCGTGTGTGTATGTGTGTGCGCACAAGAATGTGCATGTCACACACACTATATTTCTTTCTTTTCTTCTTTTTTTGTGCGGTCTAATATTACATACTAATAAGCTACAAGTATTGTCTTTACACCTAGTTCAGGAAATTACTAGTAATGTTTCTGTTATTTGTAAACAAATAAAAATATATAGTATATTCTAAGATCAAATTAAATTAAAACACACACTTGTTCATACATCCTATATGATGACTCATTAAATATTTTCTCGCCTAGGCATCCTTCCTTCACTCAAAATTTGTCCTCACTCTATTTTTAAGTGCAGTCAGCATCGTCAACTAATTCTGACTTATGTTGTTATAAATTTGAACGTACAACACAAAGAAAATTAATACAAGTTGTTTTCCCATTATATACTTTATTTTTACTTATTGTAAATGGGGGAGAGGGGTTTTTCACAAGTGTTATTTAATTTTTTTGGGCGGTTCAAGTGAATGTTATAGGTGTATTGCAGGGGGGAAGGGGTATTCAAATACCGCAAATTTGCAGTATGTAATTTATGGACAGCTTCACAGTAAAACTAATAAGTTTGTTTTCATCCTTAGTGTAGTTGAGTAGTCATGTTGTCTTGCAAAAGGTGAGGTAAAAGATTTTTATCT
The DNA here is from genome assembly GCA_011170035.1 of Teleogryllus occipitalis. Lineage (NCBI taxonomy): Eukaryota > Metazoa > Arthropoda > Insecta > Orthoptera > Gryllidae > Teleogryllus > Teleogryllus occipitalis. The sequence continues at coordinate 113,145 of BLKR01014852.1, read as the reverse complement.
TTAAATTTTGTTTATATTGTTATTAGTAAGAAAATGTAAAGTTTTCCACCTCGAAATACTTCAGGAAAAGTTTTGAGAGCCATTAAACCAAATAATTTTCAGGCATTTTTTGGTTTTTGCATAACTTTTTAATGGTTAATTTTAGTGCAAAAATAGTTATGTACAATTTTAAAGATTATAAAATTCTCAAAAAATTTGCTTAATTATTTATTTTTCTCAAACAAATAGTAACAGATTACGAGATTTGAAATTTTTTACTTTTTTTTTTTTTTATTCTGAAGTTGCTCAAAATTACTGATAGTCTTTCTAACGTATTTTTGAATTCATAAGATCATTATAAATAAAAAGCTGTTAAATACTAATATTTTAATACTTACTGAGATTACACACATTTGAAAGTTCTGGTAAAAGTGACAGTAGACTTATACATTCTGCACACAAGTTTACAAAATTTTTCTTGAAACCATGAATAATGCAGATGAAAACTATCAATATGAATGGGGTTCGAAAATAACATGTATTACTAACGACAATTTGGTCACAGAGAAGCACGGTACCACTTTTCCAGACACAAGAAATTGTACAAGCTGACTAAAAGAAGAAGAAAGCAAAGGAATTTCGCCTAACCATTGATGTTAATGAGACCATGCAATTCATATATTCTTAGCTTGAAGCAAACTCTGATGAATACCACTTTCTTACTGATGATTTGATGAGCAAATACTGAGAGATTACCCGACCCAATAACCGCACAGTAAAATCCTGCCTCCTTTAGAAGTATGGAGAAAACATATTGGTAACAGATAGAAAACAGAACATGTAGTATATTTTCAAAATGATGCATACAAAATATTAAATGACTGCTGGTATCAAAACAAGAAATGTAATATCGCAGATGCACAGCTCAGAGTCTTTAAAATGGCAGCAGACCCATTCACAGGTGCATCAAATACAGGAATACCTACCAGCAAACACTTTCTTACATACTGTTGAATTGGTCATACCCGATACTTTGCCTTTATTGTTTGAGTCAGAGATTTTAAAACTCAAGAACGGTGCAATTGACTCAAAAGAAAAAGATGGATATCGTTGGAACATGTCTCATATCAGCAGTAAAACAAGACTTTTTTTTCTCATCCTTTTGGACAAGGTTATAGTAATTGTACACAAGAAGTTCAGATCAAAGCTCCTTAGTGATATTTTATTTTCTATTTGATTCGCTTTATTGTACTTTGAACTTCATTACTTGAAATGTCTTACATTCTGTTAAATAGTCAAAAGTAAATAATGAAGCATTGTGTCAGTTCATATTTGACAACGCAGATCATACTGAGAACACATTGGATGGTCACACTTTCCATGTCATGGGAGGAATAAAGACAATAATTCCCCAATTTGCAATCCAGTTTCTTTCATGACCAAATCCTCGTTAGCAATTTGCTGATCTCATTCATATAGACGGTTTTCAGATGCATTGATTATAGATGATGTCAAGGAATACTTATTAATTTTCTGCATACAATTTATGAGAGTAAAGGACAGTCCTTTTTGTGATTCTATAAATTCAGTCACATTCTCTTTCCCACATAGGAAACAATAGGTTTCGAAATAGTATCTCTCGTATGATCTATCAGCTGTTGATATACCTGGCTAAGGCTGCTCATTTTCCTTTCAAGTTGATGCAGATATCAATTTTGGATTAATACACTTCACATGACAAGGTTTAGTCACATGCTCCAAGAAGAACAATTTTTGAATTGACACGATTCCTTTCTTCTTCACCACAACCACTTCAACTTTGTCCAAACTTCCCTAACGCGTTTCAAATATACACATTTCAAATATACATACCTAAACGTAATTTATTGGTAACATTTATTTATCGCGAACCTCCCATTCTAAAAGGGTCAAGAGGGAAACAAGCGATATAGCAATGATGTTAAGTGCTATTTATAGTGATATTATATCATACTGTCATTTTATTCTATTGAAATGCTTTTAATATAAGAAAATTGTATTAACTGGCAGAACGTATAGGCCTACGGTCACTTTTACCAGAACTTTCAAACATGAGTGTAGCCTCAGAAAGAGTTAAAAATGTTAGTAATTAATCGCTTTTTATTAGGATTTTCTTAGGATTAGGATTTCAAAAATACATTAGAAAGACTATCGGTAATTTTGGGCCACTTCAGAATAAAAAGGAAAATTTGGTGAAATTTTAAAATCTTAGCGCTCTGTTACTATTTGTTTGAGAAAATAATTTATGAAGCAAATTTGTAGAGAATTTTACGATCTTTAAAACTGTACAGAACTATATTTGCAGTAAGATCAGGCAATAAAAAGTTATCAAGCAAAAACCAAAAAATGACCAAAAATTATTTGTTTTTTTGGCTCTTAAGACTTTTCCTGAAGTATTTCGAGGTGGAAAACTTAGGATTTTCTTACTAATAACACTATAAACTAAAAAAATAAAATCTTCTCCCTCACCTTTTGCGAGGTGGACCCCCTTTTGGCTCCCCATCCAACTACCTTTCACATTTATAAGCCCAATCATTTCACCATCACTGAAGATAAAAATATACGGAAAATGTCACACTACAGAATATCAGGCATTGAATGTTTTTCCGGATTTCTTACTCCATTCTTTCATACATTTATGAATTTTTCATGAATTTCAAGACTGCAGGTGTTTCAGTACGACTTCTATTATAGCTTCATATGAGTATTATTTGGTTCCTCACAAAACGTAAGAAAAACATTTAAAACCTCTTAAACTTATAAAATTACATTCTCTGTTTCATGCAGGATCTTTACATCCATGAATATAGAGCTTGTGAATTTGTCGAAAATAGTGTTTTGGGAAGCTTAAAAATCAGACAGGATAACTTCTTGAGTCAATTTCACTAAATTACAATTTTATTTACCTCTCCCTGTAGAGAATAATTGTTCGTATCTGTCTGTCGAGGACGTTTATTATATCCTGAATAATTCTGAATCTGATCTGTAACTGGAACATTAATAAGTTCCCGCTGCGGTTGTGGATTGTAAGGCATTGGTCTGCCAACTACACCTCTCATTATACCTCCTCGCATTCCTGCAAAATAAAATGGTCATATAATTCTGTAAAATTAACTTATACAACTAATCAAAATCTCCATTTTTAAAACCTGGTGGTCCACCTCGAAATGGAGGCCTGCCCCAAATCATTCTGGGCTCCATGCTGGGTGCATCTGGATTATATTCTGCAAACCCCCAAAATACATTCCATGAGTATATGTTTTACAAATTGTACAAATTTCAAAATAAGAGCAATTCATTTATTATTTACCCATGTTAGTAGGATGAGGCCCTCGAATATGATGAGGTGGCATGTGATGTGGCAACTGATGAGCTGGTGGATCAACACCCAAGGGAGTAGGAGGGATCCCGGTTAATGCTGTGTGTTCAGATGGTACAAGTCCTTCAGAGCCATCAGAAGGCACTTGCCCTGGTGCTGAATTACCAGTTGAAAGTCCCGTGGTGCCAGAAGCAGGAGGAGGTAATGCATGTGGTGGGGGAGCATTCGGCCCAAATGACAACACCCGAGACAAAGCCACATCCTCCAGAACAACTGGGTCATTGCCATGATCATAAGGACACAAGTCCCCTCGCATACAGTATCCTTTCTCTGCCAAAGAAAACCAAATTATATATTGTACTATCAAAATATCAAGAGTACATATATTAAAAGTATAGGAGCTAATGGGGTAAACAATCTGTCCAATATGTTTTACATTCGTAGCTTAGCATTTCTATTGACCAAGAGAAGAAACATCCTCAATGTTTAGCATTTTGTCCATCTCTAATATTTTTTTGTTACATATTTACGACCAAATGCATAGTTTATATTCTTTTAATTTGGCATAATCGTTCCTCAAAGTCATTAAAAACAACATGTATGTAAGGATTAGTTATTTTTACTTTTTACATTAGATCTGTTATTTACAGAATTGCTAGCGAATATTATTACATCTACTATAATTTTCAGCCTCTTATAAGTAGAGTTCAGAAAAATACATAGTATGAAACAGCAAAACCTGTACATTAATATTTATTGAAAATGACAAGAATGTAACAAATTTGTAGAATGGAAAACATCACATTATATCAAAATATGCTTATAAAATATTTAAACAAACAAAATAAATTTACACACTTTGAAATCACTTTAATCAAACATTTATAAAAACTATTTTAAAAATTAATATTTCTTGTCCTCTTGGATTACATTTTTTAAAAGTACCTTGGAGAGCAATTATAGCTATTGTAAGATCTGTAAGATTGTTATAGCCAATCGTAAGATCACTGTAGGATTGCCTTTGTAGTGAAATGCATCTACGGCAAACAATACCTCTTGTAAATTGGGATTAAAGATCGAGAAACATAACGTCACTGATACTTTCCACACCTAAAAATAATATTCTCATAGATTACATGCACTTGTCGCAACATAAATGGAAGATAACCTAAACAGATTGCTTGCCTGCCTCCGAGGGTGTATTTACTTAGGGCACTTCACGACAGCACACATTTTGAATAAGTGCAAGAAAAAAATTTACCAATTTCCCCCAACTAGCCATCAATCAAAATTTTCACAATCTCTCCCATCCCATTGGCAAGCTAACTAAGATCTGGTCCATGTGGTAATGCACACTCATACTGAGATTTTTGAATGTTGGATTGTGGTCAAATACAAAGGAAGTATACAGGGCTTCTCAAAAAAAATTAATGAAATTAACTTTTTGAATTTAAATCCTATGGCACTTCCCCAAATTTTCATATCACAGAGAAAACTGAACTGGAATTGATTTTGGAATTTAGTTACAAATTATCATTTTTTTAAAATTTATAATCCTTGGCATAAGTGTCATACGCTAAGGAAAGACAATAGTTTTGGGCAGTTTATGAGAAAATAATTCTTAAATAAATACATTAGTATACTGGCCAAGGCACGAAAAACTCTTAAAACTGCATCTCAGAACACTTGTGAATTTTTACCCTTTACTTAATTCCCTGAGTATATAGTTTAAAAAAATAAGACTTTTAAGGTCAAGTACTTGCCTGTCCAGTAGATGCCGCGTCCTAGGCACCTGTGACTTTCCTCCAGGACGAAGGTCACAGAATGGCAACTGAATAAGTGCAATTGGTAACTGTGCTTAGGAAGCGACATCTCCTGGACAGCTAAATAGAAACTGATTCTGGCAGCAGAAGCCTATGATTTCACATCTGTACATGTTTCAGACTAGAGAAAAAGTTGTATTTTCCTTTACCAAAGTATTTATTCTTGTATACATATAAATAAGTACACACAATCCGGACTCTGTCCTTTTTAAATAATAATTGTATGAAACCTGAAAATTCATTTCATTAAGAAACAAACTGCGAACACCCATCCCTTGAAATGTGATTTATAGAGTTAGACATCCGGTACTGTGCGAGAAAACCCATTCCAATATTGCTGTGCAATGAGATAAAAATTCACAGAAAAGAAAATAGTTCCTTTAATTTTATTGTGAAAGATCATTTTGGTATTCGGTAAAAAAACATTAAAGTTGTATTTTGTATAATACTGCTTAAGTATATAATCTAGATCCACCCTTTTCCCTTTGATTTCGTCGCTGTCACCCATCTATCCTTCACCTGCACCCGAACTGCCCCTCAGCATTTCCCTATTTGTCAACTACCCATCCTCCTAAACACGTCGTCTTCAGAATTTACTTATCCTAAAACAGGTTGTGTTCCCATGAGACACAAAAACCTGGTGTAAAAGGCCTAGGAGGCCTCGGCGATTCCGAGTTATTCGCAATTATAATATGTGTTGCAATCATCTTTCTTTTGTAGGTCATAATCTGCATACTTTTATTTTCTTCTTCTGAAATAATCTTGATGTACAATGGGGTGTAATTCTCTACACACCAGTATCACATTATCACAAGATTTTGTGGCAAAGGTTTCTTATAAACTGCCAAAAACTATCATCTTTCCTTAGCATATGATTTACTTATGCAAAGAAATATTTAAAAAATGATAATTTGTAACTAAATTTCCAAACCAAAATACTACTGGGTGCTATAACAAAGTATAGAAATGTATAAAAAACACTAAAATAAATGCACAGAACTGTTGCAGTCATTTTTGAAGTACATTTAAAGTCAAGGTTATTTAGAGGCAGGAAAACGGTTTTTATTTTTTTAACTGTAGCCTAGCTGTCGAAAAATAAAATCAAAATTCACGACAATTTGTGTTTTAAGAGGTACATTTGAGATTTTTTTCGAGCCTTTTCCATCGTTTTCATTTTTAATATTTAACCCTCCAAGGACGAGTGTGACATATACGTCACAGCAAACAAGTTATAACTTGAATTATTTCCTGTCGCTGCATGTCGATATAACTGCACGTGCCGGTGTGTTCTTGTCGCAGAGGGGTCTGGTTCGTCAGTTGATTGTGCGATCTTGTCCGAGAAAGGTGTTGTAATATTTTTTTCTCGCTGTTCAAAAATTGTGATTTTTTTGCGATAAACCCAGCGCATTGGTAAGTTGAATTCATAGCCTGTACTGTTATTAGTTCAGTTTATGTCAGTTGTATATCTCTCACAGATTGTTATGAAAGGAATACAAATATTTAATTGTTTTTATTTTTATTACGGGACGCTGTGGAGGTGTGAAAAGTCAGCGTGACGTATACGTCACACTCGTCCTTCTCCATTGCTTTTCACGCATCTCCACAGTTTTTCATACTTTTGCATTTCATTCAATTGCACTGCCAAAAATCGGAAGTTTTTATAATATATCTTTCATTTATTAGGAATAATGACCGTTTTAGCGACAGACTGACTGTAGCTGAGATAATTCAGTTACTAGAAGAAGACATTCCAGGTCATGGTTGTGGTGATGATAATATAGAAGTAGAGGATATTTTCATTGCACCACCGCCTGTGAATGAGCTAACTGACGAAGACAGTGGTGATGAGGACACAGGAGGTCTGCTGAATAATTTGTGCGGCAATCAATTGGTGAGTGAAGCTGAAGCAGTTTTGTCTAATGGAATTCGCATTGGAGGCCCGGTACACGACTTCTCGGGATATTCCACAAATAGGGAACGTGCGTGGATAGATGGAGATCTAGTTGATTCAATAAAAAAAGATGGGCTATTTCCTGAAGATTATGACGACAAATACAAAAATATGACTCCCGTTGAAATTTTGGAGATATTTTTAGATGATGAAGTGATTTCCCTTTTCCTCACAGAGTCCAATAAATATGCTTTGTCTAAAAATGAAAATAATATGAATGTTACGACAGAAGAGATAAAAGCTTTTCTAGGTATTCTGATCCTTTCTGGTTATAATGTTTTGCCAGGAAAGAAAAGTTACTGGGGTACGAAGCCAGACATGAAGAATGTATTAGTTTCTGAATGTATGTGGAGGGACAGATTTTTATTCATTACAAAATACTTTCACGTTTCTGATAATTCTAATATTGACAATAACAACAGATTATTCAAGCTTCGCCCACTCGTAAATCTTCTCAAGAAACGATTTATTGATAACTTTCTTGAATGTGAATTTCTTGATTACGATGAATCCATGGTGAAGTACTTTGGCCCACATCCTTGCAAGCAATTTATTCGTGGTAAACCAATACGATTCGGGTACAAAATATGGTGTCTGAATACATTCTACGGGTACTTGATAAATTATGAAGTCTACCAGGGTAAAAATACGCCAGTGACAAACCCTGAATATGAAAAGATTTTTGGCAAAGCTACACCCCCTTGATTTCATTTTTAGATGAATTGCCAGATCGTAAAAGGAGTTATCCGTATCATATAATTACAGACAACTTATTCACAAGTTTCAACCTTCTCAAGCATTTGAAAGAACGAGGGTACTCAGGGACTGGGACTATTAGGAAAAACAGGATTCCTAAAGATTGCAATTTACCATTACATGAACAAATGATGAAGATGGAACGAGGAATATTCCAAAGCACAATAGAAAAAAATGACGGAATTCTCGTTGGGAAATGGATGGACAATAGTGTGGTTGCAGTTGCATCAAATTCGCTCGGAGAATCTCCAGTAAAGAATGTAAGGAGATATTCATCAAAAGAGAAAAAACATATAAATGTCCCTCAGACAGCAATTATAGGCATTTACAATAGAAATATGGGTGGTACCGATCGAATGGATCAAGATATAAATCAATATCGTATATCTATTAGAAGTAAGAAATGGTACTGGGCTATATTGACATGGCTCGTAGATGCTGCAATAAATAATGCATGGCATATTTACAAGAAGACAGGAAGGAAAATCACTAAACTGGAATTCAGAAGAGACATTGCCATCACATACCTCACAAGATATAAAACAGCTGTTAAATCTGTGGGTCCAACAGCTCTGTCGTCGAAGAGGTCAACTCGAGTTTTGGATGACATTCGTTACGATCGGGCGGATCATCTACTTGGGGAAGTGGAAAATAAAAAGAGAAGAAGGTGTGCGAATGATGGATGCAAAAGTGACGTCGCGTCAATGTGCATGAAATGTAACGTTGGCTTGTGCTTGAAATGTAATGTACCGTTTCATTCAAAAAAATGAAAACTTATTCACCAATATTTGAAATCTCAAACTTTTTAGAAGAACTGAATAAGGAATTGTAATTTGTTTGCTACTGATATTGTAATCACTGATTAGTTATTACTGATTAGTTAGTTGGTGTTTATATCGAATAAGCGCTTATGATTTGCAAATAAATGTTCTCCTTGTTGAATATTTTTTTGTTTCACCCCAGTATAGTTATCACCCCTAAAGGACGAGTGTGACGAATACGTCACACACCCCTACTCCTCACAGAAACGTGGAATATTTTTTTAAACATTTTTTGGGGTTTAAACTAAAGTAATAGAATTAGAAAAAGTAAAAATATTTAACTTTTTTTACGAAAAATAATTCTCGTCCTTGGAGGGTTAAATATTTTTGGGGAAAAAAAAATTTTTTTTTTCAAAAATATTTTTTTGTGTTTGAATTTGAGTCTGAGAAAACACCAAAAAATATATTTCTGATATTATAAATAGTTTTTTATTTATCATATTTTTTCGGTCAGATATAATAGTGTAAAGTGGCTGAAAAAAATACAACAAAAAAAATCACCTTTTTGGCTGTAGACGAGTGTGGGTGGTGGGACGGGGGCGAAGAAATCTTTCAAAAATATTATTTTAATGTTAGAATTATAATGTAACCATTCATATATCATTTGGTTTAGGGGAACTTTTAACTATCTTATCAGGGGGTACCCTTTCTGTATTCATAAAGTAAAAGTCCAATTTGACATCTCTACATGAAATTCTCTTTCTTTTGACACTTTTCTTATTCAGATTAATCCGAGAGCTGCAAAAAGTATCTATACTACAGAAATAACATAAGAGATTCTCCAAAAACACTAAACCGTCTGTTTAACTAATTCTAATTCTTTCACTTTTTATAAGTTTAATTTAACTTGTACAGGACATGGTCATATATTATAGCAACAAATATTAATACAAAGTTGTTTTGAGAAACTCTGAGGATGTTCAAGGAACTTTGATGATGGAGGAAATCAACATTTAGGGGGATAAAGATTGCACACTTTCCATTTCAATTTGGGAGCGCTGCTTAATAGGAATGAAAACATCTATGTTGATGTTTTCAAAACATCAATGCTTTAACCATCAATGTATTGTATATGATACATCATTTTAATATCAATGTTTTGTTTGTAAATGAAAAATTCCCATTATCATAGTTTTGTAAATAATAACAGCACTCCACTTAACCTCTATCACTAACTTCAATGTGTAGTTTACATCCAATGAATTTATGTACAAAAATAAATATGGTGCCTTGTGAATCTATTTACATTTTATTTAGAAAAAGAAAAGTAGGTAATTAATAATGTGAAAAAGAAAATTAATATTTTGGAAGACGATGAACTGCATCTTTCCCAATTGTCAGGATTCAAAGGCCCTCGTTTTCACAGACCCTGCTAAGTACAAAATAATGGAATTAGTGGGTCTTTTGTTACTATTACTCTACTATATTATATTGTTTCTAATAATTGGCATTATTTACTATCTTGAAGAATATATAATGTCTTCCATTGGTTCTTCAGGTCGAATGGCTTCATCTTCTTGTCCTCGTTCCAGCTCGTAACTCGGCTTTCAGGTCCTTTTCAGAAACGAGTAATATTATCACAACACTTTGAAACATAAGTTAGATCATTAATCCCTGCCTTCTTTCAGTCAACTTTTTTGACAGTTTCTGGAGTTCTTGCAGAAACCAAATTTCAATAAAACTGGTAGAGCAGATGGTACTAACAAGTTGTGGTAAAGGTGCAAGGCCATTTTTCAGACTTTTCCCTCTCCATTCTTCTGGATTTTTTTCCTCAATCTAGGCACTGCTGAACTTGAGAATAAACTCTTAAAATGCGTTGCAGTGCTGCTGCAGGTGATGGTAGTGCAGCAATGTTTGCCTTGCAACTGAAGGCAGTTTTAGTAGACATATCTCAACTGACTGAGTAAAGGCTCATTCTTTGCACTTCAACTGAATAGTGAAACCCGAAAAATTTCACCACCATCAGTGACCATCTCATTAGTTGTGTTGGAGAGTTCAAATAATTTTATAGTCAGCAAGATTAGCGATCTTGGTCTGTCAGAAATTCATTATTCTGTGCTTGGCCGATACTGAGGTTTCGTAATCACTCATTGCTTGAAAGAAAACGAAGTTATCGGTAATTGTTTCACTTATAGCAGCAAACAGGTGAAGAAATTTTAGCATTCTTCTGTTTCAAAAAGGACCCATTTTGCATGATGGCAGAGATCTCTCCATATTACCAACAGAACCGTCCTACATGAATCACAGGTAGAAGATTCACCTCGAATGAGGAAACTGTGAGAATAGCGGCAGTGTCCGATACGCAGATGGTTTAAAATGACTTCCTCACGCCTGGAAGGTCGGGATGAGGAATGCCAGGAATTAACAGAATTGTTTATTGCACTTAGTTTATAGGTGATATTTTGCCACTGTTTGCCATGCTCTAAAGATGGATCATTTACAAGATTTAACATTGGACGATGGAACAAAAGGAATGTCAACATGAGTATTCTCTGTTGCAGATTTCGCCACCTGGTCAGCCAGCTCATTCCTTATGATTCCCATATGACCTGAGACCTACTCAGTACCAGATCATAGTGGCGAGACAAAAGGCAATGAATGAGTTTTTGAATTGATTCCATCCTGTAGTCTGAGAATGAACGGGAGACAGCTTGAAGTGAGCTGACAGAATCAGAGCAGACAACTGCTCGGCACAAAGTCGCTGACTATATGTATTTTATGGCTTCAAGAATTGCATATATTTCAGCAGTGAAGGTACTGCACTTAGAATGAAGCCGATATGATTTGGTGACTCTGATACAATAAAAACTACATGACACTGCGTCATTGTATGATAAACCACCTGTGTATAAGAATGCATGTTCTGGTGAGGCTACCCTCATTTCTTGAAAATGCACCTCGTAAACAAGAGGACTAGTCATTTGTTTGGGGAGATTGGATAGACTGAAGTCAATATTCAGGAGAAGGAGTTTCCAAGCAGGAATGGGGTGATCTGAGGTGGGAAGACCGACATTAAGGTCCCGCAAAAGTTTTCGCAATCGAATACCTAGAGGCTGAGGTTGCAATGTTCGAAGAATATATGAGGTTTCATATTCAGGATGGGTAATTATATGGCAACAAGGATGATTAGAGAGTCCTGATACTTTAGCATTGTAAAACGCTAATAAAATATCCCGCCTTGTTTTTAAGGAAGGCTCACCAGCCTCGTCTACAAGGCACTCAATTCAGCTGGTGTGATACGCACCTGCTGAGAGACGGATACCAGTGAGGTGTATACCACTGATGGGTCGCAGAGTGGAGGGAGCCGCCGAGCCATACACTTTACTACTGTAATCCAAAACTGAGCGGATGAATGATCTATATAACCACAATAGGGTAGTGCAGTCGGCTCCCCATGATGTAGCATTCAGCATTTGAAGAAGATTAAGGGGGGAGACGCATCTGGTCAGTAGTCCACAGATATGAGCACGACACATGAGGGCCTTGTCAAATGTGAGCCCCAGGAACCCAGCAGATTCAGAGAATGGAAGCTGATTTCCTCCCAAGTAAAGGATTGGATTGCTATGTAAATGGTATATTCTACAGAAATGCAAACCAATAGTAGCAGAGAAGTTAAAGCCCGTTGACGTGCTTCATTCATGGAGCTTGTTGAGCTACATTTGGAGTTGCCTCTTAATCACGCTGCTACTGCTGCGGGATGAACAGAAGAAGACAAAATCATCCACAAACAACGATGCCATTACAGGCTCTCGCACAGACGACGCTTTACCATTTATGGTGATGGCAAACAGAGTGACACTCAGGACTGATCCTTAGGGGAAACCATTTTCAAGAGGATGACTACGAGAAAGCCTATCACCCATGTGAACACGGAAGGATCTGTTCGAAAGGAAGTTTTGGAGAAATAAAGGAAGCTTCCCCCTAAATCCCCAAAAGTGCAGGGTTTGCAGAATGCCGTGCCTCCAAGTGGTGTAGGCCTTTTCTATATCGAATAATATGGCCACAAGATGTCTCAAGATGAACCATGAAGAGATAGCTGTTGCCAACGAAATGAGATGATCCAAGGATAACCGGTTTCTTCTAAACACATTTTGTATTGGTGTCAACAGATATTTATACTCCAAGGTCCAGACCAGACGCTGATTCACCACGTGTTTCAGCACTTTGCATACACAGCTTGTGAGAGAAATAGGTCAATAACTTGATGGCAATGATTAATCTTTCCCTTCTTTGGGAACTGGGACGATGAATGCTTCTCGCCAAAAGGTAGGGATGGTGTGTTCTTCCCAGATACGGTTATAGAGTCAGAGAAGAAATTGCATGGCCGTTTCGGGAAGATGTTGCAGCATTAAGTTGTGGATTTCATCTGGACCTGGTGTGGTTCTTTTTACAAGTATGAGAGGAGAACACATTTCATACATGGAGAAAGGGGTAGTATAATTCTCATGTGCTCTGCTCAAAAAATACTAAGTGCGGTTTTCCATTCTTTGTTTAAGCAAAAGTAAGTTGAGAGCAAACTTGCCAAACTCAACATATGTTCATAGCGAGTGGCAAGTTCCTCTGCAATGGCGTCTCGAGCTGTGATCATCTGACATTTTTAAGAAGACCTGGCACTGAGTTTGGGGAAGGATATCCTTTAATTTGACGCACCTTCCTCCATACCAGACGTGGCGGCGTATGGCAATGCAGAGAGGAGACGTATGACCTACATGATGCATTTTTACTTTCTCAAATGGTTCTCCTCGCCTTCGCTCTGCACCTCTTGTAATAGATATCCATGGTTGGATAGTGTTTTAGACGCACCAACGCTTTTTTGACGAGCACTGACAGACCTTAAGCAATTCAAGTTCCACCACAGGACAAAGGGGTGTCGTGATTTACCGGTCGACTTGGGAATTGCAATGTCCACAGCTTGTAGTACAGCACTGTTAAAATGTGCTGCCATTTCCTCCACACTGACTAACCTGGCCTCCGACAGACTGACATTCGCTTGAAATGTCAGCATGTCAGACACACCATTGAGGAGGGCGCGCCAGCCCACAAGCAAGTCCATTAATGTGGACAATAGTGGGGTAATGGTCGCTTCTACACGTCATCAACGCTGGACCATTGCAGGACAGTTGCAAGACAATGCTTGCCGAGAGCTAGATCTATAAACGTGCTTGAGTTTTTGGCAACAGCAAAAGGAGTTGGTTCACTCTAATTCTGAATAACCAAGTTTGCTGTGTCTGTTACTCTTCATCTCCCACTATCACGAATGGAGAGGGCAGTTGGTTTATCAAGCCCAGAAGTTCATCAGCTGATACACTCAGTCCTGGAGGGATGTAAATGTTGCATACAGTGAGTGTGAGGGATAGGAGGTGCACCTGCACACATGTCGCGATCTGAAGAATACCTCTGTAGACAGCAGCGAATCATGTACCAGTGAAGCAACTCTGCCATGAGCATGGAGACCATCTTCCACATCGAAACTACAAGGGAAAAACACCAAGAGACAAGGGACAGGGTGGGGTAAGGTGAGTCTCCTGGAGACAAGATATCAGAGGATTGTAACGAAACAACATTTTAAGATCGTCCCATCACGAGGAGAAACCATTACTATTCCATAACATAAGGGCCATGGTGGAATCGATTTTCTTTTTTCTTCCCACATTGGGAACCAAATGCGCAAGCTTCCTCCAAATCTGAGACCTCCTGGACATTGCCAGGGGGGCTGGATGCTCGCTCAGTGCGTGTTTTAACTGGTCGCGGTCTTGATAATGAGCTTTTTATAACCAGTTCTGAGGAAGTTGTCTAACCGACATCCACCTCCATTGAAGGAGGTTTATTTGTCGCTTTGGTTGATTGCGACGTCTGAGCTTTTCTGTCAATCTTATATTTCGTAGGGATGATAACTCTCCCACCTTGCTGGGGTGAGGCATCCAGAGGGAAGTACACCGGAGACACTTGACATGTGAAGCTCACCACTTGGGGGTAGCTCACTGTTTGGCAGCCCGCTGCTACCCTCGGAGTCCTAGCTTTCACGGCATCGGAGAAGGATCGAGAGAGATCAATAGGGCTCCTCGCTTGGAACAGACGTTTGGCTTCCGGAAAGGACACTTATTCAGCGGCTCTAAATTTCTGGATCTCTCGGTCTCTGAGAAAGGTAGGGCATTGCTTTAAGTTGGCTGGGTGGTCACCTTCACAATTAACACAATGAGGTGTACTGGCGCAGGGTTCAAGTTCGTGCATCGTTTTCCCACACTTACCGCATACCGGGTTATCTGCCATGCACTGCTGTTGTGTATGGTCAAACCTCTGGCACTTGAAACACCGCAAAGGGTTAGGTACAGATTGCCATACGTGAAGGTTATAGAAACCACACGAGATTTTTTGAGGGAGAGTTGGAAGATTGATAAGAGTGGAAGTAGAAATTTCTCGCCCATGCTCCTTCCTCTTGATCCTATAGATGTCGGTCACACCCTGACTCTTAAAAGGAGACTAGATCTTCCTCACTCCGCAGAAAAATCCTCATGGTTGATCACTCCCTTACAAAGGTTAAGTGTTGGGTAAACAGTCACTTCCACCCGGAGGCCAGCAATCTACTTTGTTTTCATAATTTTCTTGATTTGGTCATCCGAACGTGCTTCAAAGAGAATGGTATGATTCCTTTGTCGCACCACAACTTGTAGCTTTCCATTTCTTCAATTGCACACACCAAATGGACAGCACCAACTATTTTAAAAGATTTTCCTTCCTCAACGCATGCCATGAGGAGGAATCTAGGCTTCTTGACCTATCTTCTTTCGAAAAAAAAAATTCAAATCAATAGTTCGTTCTTCTTCCTTACGGAGGAAGGCAGGGGAGAAGGTTTAGTATCCATGGAGATGGATATCAGAATCATCCCCATGGTCCCCACCCACCACGGAGCCCAACAAGGGGACACCCCATCGGAATGCTAGGGGTGCCACAGTGGGGGGATGACACAGCTACACCACCGTGGTGCCCCCTCCCTTCGCTCTCCCTGAAGTACAAGACCTAGTCCAAGCCGATTGATTGGGATTGGGTTAGCTCCCGACTGCCCGTCTAGAAGAGTCCGAGGCCAAGGCACATGTATTAAAGCCTACAAGAATTGTTCCCCAAAACACGTAAACAACGTATCCCATCCCTAAGAGCAAAGCAGAACGTAGTACAAGGTGAGTAGTGAAGAAACAAACAGACACCTCAATTGCCAGGACACACATTCCCTCCGACACAGGTCGCCATGCACGGCAAATACATGGGTGAGCGTTCAGCATACAGAGGGGGCCAGTGAAATAGAAGAGGAAGAACAAAAGAAAAGAGGATGTTATACAAGAACGAGAATGAAGAATGGGAAGAAGAATGACTGGTGAAAGAAACGAATACTTGAGAGACCTCCCTGCATCCCCCCTCAGGACATGGACCGACCTACCTCGACGGGTTATTAGTTATATCTAAGCAAAAAACTCTGTTCATTTTCAGAGTGTCCGCATCTCCTTCGCTTGTTTGCATGTCATTTCTGCTGAGAAAATCGTAATCAACATTGCTATTAACCGACTTTTATTAGTGTTCGCAAGAAAATTTTCTTTTCATGTCGTATGAATCATTGTGATGTCTAACACAATGTCTACGTACGCACATTTTTTAGACATTTCAATTCGCTTAGAACTTCAAGGTAGCCATTAAAACATTTAAGGGAATATGCTTGCGATAGTAATTTCGACACATATTCAACGTAATTGTCATGGATAGACTCACGTTTCTTGTATGAGATAAATAATCGTCATTGATGACTTATTAAACTTGAACACTGAATTGCTAGTATGTTAGCAGTTAGAATGCTTTAACACATGTTCAGGTTTGTCATTAATAACTTTGCCCGGAAACACGTTTCTAAAGCCAAACATATATACAAACCAGTATTTTTCTTTCATGTTTTTCAAAATAACTCAAAAGTTATCCAGTAAAAAAGCGCTAACGCGATTTATAAATAAATGTCTATAAAAACTAGGGCCTTCAAAACCTATGCACCGGTGAACTCACGTTTGACTTCCAAAATATTAATTTTCTCTTTCGCGTCATTAATTATCCACTTCCCCTTTTCCAATTAAAATGTAAACAGATTCACACTGCACCGTATTTATTTGCATACAACTTCATTGGATGTAAATGTGAGGGAGGTTAAGTGGAGTTGCATTCTCACACTAACATTCAGGGATTTATTTAATTATTTTACATCAAAAACAGGCACATACTAACGACAATACCATGGATCCTAGAAGAAAAGTTTATACATACAAAATATAGGCAATTTTATCCTCCATTTCATAACAGGTTAATTCGAAAAATTGATTTTTTTAAAGTTATATTGAGATAAAATAGGATGATTCCCGTTTTTCATGTGTTTCGCTTACATCACCACATTTCACGGTGTTCTCACAGCAATGAACACTTTTTAAAATAGAACTTACGCTACAAAGCCATTTTTTTCAAAAAAAATTCTTTTTCTGAAAATTTAATTTCTTTCACAGTTCTGGGATGAAATTAAAAAATGTGGGCTTATTATGACAAGGGCGATTACGACGTGCTTCCTGAATCCAATGCTGTGCCAATCATGCAAATAGGATGAATAGGAGCGCTGTAAAGTGAAATTTGGAAAAACACCTCAAGCCCTTCCCCGTTCAATGCCGTTGCGTCACCCGATCGTTGTGAGACCTTCCTCGACCCGGCGGCATGGCCAGCAGGGTAGTGCAAGCAAGTTTATGCTTTCGCAATGTTGGGAAAAATACTTTAAATTTAGTATTTAAATACTTCGACAAAATACTTTGTAAATAAGTATTTAAATACATACTCAAAATACAGTAAATACAATACTTTCGCATTATAACTTTTTAATTGCAAAATATATTGTAATTATCAATTACATTACATAACTAAATGACAGTCATAAATTTTTGAACAATAACTAAAATCGTTGAAATGTAACTTTCACAAAAAAAACTTTCAAATATAAAATGACAAAAAATGTCTGACTCAAATAAATGGAATTTGCTTTAAAAACTACTAGTTGTTCAAACAATAAACAGTAGATCAGACAATAACCACCTACTGAGCGAATGTACAAAATCTGAAAAAGGAAACAGTCGTTCAACTGGCGCGGTTAAACATAAACTACTGTTATAACGAATAAACACATTTTTTACTGTTGTATAATTGTCAAGCATTGTTAATGATTTAGGCTTGTCATTTAAAAATGAAGAGAAATAAATTTCAACAGCTAAAAGAGGCTTTTATTTTTGTTTCAATGAGGTCCATTCACTAGCAGAATCAAAAAGAAACTATCATTGTTATCTTCATCTGTACTTAAAATATTTTAATCAATTCTTTTTTAAATACATCTATTCGATGTATTTAAATACATGTCCAAAAAAACAAAAATACATTTTTCAAATACAAAATGTATTTAAAATACGTATTTCAATACTGCCTAACCCTGTGCTTTTGTCCCTTTGCATCTCAATATATTTTTCTCCACATATCGAACTAGTGATGCTGTAACAGAGGTATACGGTCTCATTTCATCAGTAATAGTAGTATAAATATATTTATCTAGTTCTTGTACTACATAATTTACTCGTACTATATAATCCATAGAATCTTCACTTCGATGTCTGAGTTTCCAAGATTTATAATAATTGTGAGACTCCATCTCTTTATTTCGCTGTGAATTGTCTCTGCGCCATGTTTTTTTAGGCGTGTTTTGCTCTATAATTTTTGAGAAAATTTCGAAAGTGTTAAGGTTTTAATTGATGTAAAAATCAAAAAAGCTGTTAAAATCAAAAGTAAAAATCAAATTCAAGGAGCCACGACATCAGTCAAATGGATTGGCGAACTTGCTTGTCATTTAGCCACAAACATTGTTTTTGGACGGACATTTTGTTATCAATCAATTTTTTGGTATCCAGGACCCACCAAGCGTGGATTCTCAACACAGAACGTGCTAGAGGAAGCAAATTACTATACACAGGAGTAACATTTATCCACTTTTTCGTTGCCAGGGCAGGGAAATAAAGAGATTTTCTGTCGAAAATTCCCCCCGTAGCATTACAATTCTCTATACTGGATAAACAGTAGTGAGAAAGTAAAAACAAAAAGAAAAAGTAAAATTCAACAATTTTGTGCATGCCATACTGACAAACATATTACAAAAATATTTCTTACATAGCAAAAGTAATTATCTGTTGAGAAAACAATTAGTATATGAAAAATTCACGTGGATATTGCAATGAGTCGTGCTAGTGTATGCTCATTCCGAGCACTCGCTCACGCTATTTCGCCCCAACCTCGCCCACTTAGCCACGGACTTCTTGAATTAGCCACACTGCAGCTGTCCTTTTGTGTGAAATGAAGGTCTCGACTGTGAGGGCACAGTGTCAAAAATATTCGGCCATGCAAACAGCCTTCCATTCCATCTCACCCTCACAAGGGCTACCTTAAGTGTGCTTTGTGAAAGCTGAAAATTTACATGCGCAATAGCTGACCCATATCTATGTGACAGATACTATGTGCCAACGTGGAGTGTCGAATTATTACATGTGTATGTGTCCGAGCTTCCCTTATCCTGATCGAAAGAAAACAATGCCTACCAACAGAATCAATTCAGTAAAGTGGGTCACCAGGGGAGAAGTGCCCTAAGCCAATGATCATCTGATAAACTGGAACTTTCCAAAAAATCCAAATCTGATGAAGAGCAAGACAAGCTGGCCAGACGTGATCAGACAACTGTATGTCAGGAGAGGTAAATATTTTGGGAGGAAGCTGCGTGACTGGTGATGAAAAAAACATTTGTCAATAATTCCATGGAGTACCAACTCACATTCTTTTTGACTTTTTGGCCACAATTCTGTAGGCCATGGAAGTAAATTTTAACCTTTTTGGGCTATTCATAATGGTGCATGCTAGCCAGGGACATTTTAATATCCGGAGTTACTGACAAACACTAATAGGGCAGTAATATCGTGAGGTGACGTACGTTTCTCTTTCTCCAAGACTGGGGGAAAAACTGGAGAATGCGAGGCAGCCACCTAACCCGGACTGGCACGTTCCATTGAAGTCATCAGTGCAACATCAGAATGCAATCTGATTTTTTTTTTTCTTCTCTTCTTACTCAGTTTAATTTAATCAAATAAACTTGCATCCGTCATGATGAATTGTGTTGAATGGAGCATTGTGTCAAGTGTCATTGAAAGTAGAGTTAGTGAAAAACCCTGGATCTCTTCCCGACACAGAGCTGTCCATCCCTGATATTCTCAAAGTCAGCATCTACAGAAGCAAGTTTGTATGTACTTGGTACCGAAGAGAAATATGGCACATGTGAACTCTGAGCGACATCAACGTGTTCTCCCTGCACGTTTCATTACATTTGCCATCCAATGCGTGTTTTAAGAACATTTCATTACAATATATGATACACTGCAAAGGTTATTTCTCCTCTTGGTCCAAATACCCTGAGCCTGTTATGTGTAAATACACAATAACCACTTTCACATCTATTTTTCTTCCCGATTTTCCACCTCTCCCACTTGCATATATACACGCTACATACACTCAGGCAAGAAGATACGGAATGCTAATAAGATATTATGACAGAAAGGAAGTAGTGTAAACAGAATTGAAACAAACCATCAAAGTCTCTACAGCGTCGCTTGGTATGAAAAATACTTGATAGCAATGTAGGACCAGTAGCAGCTTGGTCAGAGTTGGCCTTGTTTCCACCAGCACTAACAACACTCTGAATACTTTGAGATGTTGTTGTTAGCCTCATGTCTACATCACCATGATTGCTGTCTTGTGTAGGAGTTGCAGCACCAGAAAGAGACTCCTTTTTCTCCCGAGATCGCTCTGTAAAAACAGCAATTGAACTAATCAATCGGATAAAAAATAATATACATAAATAATGCATAATGATTAAAATCATTTCCTAACTAGAACAATGTTACACAAAAAGTAAACAATGACAGTTTTCCCTAAACCCAATGGTAATATTAATTGAAAATTGTTAAACACCGAATCAATTATTACCATTAGACCTTGATCGAGACCTAGACAAAGAAAGTCTAGTTGGAGGTGATCGATTTCGATACACCCGACCTCTATGATTATATCGAGGTGATCGAGAACGTGAACGTGATGTAGCAGCACTACGAGTACGAGACACCCCAACAGGTGAGTTAGAACGAGACCAGCTCCTTCTGTAACATAAAAGAAGATCATTGAGTAACTCAGCTTCTCTTTTCAATAATTTACTCTCACACAAGAGAGTGTTCAAAGATAACATTAAATTTCCAAATTACACCACCTTAAGTTAGGTGGGTTCAAGAATTTAAAGTATGAATTCCTTTCTCAGACCAATAAACAAAACACCCATCTTAAGATCAAATACTCCAAGAGCATAACTTTAGTTAATTTAGAGCATTTAAAATCGTACATACCCATACAACCACTTTTCAATTTTTAATATTGAAAAAATAAACTTAAAGCCTAGTATTTTAATAATGATTTTCAAAATAACAAATACGATAGTGGCATCCAGTTAGAGGAGGAAAACTTGCAAAATTCAAAACATTGATTTATGTACATATTTAATTACACTCATTCACAGTGGTTTGGTAACAAATAGCAATTTATTATTTTTGTTGTCAATTTTTATTATTTAAATATAAACACACAAAATTCTATGGTGTCCCATTTTTTGAATTTTCACAATGTCACATCTGGCAACTTTGCATGAAAGTGGTGACAGTACTAGGGTATCTCTATACTGTCCGATTTATCTATAAATCTGGTTATTCCCTGTACTTATTCCAGTTATAAGATTTTCTTTGAAGATAGTGGTTTTATATTTTCATGGTGACAGTTTACATTCAAAATGAAGTTTTGAAGCAAAAGTTTTCAGCATAGATCTTGTAAATTTTTGCCTAATATTTTTTATGCTTGCGAACAATTGATGTTAAAATCTCAAGATTTTGTTTAACACAAGAAGTGAAAAAAGTTAATTTTTTGTATTTTGGTCATAAAATAGGTGACCAAGTCAAAAGCTTGACTCCACATTCCTTTTGCAAATTACACGGGGTGTGTTTTCAAAGTGCTTTCCCAATCTTTCAAGACTGTTTTATTTTTCTAGTGTTGGGGAGGACGATAGGGTGTCAGCTAACTGACTGCACCAGTTGCAGTTGTCTACGTGATGCTAGAGTGAGCAGATCACTTATGACACGAGTGCCTTCTGGAGACTCACTGAAAACTCAAGAGTCGAAAATGCAGTGTCATTTGGAGCAGCTTATTCAATGAAGTTCTATGCAAAACTGAACAAAACTGCAATAGTGACTTTTGGTATGATTCAAGAAGCCTATGAAGAAAACTCCATGTCACATGCAATGGTCTTCATGTGCCACAAAATGGCCACAAGGACGTTAAAAATGATGGCTGCTCTGGGACTTTTAACAAGCCAAACTGATGAAAACTGCAAGTATGTGCATGAAATTTTACACACAGAACATCGTCATAATGTTAGATTACTTGCCAATGAACTGCAATTTACACTGGGGTGCTCGGCTGATTGAAGGATCAAGTCTGCCCAGAGGGGCGGCACGGTTTCTTTACCTTAGCAATGCGCCCTCTCACACACCACTCACCGCCAGCAAAGTTTTGGCCAAGTTCAATGTGACAACACTGTCGCAGCCACACTGCAGCCCTAACCTAACTTTCACCAACTTCTTTTTGTTCCTCCGAATCAAGAGAGACATGCAAGGGAAATGATTAGACACAATTGCAGCAGTCCAGATGGCTTCGACAAGGTCACTTGACAGCGTTCCGCACAAAGAGAGTTCCAGGGAGCTTTTGATCAGTGGAAAAGCCACTGGCAGCATTGTGTTGTTGCTCAAGGGTCATAATTCTAAGGTTTTTAGTTCACTGTACAAAAATGTTTAATACTTTTTTTGTTCTGAGACCAGTCTTGAATCTTTGTGAATGCACCACTTAGTTTGAACAGAGAAAAACAGAAAGAGCAGTGATAACTGCATAAACGATAATGGTCCCACGAATACAAACGGAAGCCATTCGCTCACAGTGTGGTAGTCAGGAAACCAGTGCTGCAATAATTGATAAGAGTGAAGAAAATGGTAGGTTTCCACTGCTAGTATCACAGCTCGGTGTATTGCAATTAGCACAATGTTTTGTAAATGGATATTAAAAATTTGATCAGTTGCATTTTTGTGGGAAGCCAAATATAGATAAAAATTTATTTTACAACTGGGCAGATGATGCCCGGTGGTAGAATGCAGAAATACGGAAGTACAAATACAATTACAAATAAAATAATAGTTACAAAAAATCAATATAAAAATCAAATTGTCTTTGTCATTTCCTAGATATGCATACGGCATTTACATTCCTATTCTACAAATGAAAATACATATTTACTAACATATAAACAAACAAAATTACATAGTACACAAAAATATATACACACACTTGCAGACACATGGACAGACCAAGGAACCATCACATACACACCAACCTCCACATATTCATTCACTTTCAGACAAACATGGATAAACATTTTTACCTAACACCACAGCATAATAATATATAATACTTATAATAATTATTACATTTCTAATACGTAAAACACTCATTACAATAAACAAATAAATACCATTTGTCAGAATAGCCTGTATAAAGACTTTTTTGACTAGCGAAACAATCAGAAAGAAATGAAATCACTACCCTTCCCTTCACTTCATTGCACTGCATATCACTTTATCTAAATATTAACTGTTCAATACTTTTTACTGTAGACTACGCATAATTGAACCTATCACATCACTTCACTATACGTTTTCACCCTATTGACTAATTTCCTATATTTTTATTTAAAACCTCACGCTGAGCAAGGAAAGGGCATAAAATCTGCTCTAGGCAAATCGTTCCAATCTACTATAGTTCAGTTTACAAAGGAGAATTTTCCTATGTTCATTCTTTGTATTCTTGTTCTAATTTTCTATTTGTGATAACATCTATTTAAATAATCTATTTTATCTAGCCTTCCCTGAATTTCCTACCATGTGGAGCAACCATGTAAGATTTATACAGCGAGCAAAATCGTGCCCTTTTCCTCCAGCATTCTGATGATTCCCAATGCGCAGGTGTGTTCCTCCGAAATGTGTATTTTGCCGCTCTGTTTTGTATCCTCTCTAAGCTCTTTTAAGTCCTATTCTGTACGGATCCCAACAACTAGCCCCGTATTCCATTACCGACCTAACAAGCAAGGTATGTGTGATTTCTTTTGCTTTCGTATTACATTTTTTAAGATTTCTCGTGACGAAATGCAAAGACCTCCAAGCTTCACCCACAACGTAGTTTGTTTGTTTCTCCCATCCCAATTTACTATCCAGGAGGTTGCCAAGGTATTTACAGTTCAAGACCCACGGAACTACGTCATTACCTTGCTGATAAGGCAAAACGTGAACTTTACTTTTGTTTCCATTAATAGTTATTTTATTAGCTATTGCCCAATCATAAATTGTATTTAAATCATCCTGTAGTTGAATCATATCATGCTGCTCTGCAATTTCCCTTTATAAAAAACAGTCGTCGGCGAAGAGTCGAATTTTTGTTATAAATCATCGCAATAAATCATTTACAAAGATAAGAAACAGCAGTGGGCCTATGACACTGCCTTGAAGGACCCTGGAAGTAATGTTACCTTTTTCCGATAAATGCTGTCCAATTCCAACTTTTTTATTTTTATCGCGATGAAATTCACTTAGCCATGCTATTACCTGCCTGACAATTTTAGCATCAATAAGTTTCAGTATCAATATGTCATGCGGCACTACATCAAATGCTTTAGCAAAATCAATAACTATTGCATCCATTCTTCCCCTACATCAATTACTTCAGACAAGTTTTGAGTTAGGGAAATAATCTGACTTTCACAAGAAAAGCCATTTCTGAAGCAATGTTGTCCATGAAATAACCATACTGTTTGATCCAAATGATTTCTAATCGAATTAGATAATAATTTTTCAAATAATTTACAGACTACTGACATAAGACCAACTTCTTCATAATTTTGCACTTCACATGTTGGTCCATTTTTGAAAATTGGCACTATTAGGGCAGATTTCCAATCATCCGGTACACTTTCGTTGATTGATATATTGAAAAGTCTGACCAAAAATGGTATTAGTGTTTCCCCTGGTATCTTAAACATATTGGTTGTAATACCATCCGGAGAGCAAGCTTTTCATTTTCTTCAAATGTGAACGTACTTCCATTTGATCAATTTTTGAATATATGATCCACGTTGTTGTGCCCTATGATCATTTGGTAAGCATTTTGTTTGAATACAGAACAGAAATAATTATTGAATACATTGGCTTTCTCTTCATCATCTATGATATCTACATTTTGCCATCTTATAGGAGGTGTGACCTCCTGTTTACCACGTCAGTGGTGTACAAAGTTAAAAAACTTTGCCCAAGCATTTTCGTAATCATCTAAAATTAACTTAAGATATGATTTTTGCGCATTTTCTTTTTATTTTCAACATCTTTCACAATTTTTTGGAATTTCTGTAAATGTGCCTCACTGCGATGCCCAATATTATATGCTTTTCTCATTTTTCTTTTCAATTGGCGAATTTCCGCATTATAATACTCTGGATCTGAATTCTTTTTTATATACTTGAAAGGAATGAAACATTGTCGAGCTTCCTCAATGACTTCTTTGAATTTCTTCCATATGCTTTCCAATCCCCTTCTAACTTTTTGAAATCAACGTATTTCAGTTTCAGAAAATGCTGCAGTCCATTTATGACAGCTTTACGATATTGCCATATTCTATTACCGATTTTATCATTTCCCCTGCAAATAGTAGCATTTATTTTAAGAATTACAGCATTACAATTGCTTATTCCCTGAATAACATCGCAGTAGTATAATTAGTTCATTGGTCTAATAAAAATAAATATCTAAGATAGAATTTTGACGTGTTGGTTTGTCAACAACTTGCGTCATTCCTGCAACCCAAACTAGTTTATTTATTATTAACTGTACTTTTCTATCGCATACATCACCTTGCCAATTAATGCCACTTAGATTTAAGTCCCCGCCAATAATAATCAGATTGGTTCTGTTCAAATTTTCCACCAGTTCAAGAATATTCTCAAGAATGGAATAATTACCATTTGTTGGCCTATAACATGCAATAAGATCTATTGGGTGGAAGTTGTCTGTGCTTATATCTACTCATACCATTTTATGCTCAATGCTTTTCCATTTCAAGTTCGCGTTTATACATGATTTAACTAAAATAAAGACCCCCCCCACCTCTATTTTCCCTGTCCCGAAATATTTTATTGTCTTTTCGACAAATTTCTGAACCTGATACTTCATTTAGCCAGAACTCAGTACCGATCACTACGTCCGCATTACACGCCTCAATTAAGTTCCAAAGCTGAATTTCCTTATTAACAACACTACGGCAATTTACTTGCAACAGCTTAAGAGCTCCTTTACCCACCCCTAATCCTTTCTCAGAAAACAAATCTTCCTTTGGCTGCTCCCCTATAGGAGAATATGATAATCACCACACTAGGTTTATTTTGGACAATTTGTGGGATGACGATGCTGTCTAATTGAGCACAACAGGTAAATTTGAGGTTGCGTTTTGTTTGCCATTTATCCTAAATCTATACATGACAGAGAGAAGAGCGAGGAGGGAGAGAGGAGAGAGGAGGGGGGAGAGAGAAGAGAAAGACAAGACAGGAGAGGAGAGAGGGGGAGGGAAAGGTAGAGAGGGGAGAGGGGGAGAAATTGTGGGAGAGAGTGGAGAAGAGAGGGGAGGGGAGGGGAGGGGAGGGAGAGGGAAGGAGGTAGAGGAGAAAGGGAAGGGATGAGGAGAAAGGGGGGAGAGGAGAAAGGGAGGGGGAGAGGAGGAGAAAGGGAGGGGGAGAGGAGGAGAAAGGGAGGGGGGAGATGGAGGGGGAGAGAGGGAGGGGGGAGGGAGAGAAGTTTCAGCAGATAGACTGGTGCTACCAACCTAACCACCTTCAATGCCAATAAATTTGTAAGAATGCCTTATAATTTGACAATCCACATATGTGAGAAGTGCTCTAGCCCCAAAGCGACGTTGCTCCATCACACATTTCATGACCTCTTGATTCTCTCATTGATTGTCGCTACTCCAACATAAATGCACTCTCATTCAGAGTATGAAGACAACAGAAGCTCCAGGCCATTTTCTGTCCCTATGGTGAGGTGAGAACAGAACCACCTAACATCAAGGACTCAATTGATCAATAAAAACTTCACTGGATTATTACATTTAGCTAGGAAGGTAATATAAGGAATGATAATATCAATTCAATTTGAAATAGGTACAGCATACAATCAGAGAATAGAATAAATCAATCACAGAACATGGAAAAAGAAAAAAAAGATAGAGAAAGAGAGAGGAGAGAGAGAGAGGAGAGAGAAGAGAGAGAGAGAGGAGAGGGGAGAGAGTGGAGAGTGGAGAGAGAGAGTGGAGAGAGTGGAGAAAGAGGAGAGAGAGAGAGAGTGTGTGATTCATCAAAATACCTGATCTTAGAATGAATACTATTAAATAAAAAATTAATGTTGCAGTATAGATAACAATTTATTGATGAAAATTTATGGTTTCATGAAGAAGAAATGATGCCTTGAATTCTGTAATGCCATTTGAACATAATAGCAAATAGCTGAAGAAACTTAAGAAATATATTTATAATTATAAACTAAAATGTTAATTGAACTTAAACGAAAACAAATGAGAGATGTGAAGGTAAAGAAAGTGCAGTGCAAACAATAAGATATATAAAAAAGAAACAATCTTAACAGTTATTCTTTTCAATTAGAAGATACATTGTTCTGTGCACTACAAATTTACACCTTCACTCTTCTCACCTTCTATCCCGCTCGTACCTCCTAGGAGGGGGAGATTTATTTCTCCATGCTCTGCTTCTATCACGTTCTCTTTGTCTCTCTCTATCACGTTCACGATCTCTTTCTCGGCTTCGTGATCGTCGAGATCTGTCCCATGATCGAGATCTTGAACGGATGCGAGGAGGTGATTGTGAACTTCTATGTCTCCTACTTCCAGTTCGACCTTTGTCATCTTTATCCTGTAAAAATGAGCACCACATTAATTTATTAACCTCCCCAATTATAAATTGCATATATTTTATACAGGCTGGCCAGCGATCTGCCTTTTTGGAATTCAAGGTTTTTTCCCAGTTTTCAAGGTCTGAGAATATAAATTTTCCAGGTTCTGCTCCACACATGACAACACATCTTTTTTTGTGTATTACTTAATCATACTATGTTACTCACGCACTTTTGTCTCGCAACTCAGTACTAGAGTGTAGAATTTTGCACAAAAAACGAAAGTACTCAGTAATAGCGAAATGAGGACCAAGAAAACGCATGCATATATTAATAAAGATTACAAACATTCTTTACAATTAAATGTTTCCTTCATAGTGTATTGAATTAAAATTTAGGTGTAGATAAAGAAATAAGTATAATGACAATGTTAATAAAGAAAGAAAACTACATCATGGGTGTGTTTGACAGAGTCCAGTGCGCAAGTAGGCCTGTGAGTAGGCCTACTTGCGCTACGAACGAGCCTACTGCTGCTACGAATGGCCACGTGAGTGACGAAATGTTAACAAGAGAGATAATTTTGATGCTTAACTTTTGAGTACTGGTTTCAAACAAACACAAGACAAGAACCAGCAATTTCTAAAAAAAATAATATTTTTATGACTTCTGGATGACGCCAAGTTCGTAACCAAATGCAGAATATTGTAGGCAGTGTCTCGGAAGATTTTAGAAGAAATAGAACCGCATCTGGAATATTCTTCAAATAACAATAACCCTCTGATGCCCCTGCATAGGTACTTTGAGCTTTTGTTCTACAGGACATTTGGGGTCGGCGATTGCAATGGAATTTTAACAACCGCAGGATAATCCATATTGCACCTACACACGCAGCAGTTGTGTGATGTGAGAGTCAAGGACTTTGCAATCCTCCAGCCTACACATGGCACTTCTCAAACATATTTCGATTTTCATTCGTTATTAACATGTACTGAGTTGAATCAAACACTTTACTTAATACGATGTCATTCATGAATGTGCTAAATGTTGAGGATTAATCTTAAAATAACTCGAATTCCGGTTTTCATATCAAATTCCCGCTTTTTCCAGGATTCCGGGTCCGCTGGTCACCCTATTATATTTATATTAAAAATTCAATATTCATTCCAGATTACTGAGTTTCTCTTAAACATCATTTAATGTTGAAGAGTCACCATACATTACAGTACTTACTGAATCTGATTTTCTGTGAGATGTACGAGCTGATTCTGTCTCCCTCTTGTGTAAAGTTTGGGTTGGTATAGTTGTTGAAATACTGCCATTTGTCTGGGAAGAATTAATAACAGGACCAAGACTCCCAGTAGACTTGAGAAAAAGTGAACACATTGTCATAAACACAAAAAGCATAGAAATTGAAAAAATATAAAAATATTATTTTACATGCACAGAAAACTGATTATCTTACATGACTTGCACTTGGCTGAACTGCTAATGCTGTAGTAGTGACCGTTTCTGTAACTGTTGTTGGTTGATTTTGTTGAGGCTGAAAAGTTTCTGCCTGTTTGCCAACAGTGGAAGTTACAATAGGTGATCCCGCAACTGTTGTAGATGCAACCTCTGTGGTTGTAGATGTAGTAACACAAGAAGTTGGTAAATTGTAAGAATGTGTCTCCAGAGTTTCAAAAAGAAGGTCCACAAACTTTTTTGTCTCTGTAAATGAAATACAAAACCAATGTTCGTGACTTAGTTTGTGTGAATCAATAATTTTAAAAATTAAGTTAACTAAACAAATCATCATTTAGTTAACGATATCACATTATCAACGATTCAAAATACATGTTAATGGACATCACATATATTAAATAATAAAATTCAATTAAAGAAAAAATCTATTCATCAATACAAATGAATAACTGAGTCAGCAGCATTGCTAAACCTCTTGCAATCAGACATGAATGAATTCTCCAAGAATTGGCCATCCTGGTAGCTTTATGGTCCAAACCACTGGGCAAAATCAAGAGACAAGGGTTCAGTTTTCTTTCAGGGTGATTAACAGTTCATAAAAACATGCACACACACAAAATTTGTTCAAGAGTTGGTTTGATGTTAATTTCTACAGCTATAATCCTTTTTTCAATCATTTTTTAACGATGTATAGTGCATTATCTTCTTCTATGGTATAAAGTTCAGCATTTTGCTTTCTTCAACTGATATAATATATTCAAGATCTTTTGAAGGACCTTTTAAATTGCTGGTTGCATGGAAAGTACCGGAAATATTTGTTAGCCTCCCCTTGAAGCAAAAATAACTTTCTAATTGTAGCAAAGTAAAGGTAAAATTATTTAAAATTCTTGTTTTACAAAGAAATGGGTGGCATAACTTACACGTTAGTAAAAATATTTCATGTTTAATTAAAAATTTTACTTTACAAAATTTTTACATGCCAACGTTGGTTCAGATGGCCACAAGTGACCAGTGAGCCAAGAGCTGTACTACATACTCTCATTAAACAACTGACCCAAATTATATAGATATTATATAATAGAGAGACAGATGCATAGTACACTCCCTCTCAACTGGTCTCGGTGAGTATATGATGATGATTATGATGATGACTCACACACCTGTTGCGACAGGCCTCTAACTGCAAAGTAACAAAAGAAAATCCACTATTACTTTTCGAACTTACTTTTTTATTTGTAAAGAACTGAACTGCGCTGAATGTGAGATTTAATGGCTGATTTGGTAAGCTGTAATACACTGACTACATCCTCACTGACAATATCACATGTGTACTCGACATCAAAGTCATCAAAAATTTAAAGTTTGAATCAGACCATAGAATGTATGTGTCAAAATCCAAATCAAGAGAGATAGAAAGAAATACTTCATGAAAAAGAAATACAATGCCAACAATTTTAATTCTACCCTTTTCCAACAATCAAGGAACATGTAAGAAAAAAGAAAAAAAGAAAGAAGAAAGAAGAAAAAAGTACAAAGTGTCACTCCAGTAGGAAAAACTCAAGAATGCTACGACAATGTCAAAGAAGCATAGCCACAGCAGGGAAAGAAGCCACAAAAACAAGCCCAAGCCGAAAGAGAAGAAAACTAAAAGAAACCACTTTAAAACTCATAGACAGGAGGGAAAAATTACGACCATACAGACACTCAACAGCAAAATTCAAAGAACTAAACAAAAAGACAAAGAGGGAAATAAGAAAAGATCTAAGAAACTTCAACACAACAATGATAAACCAGTTAATGGAAAACACAAATTCAGTGAAGGTAACAAAGAAAACAATACACCCAGAAAAGCAGTGAATCCTCACTATAAAAAACAAACAAGATAAAAGAGTAACTAAGAAAAAATAAATCAACTCAGCTGCTATTCAATACTACAAACAACTGTACGAAACAAAAACAACTCAATCACAAATCGACTTCACAAATTACCACGATAAGGAACTAGAAAAAAATACCTCCATTGTGTAAAAGTGAAGAAATATACTCATTGTGCAAAAGTCCGTATGGAACAAGAGGGAGAAGTTTTTAATCTTGTCTGACTGTGGAGTCAGACAAGGAGATCCGTTATCACCCAAATTATTTACATGTTTACTAGAAGATGTATTCCGCAAACTACATTGGAATCAAAAAGAGCAGGAATCAACCTAGATGGCAGAAGAATAACAAATCTCCGCTCTGCTGATGACATCGTACTCTTTGCCATCTCAACTAAAACACTGAAAGAGATGCTTCTAGAACTCAACAAAAAATGTACATCGGTAGGACTTCAAATGAACACCTCAAAAACAAAAATTATGACAAATGACATACCAGAGCCAATTACATTAGAAGGAAGAAAAGTAGAATATGTAAATGAATACAAATGCCTGGGACAATACATACTATTTAAAAACAAAATGCAATGAGAATTAAAAACGCAGAACAACAGAAGCATGGAAGACATTTTGGAATCTCTCTTATTTTACTTAACAAAAAGATAAGTATCATTAAAAAACAAGATATTGGACACCTGTGTACTTCCCGCTCTAATATATACCGATCACAAACATGGTTGCTAACTGAAACCCAAACTGAATGCCAACGGAGAATGGAACGCAAGATTCTGAATATCACACTTGGAGACAAAGTCAAAAGCTGTACCTTAAGGGGCATAACAAAAATAAAAGATGTCATCCTACAAGAACTTCAAAAATGGCATTGGGGAGGACACAAAGCCAAGAAAGATGGGCGTACAACGCAACAATATGATATCCAAGAACAGGAAGGAGGAATAAGGGCAGACAAATTCAAGAAAGAAGTAGGTAACACATGGAGACGTACAGCTCGCGATAGACCCACTTCAAAGTACATTGAATCACAGAGCACCCATGTCACTACTGCAAATGACCCCTAGGCTTGAAGACATGATCCATAAAGGCAACAACCAAGAAGCCAACCACCCACCCTGCATGCAGGAGGCCCTTGCCCTTAATGGGATTAAACCATCATCATTATCATCATCATCGTCATAATAATATATAAAAGTACAGCAACTTTGTTCTGAACAAACACAGTGGCTTTCAGTAATGTGTAAGTTTCACCCTGCAAAGTAAGTTCCTTCATTGAATGATTTTTAATTATACATATCATATTAAGATAAACTGCACTATACTATTTTTTACTGACAAAAGCAATTTCAACATGACATTTTCATGTTATTATGGGAATGATGGTCTGAGTACCAGTCCCAATGTGGCCAGATAAGAGGGAGTGTATTGTAAATTGGTTTAGTGGTGAGTTATAGTTGACATTTACATAATTGAAATTATCGAAGGTGTTGTATTGTTGACAATGACAATGCCTTCAATCATTTCAAGAGTGTATTGTAGTTAACTTTGCTTCTGGAGCAGTATATACAGGATGTTCAAAAAGAAAACAAACCATTGCTAAAACATCTTCATTGTTCTTTGTACAACATTTTAAGGAATGTCCCCCTCAAAGTAGTCCCATCTACTGGTAATACACAATTCCCTACGTTTCGTCCGTTTTTGGAAAGACTCCAGGAACACACTTTTTGGGCAGGGGCATGGATCCCTTGTAGCATTGACCTGAATCACCTCTATGTTATGGAAATGTTCTTTGAACGTGAATTTAAGTTTGGGAAAGAGGAAAAGTCTGCTGGGGCTAGGTCCGGAGTATAGGGTGGATGGGCACAATGGGAGTGTAATGTTTTGCTAGAAAACTGTGGAAAAGCAGCGACGTGTGAGCTGGAACAATATCAAGATGCAACATCCAAGTCTGGTTTACCAACAATTCATGCCTCTTCCTCCACACAGCATCCTTTAAATGCGCTAGAAATCCCTGGTACTCTCTTGTTTATTATCTAACCATGTGGTACAAATTCCTGATGGATTATCGATAGACACACCAGATTCACTTCAATGACCAACTCATGCATACTTTTTTTTGGATGATGAGACCAACTGCTCACTCACTGTGGCGACTGCACTGACCCTGCCAAGTTTGTAGCAAACTTTCACAGCCCTGCCTTGTTCTTCAAGCTTTTTTTTTTCAATTACTTTCGCACTAATCTGACAAAGGGCTTGAGTAGGTATACCCTTCAATAGCTGCAGCTCAGCGACAAATAGTCATAGCGAATTGAGGCAAATGGCAGTTTGTTGTCTAAACCTGCCATAATTGCTCCTTGTAGCAATTGTGTGCTCCCTCCGACAGTTGGCTTGCTATTTCACAAGTTTAGTTCCTTTTTGAACACTCTTTGTATTATTTCTCATATTCAGAGTAATATATGAAGTATAAAGTTACATAATGCCGCAGAAAATCGATTCCGAGATTTCAAATAAAATAGACTGTAATCAGTAGCGGTGTGGATCGGGTTTTGCATGTTCAATAAAAAACACAGAAATGAGCTTAAAACACTTTTAATTAACTTAAAGTGATGATGCTTATTAGAGCATGCAAAATGATTCTTACATAAGTTTTACAAAATTGAGTAATTTTACTGCGACTTCTTATATTAATTAGAATTTTTAACAAGCAAACAAATACAATTAGCCGCAGCAATAACATGCCAGACTACCGGCATTCACGCTCCCAGCTTCGTTTATTCGAGTCCTTCCGCACCTCGGCCGGAAAATAAGCTGAGCGTCGCCCGATTACATGTCATTTATAATTTGTCTTATGGTATCGACGTGATGACTTCGTCTTCAGGGCGGGATGCCGGAGGCGGCCTTCCTCAGCGCAGCGGTGGTGATGGGCAGATCCAGTTCCCCGTTATCCAGTAAGGCGGATTGACGGACGACAGCGCGCTACCGTCGGGCCCACTGTGATGTCGGCGTCTCAGGCGTACACGCGATAACTGCCGGTTGTTTCCCACACAAGTTCATTGCCGAGATGATAACTGCCTCCTTAATGCATTAGTGGTCCCACTGTTTGGCTCGGTGGACCCACGTTCAAGGCACAAATCACAAAGGCTACCTTATGCAAGCTCGTATGCGTAAAATGCATCGAGCTGCGAGTCCGAAATTGGAACGGCAATATTGATGTTGCAAGTTGAAAGATTAAAATCTCAGTAATTTTGAAAGTGTTACGCTGAATTAACAATTTCGACATTGTAAGTTGAAAGATGCGAATCTGAGTAGTTTCGGGGCCTCGCGCGTCCAGACGAAAGCTTCGATCTTTTACCTTTGATCGGAATGCTTCACCGTGATTCGTTTAGCATTAGCCATCGGTAACGATGGCGGGGCGACACGCGAGTCAATGGCTCGCGAGCTCATGTGATACAAAAAAGAAATTTCCGTTGCATTTTTGGCAGTTATTTTTGTTTTTGCGTGTTTGGCAGCATTTTTGAAAGTTAGCTACTCGATGCCTGTGGGGTGGGTACACCGCGGTTGCAGCCGCGCAATACAGTGGAGCTGGCCTCTCTCTTTTATAAAATTATTTACTGGCCAGATAACCCTTGACCGAAGCGCATGTGCGCAAAACGAATCGCTGGCCCCTGCGCTGATTTGGAAAGGGTCGATCGACCGTTCCTCCGCACGTAGTCTATGACGAATCGCGTAGCGTTTCACGGCATCACGTCTCACGCAAATGAAAAGGTCGGCGCCCCGTTACTACGCGTCTGTTCCCCTGTACGTTTACGTTTCTTTTTTAACGCTGACGTTGGGCGGGGTGGGTCTGTCGTAAGTGAAATAAACGTTGCCACTTTGGGCATTTCGTGGGCTGTGCGACGTAGCACGCGCTCAACTCGAGCATCAATTTCAATAGGATCTCTGCCGAGTCGTAAATCCATGCATGCTTTGTTAAGGTTAGCCGGGCGGCGGCGGCGGACGGCCGGGTGCCTGAGAGGCAGCGGTCGGCGGGTAGTCTCTGGGTGTGGGGGCAGACGGGGGGCTTTGACCATGCCAGGTCGCGCGGGTATTGAACATTTCTCTTAATTAATCGCGGGTGGGATTCTCATGCTCCTTCACGGAGGGTGTGACGTTACAATACGTTTTGAGGTCCCCTGACAGCAAAAAGTGTTGGTTTTTTGTTGTTTTGCTTTTTCTTCTTTCAAAACGTCCATCCGTCCGTGACAACCACTACAGAACCGGCAGCGTATACGCGACTCTGACAGTTCGATGCGCTGATGCCACCCATTGCTACAGAGCATTCAGTTTTTGACAGCCAGTCGCCAAACCACAAGGATCTCGCCTGGGCGCGTGGTCGGCTATTAATATGCAGAAATGATGCGTTTTCATTTCACGAACGTTGCCTAACGTGTCTTGGAGCCGTGGAACAACCTAATGTATTGTCAATCTGACAAAGAAAGTTCAATGAAAAATATTTTATTATAGTGATAAAATGAAGTACTCAAACTATGTTCATAATTACTATTTTTAAAAGTTAATAATTTACGTGAACTGTGTTCAGTTTGAATTTGGAGGGTTCGCTGCAGAAAAGAGAGGTTCAACTAACGGGACTTCTCTTTTGTTGGCGGGCCTTTTGTCCGAGTTTCAAGCACCGTTTTGCCTGTTTATGACCCTTTTTATGTATTTTAGCGTGCCACCCCCACGCAGGCTCTGCCCGAGCCCTTCTATTGAGCCTGCTGAACCCATAGACATATAGTACTATATATATATATATATATATATATATATATATATATATATATATATATATATATATATATATTACTATATGTCTATGCCTGAACCTTTGTGAGATCGTCGACACAGCCGAGAGCAGATGTGAACGATTTCACTTCAAATATTTCGGAGAATTTCCATTATTTATTTAATATTTATAATATTTTATATTATATTTAATTCACTGAAATATTAGATGTAACATTAATAGAAACAAATAATTAATTAGTTAAATTTAGTTTAATTACATTAATAATAGCTATTTATAAAATATTTAATTTATAATTACTTGCATTTTAATTACTTTATTTCTTATAGTAGAAATTTATTTTTGTAATAATATTTAATGTAGTTTATACATATACATATTAATAGTTTCTGAGTAACTTTAGCAATGAGTCCACCACAGAAGGGAGAAGTGACGCAGTATCAACGGCAAGAAGACATCTTTTTCATTGCAAGATATGTAGAAGAACTGATGATGCGAGCAATATAGAAACTACTTCTGTTATTGACCAGACTGCCTATGCATTGAGATTGAAAACTCACATTGTTCAAAAGTAAGTAAATTTATAATAAAAGTATCAGGTGAAATTGTTTTGGATAATGGTGCCACAGATTTTGGAAACAAGACCCTGATACTGCACAGACTCCAAAAAAAACGTGTCCGGGAATAGAAGGGAAAAAAACATATTAGTGGATGATTTTGAACAGGGCTTAATTAGGCGTATTATTTATTCAATGTATGAGAATGGTACGTAATTTACTTATATTTGCATGTAAGTGAGTTCCTATGTTGTTTTATAAATACAACAAATTTTTTTCAGGACAAAATGTTACTTTGGACTCAATTTTGACTGCAGTTAAACATGATAGTGATATAGAGTTTACTGAGCGGCAAACTACTTTGTCATATCTGCTTTGTGCCACGGGTTTTGAATGGAAAAACCCATAACCGCAGGTTGGAATGGAAAGAAATGATATTGTTGTTGCATGATCAGATTTTTGGATGGAATATATGAAACTGAAGGCTGAAGGTTATGAATTTGTTTTTGGATGAGACATGGTTTTATTCAAAAGGCAAATAAAAAATCTAATAAATTTTGTAGTGTTGAAAAGTATGAAATTCTAAATATAAGTGAATGGAGAAGGCATGATCTGCATGTAATGAAATGCATCATTTGTGAAATTGCAGTTATTTCAGTGTGTAATGACTTGTGCGTCATGAATATTGTGTGTCCAGTTTGAAGCACCAACATAGTGGTTTAATATGATTTTATTTTGGTACATCATCTTTAGTAATTGTTTTTAATAATCTATCCTTTAGGTTACGCCTCTCAGTCATGGCAAGATAAAAGTAAGAAGAGCTGCTGTAGCAAAAATTTAGATGAAGGTAAAAGGTATATATTATTACATGCAGGAGGTGCAAATGGTTTCATTCAGGATGCAGAACTATTGTTTCCCTCGAAGACAAAAGATGTAGATGAGTACCATGGAACTATGACAGCAGAAATGTTCCAAAAGTGATGAAAGAGGAATTATTACCTCATTTGGCAGAACCATCATTTATTGATCCTTTATAAAAATAACTGATTATAAACCAGGTATTGCAACTAGTCAATGGTAAAAGCAGTTGTTTCAACTTTTATTTACTTCACAAAAAAGGTGGAATACAAAATTTATTATATTCAATTGTAATCAGTGATTTTAGTTATATCAGTAAAAATAATGTATCTTAAAGAACATCAAGTTTGCCAATACAATATTTTATATGTATTTAAAGAGAGTATTTAAAAAGAAATGCAATTTTTGAATAAAATTGTAATATTTAAATATCCTTTTGTTATTTCTAATTTTCTAGAAAGTGATAAGGCCATGATTCAAGTGGAGGAAGAGTGACCTGCAGCATTTTCT
Source organism: Teleogryllus occipitalis (assembly GCA_011170035.1). Lineage (NCBI taxonomy): Eukaryota > Metazoa > Arthropoda > Insecta > Orthoptera > Gryllidae > Teleogryllus > Teleogryllus occipitalis. The sequence continues at coordinate 75,215 of BLKR01014852.1, read as the reverse complement.
TACTCAGCAGAACATACCATTTCAACCTGAGCATACTTTTAAGAGTTTTCGTTTGAAAGCTTCTGAAATTGTTGTTCAGAAAAGGTACTCTTGAAACAAGCATAAGTTTTGTTGAATTAAACATAGAATAAGGCAGTTTTATGTTTTGCATGATGATGTGATTACCAATGTTCTCATTGGTTGAAAAATCCTATCGGTTGATGTGGGCGCAGATATGTTGTAGATGAAATGATTGAAGAAGCTGGTCAGAGAGTTCTACGCCTCCCCCCTACCATTGTCACTACAATCCTATCGAGTTGGTATGGAGCCAAAGTAAAAGATACTACCAGAGACATCGTGGTACCACTTTTGACCACCAAGCAGTGACAAGAAAATGGAAGCAAGCATTAAACCAGGCTTCAGTGGAGAAGTGACTATTAAAATGAAAAACAAAATATTGCCTTGAGTGTTTGTTTTTTGTTGTTTTTCATTTCTTTCTTTCTTTCTTTCTTTCTTTCAGAAAAGTTGTTAATATAAAGTACTAATTTATTCTGCTTTAACTGGAAAAATTATGTGGTACATACGGAAAAAATTATAGAAGATTGGAGAGTAGAAGTTAGGCATGATGATGCTTCAGAGATTTCTGTCATTGTAAATATCCAGGATGATATGATGATGATGACGACAATGTTCCCCTTGCTATTGCCATTCCCCGGCCCTCTGGTGTATCTACTTAATAGAGTTATGGTCAGTATCATTACATGTTCAATACAGTTTTTTCATTGGTTTGAAAAAAAAAATTGACATATTTTTTATTCTCCTCAGGTGCAGACTTGCAAACTGCAAATGTGTATTACTCCATCAAGGGCAAGTAAGTGGTTGCATTCCAGAATCTTAATTGTTTTTAAGCTGATCATGGCGTTCTGAAATATAGTTTTTACCGTTATTATTTATGTTGTCATTTGTACTTTACAGGTGTCTCAGAGTCTTCTATATACATCAATATTGGTAAAAACTTTAATAAATATTATATTAGAATTTACTTTTCAACAAACGTTTATAAAATGAGATGTATGTACATTTTTATACTTCAGATCTTTAACATCAACATGGAAACAACTTCTCTTTCAACATCCAGATAAATTTCAAATAGTGACTATTGCTTCCAATAGTGAATACTTTGTAAATATATGATGTTCAGGAAGGAACATGATGTTCAGCATTAGAACTGAGAAAACAGCAAAAAAACTCAAAACATATGTTTGTGTGAGCGAGTGTGGGTTTTTTGTTGGGGGGAGAGGGTCTGTGAGGGATGTTTACCAAATATTTTTATTTTATCTACTTTGCCTTGTGACTAGTTATTTATGTTTATTAATAGAACTGAATGTACTCTTAATTCTCTCTGAAAATAAATATCAGGTAGTTGAAGTAGTTAGAAAGCATGAGGAACTGTAATGGTTTGTTGGTGATGGGAGTTGTATGGTAACAAGTGTTAGTCTTATGATGTAGAGGGGGGAGTTGAGAAATAGGTTTAGTAGTCCTAACTGTGGATTTCTTGTATAAAATGTAACACATTTAATTCTTTTTCTATAGAATATGTAGGAGTATGTATTATTAAAAATTACATGATAAGTAGTCTTTACCTATTATTATTATTATTATTATTATTATTGCATGTTTTATTGTCTTGTGTATCTTTGGCTTTAAGCCACCATCCTGGCAAGGTTTTATCTGGGCTTCCCTTAGTCGCTTAAGGCAGATGCCGGGATGGTCCTTTGCTTGCTTCCCAGAAGTAATATAGCATTTTGCCCTCCTTACGAGTAGGTTTTTTTTTTTTAAGGTATACTTCTCAGAAGATATAACTAACCACATCATTATGTCTGCACATGTTAACTTCCTGTGTAAATTCTTTTTAGTAATCATTATATAATTCTAATCTTTTTTCTTAAAAGGAAGACATTTTTCAGTTATGTGAAGTTAATATTTGAGTGTGTATCAGGTATGTAAAATGATGTGTGAATGAAAGTATGTGAAGTAAAGTTTTGATTGTGAATGAATGGGTTGCAAATATATTTTAATAACATTCTTTCAGTCCCATCAAAAATTAACTTCAAGTAGAAGAAAAATTCTTCCTTTTATTAAAAAAGTTAGAAATGCAGACTTAATGAAAAGTTTTATCTTTTGAGCAGTATGTTGGTTTCTTGTGTTGTAAGACATCTTAAGGCAATACAATATTAGAAATTATCAAATTAGGCTGTTAGGTCTGGTTTTATAACAAATAAAGTGTTGTTATATAAAATGTTACAATACGAACATCGTTCATTCTTTTATCCACTTAGTAAAAATTCAAATGTATAATTTTCATTTCAAAATTGACACAGTATACTCTTCACCCAGGCAAATGTGGTAGGCTGAGGCTGGAGAAAGTTAATAGTAGGCCATGAACTTTATAGGATTTTTAGTATGTTTTAAATGGACTTAGGAAACTCTTTCTGATTTTGAGCAATTTGACTTTAAATTATCTAAGTAGATAAAATTTATTGAACTTCAAATAGGTTTGGTGGAACTGTTGTATCCTTCCAATAAATAACAATACAAATAAAGGAATTATTTTTCTCATATACATTTGCTTTTATATGTTACCTTTATACCCATCTTTGAAATGACTAATTTCTAGATATAAAGTTATTGAAGGTATGAAATATTTCAATTTTTTATTTCTTAGGTTAAAATTTGCGAAGTGTTAATGAACAACCTTTTTTTAATTTGAATATATTAACATTCTATAATATCCTTTTAATGGCAAGTGAGTTCAATAATTCATAGCACTATTTATTCTTAATTTTCAGAATTTGGTTTCCATATTTAAGAAATTTACCAGAACTTGATCAATTGAATTAACTGAGAATTCTGCCACATAGTACTTTATTTACTAACTTGTATCCTATTTCCCACATAAATCTTTGAATGTAGTGTGAATATTTTCCAAGGTAGTATAATCAGGAGAACCCAGTATTATGAAAAGAAGCAAAAATAAATAACCAGTATTATAAAATAAGTAGCAAATTATTGGTAGTTTCATGTTAATTATACATGTCTAAAATGTCAATTAAGCATTGCTTTTCACCACTCAAGAATCACTAAACAAATTTTCATAGAATTAAAGTATTATTACACCAAATTCACAATTAACTAACCATATCTGTAAGTTAATGATCAATAACTTTTCACACTGTCTGTGTCATAAGAACAATGTGAAAATGAAATAGCAATCTCTAATATCATAATTGCAAAACATTATACAGCACATAAATTAATTTGGATGTTCTGAACACGCAAGATCGAAAAGTACCAGCAGAATTCCAATAGTTTTTACAATGTGGGTGTTTTGCGGTATCATTCCATATCACTAGGGAATGGAATTTATTGTCATAAAAAATGCAAAATATGTACATGTTCTTATTTTTTCCAAAACATGTAAGAAAAAATAGAAAACATGTAAAATAAAAATTCATTATTGTTTTTAAATCGTTCTCTACAAGCACTTTCCGACTATAGAACGTCGCCAATCAGTTCTTAAAGATTTGGAGTGGCTGAAAGGTTCTATTTCTACTGAAGTAATTTTACACTAGACTTTACCACACATAAGAATTTTATTCGAAATATAAAATATGGTCATAGCATATATTACAATGCTTACGAGGAGCCAGTGTACAAGTGAATAGTAGCAATATGGATCCCAGGGGACGTGGTTAATGGGTATATATCCCAGCCTCCAAGTTGAACAACGCAGTAAGACAATTTTCTGTAAAAAATTTTTGTTAAGTTTTTGATCAAGTAATAAATTTGCTGTTTGAAACATAAGCAAGCATATGGTTGAAATTACTTTTGTTCAATGAAATCCATTCATCATCAAGAAGGCAGTAATCGGGGGTTCATGGCGGAGATATGGCAGTAATACAAGCACAACAGCATTACATTTGATTTGTAAGAAAAATGATTCCGTAATAAATATTGCAAACGTGCATTTGAAATGTCCCGTTTCAACGTATAAATATATTCAAGTGTAGCGAAATATGTAAGAAATGTGTCGTAATAGGTAAAATATGTAAAAATATGTAATTATATCAAAATATGTAAGAATATGAAAAATAAAAATAGTTCTAATTCATTCGGAATGTCCTGTAAACTAGAAAACGTAATTGAATCCGGGTATCTAGTTCTTGTAAAAACATGTAATTACATGGAAATCTGTTCCCTACATAGCACACTCCTGTCAGATGGCTTAATTAACTCAATCATACATGTTCTCAACAGCATTTCAAAATGTTTTGTAGTACTTCATACAATTTTTCATCATTATTGATAGCGGAATTAAATGAATCACTCATGAAAACTGTTTCTAACCTCCATGCGATGAAATTACATTTAACAACAAACCTCAACCAGCGAGTAGGCCAGCTGTTAATGCTTCTCAGCTGACTGGCGAAAGAATATTTTTTGCGGTACAATGCGGTCTTCGGCGATGCTCATTTGTCATACAAACTGTCATTAAAATCATCTACTGCCCTGTACGCACACGGCACCATCTTCATGAGAGATAAATGAAATCTCAAAATCATCGATTTTAAATAGAAATAAAAATTTCCATTAAAAAAAAAAAAAATTAAAATGAAATATTTATTTTTTGAAAGTGTAACTACATAGGAATAAAATACACATTTCAAAGTATTAATGAAACCAGAAATTTTTATATTAAGTACATTTGGAGCAACAATTGATCATATTTTGAGAAGTACACATAAATTCCAAAATTTAATATAGTCATAACTACACAAATAATAAATCTTGAGGCAAATAAAAAAAACACGTGTCTCTTTTTTGCTGTCTAGATTTAAGAAAAAAAAATATCGTACATTTAAAAAAAAGGCCTTTTCAACTCTGTTGCAATTTGACCTGGAATGGCTCGCTAACGCCACTATCCCTCTTAGGGAAATAGCAGGGCTGCAGTGATATACTGTTTGAGGCCAATAGTTGAGTGAGGAGCTTGTACCTGGTACCTGAGCAATAATGTATACAAATCGCTGGAAGTGTGCATCTAACGGCATGAGATATTTTTTAAAAAAAGTTTCGTGTATGCGTGTGTGTTTTTAAAAAACAAAAGCATACAGGAAAATTAATTTTATTTCATCTTGAACAGTGGTGAAGCTGAAGGTTAATCCGAAAGCCTTAGAATACCTGAAATATTTTTCAATAAATTCTGTCAGTAAGTGTGCCTTTTTTCAATACTTTTTTACTGAATCACTGAAGAAAATTAAATGCTTTCGACTCCTCTTCCCCACTAACGCGCGAGGAATTAGCAGGGCCACAAACATCCACTCTTTGGGGCTGGTAGCTGAGCGAGGAGCCTGGCAGTGGATATACACCAGCTGGCTCTGCCATGCATGCTTTCACAAGAGGGCGCACGCTATCTCCCTCTCACTCGCAATCACTGGGCAGAGAGTCTACGCTCCTGGGAGGTACGGACTTGTACAGCAATGCACATGCAAATTCACATCACTTGATGTAGTGGGAAAGTAGTTTGTGTGGTTTTTATTTGAGTTTCTTTATGAAACAATTAATGAAGATAAAGATTTAGTGTAGCAGAGAATGTCCCACTGACTATGTGCCAGTCCCAAACTTCTGAACGGTTCATGATATCGATATCCTGTTTTCGCTCAACAATGAAATCATGAGACAAGTAATACGCTGTAGAGATAGAAATAGTATACATATGTAGTAACGTACCGTGCTAGATATGAAGAGACTATTGAAATCTGCATCAATGCAGACATGACTATGAATGAACTTTCAGGTCAAATTATTTGAAGATATAAAATTGTTTCTTTTAAAATTATTTATACAGTAGGGGCTCAAATGGACTACAGGTTGCAATTTCTTGATGAAAAGCAGTTTTCCACCTACAAAACGTACTTTCTTTCAAAGAAGTTTTCTTTCCTAATAAAACAATATCCATTCTTTGACAGTGAGCAGCTTCGGAATGAATTTACAAATGTATACATTGATAATGCAAAATACATGGCTGCAGGTTTGTAACTGAAGTATTTGTTAAAGAAATTGGTCTAGAAAAAATTGTCAATAGAAGGTTCGGTTGATACAACTCAGTATTTCTCTTTATCTACAACATTATGTGAAAGGAATATTACATTAAAGTGTAAAGACATTTCACAGAAATTCCATGGGAAAAATCAGAATCAGTAATTTCTGTACACTGGCTATTGACAAGTATCTGCTAAATTAACTGTGCACAAACGACAGCTTTAAAAAACAAATTATCGACATTTTTTCTGAATGAAAAGAAAAACTATGAATGGAGCTAATTTACAAAAGAGTAATATAAGATTCTCAGAATACCTAACTGCAAGACTCTAGCTTCACCACTGATGAAAGAACTAATTACGGTGAACAAATTTCATTTGAAGGAAAAATCTCATGTCTTCAATTCTGCAGTTGAAGGAAGTCTGGAAAAATTTTGATCTTTTGCAATTTTCGAAAATTCAGAGTAAAAAGTGAAAATTGATCCTATGACATCCTTTTAAGTGAATTTCACTCTATTCTTACAAGAAATTTTAAAAAAATTTTGAGCCATTTTTGAGAAAATTTTGAAAATGTTCTTGGGGCTTCATGAAAAGTATCTGCAAATTTTAAAGAATGTTTTTTCAAAATTTCAATGCTTTAACTAGTGCCAGATCGAGAGAGGTTTCTTCAATTTGGAAAAAATTCTACGTAAGGTTTAGGCACTAGACGGGCAAGTGGATGGACGTTTTGAAAAAAAGAAAGAAAAAAAAAGGGGGGGAAAGGAATTGGTATCAGAGGACCTCAAAACGTGCATCTCGTGCATGAAAATGTCGAAATCTATTTTCCGCAGCATCACGTAACTTTCTCTGAACTATATATATTACTTCGTACTATTTGAATGTGGCATCGTCCACTCTGTAAACTGTTTTAAAAGTATTTTCATGTGTAGAAAATTTATGTCATGCATAGCTTTGTTCAAATAAGTTCTTACAGTTTCTCACACTGGAGATACCAATGAACTGTAGTAGCTAATGTTTCCCTACCAGGAGACCAAGACGTATCGAATGTCATTTCATATGTCTCGATTGGTGCACAGTATGTGGTTTAGTTGTGAGTGACGGATCAGCACTCACGCACATTTGGAGTTACTCAAATACTGTATAGGTTTATGCGTGTATGTACGAGAAAGTGAAAGAAAGTAAACTAGTGGTGCTATAGAATTGCACAGACTTTCTTGTTCTAGTTAGTTTTTACTTTCTCGTAAACATACGTATTTATATAATTAATTTCTTTATAATGGGTATATGGAGTACTTGATTTCTAACTTATCTATAAACTATAAACCTACAACTATTACTAACTCTACTCTATCACGATATTTACATTATGTACATTAGAAATCACTACTTTCGTGGTTTTTATAGCCTGCCAGCTCGACTTGCTACACGCTCTCGAGGGGTATAGCAAGCAATCGCGGCAGGATTTGTTCCTCTATGATACATTATATGAAATGTACTTCTTGTCTGAGGCTTACGCACTTTTCACCTGTGCTGCCGCCATATTGTCCCGGGTCGGCCGGGGGGCTCCCGAAGGCTGCGGACTTCCAGTATGATACCCTCTTTTGCACTTCACTACCAACCCACTAAAGAACTGTCTGGAGGAGCAGTTATTCCTTTACAAGCACTATGGATGGTGTCTGCATTCGACGGTGCACTTCAGGGCGGGTTCGTCGTTTATGGTACCGGAGTACGGGGGGAAGGGGCCGGACCGCCGCGCGTTAGATTGTGTGATTGATTGATTGTACGGCTAAGGTCATTTGCGCCCGTGTCAAATTATTTTAAGACCGGTGCACAATATTGCAGTGCCAAGCTAACAAAAAAAAATTAAAATCTTTAAATAGAAAGCAAAGTAAAACTGAAAACGAACGTATCCTAATAAAAGAGTTTGGCAGAAAAATGCGTTCTTTTAAACTCGGGCTAGAAGCCAATAATTGGAATTATCATCTCTTTTTTCCTTTTTTTAAAAAATTCGTTGCAATGTTGTTGTTGCAACGCGTCTCTTAATCCTTGTTGGGCGTTGAGCGCTTTCTTCTGGAGTAATCCCCCGTTACTGAGCATACTATACTTATACTCCGTTACTGAGAATAATCTCAAGTCCAGTCTCGTCACGTCGCAGTCAGTCAGTGCCTTTTATCCCTTCGGTCAGAGGCTCGACGACGTTGGATCGCGGGGTTCCTGGCCGTTCACCTAACCAAGAACCCGCGAGTCTCGAATTCCCTTAACCTTCGTGACTTCACGGAGCGTACTAAACGAATTCGGCTAGCGCCGCCGGCTCTCAGATAAGGCTGTACAAGCCAGTCTCTTGCAAAAAGCCAAAAAGCTTGCAGAAAGATTGGTCATTTCTAAGAATCTCCGCTAGGGAGCTAGCGAGGTCATGCCTTCGACGGTCCTCTTCTTATCTTTACACAGTGTAAGAGAACATGCATCACGGTAAGATCTATTTTGCAGTATTCGCATATCGGGGGTGGGTCCCCGTGGAGGAGATAACCGTGGGAGAAATGGCAGTGACCGATCCGGAGGCGTGTTAAAATGATCTCCTCGCGCCGAGCATCACGAGATGAAGACCAAGGATATATGGAATCATCTTTTTCCCACGTGTCCAGGGACCCAACAAAACACTAAAATATAGTGGCGGACCAATAGATGATGGATATGGTGTTGGATGGTCATTGTCAGCGGGTCACAAGACGAGAAGGAGGAGATGGATTCAAGAGAGCTTTTGGAATCACTGCAGATCACTACTTTCTTTAATGACATCGATTCAGCAAATTTAAGTGCTCAGACTCATACCTCCAAGAGCGCATACTTCTCTGCGGTATAGACGCTGCACGAAGAGTCTAAACAAAAACCTTGCATGGCACTACTCAGTAGAAGGCACATCCGACTTGGACGTTTAGAAAGGAGCCATCGGTGTAAATGAAGTAATGGCCAGGATACGTAGATTTTATCGCCTCAAATTCCAATGAGAATGTACTGGGGGAGATAAGGATTTAGGAAGGTTAGACAGTCTAAGATCTATTATCGGCCGGAGTAGTTTTTAAGGGGAAAGAAGGTTTCGGGGGGGGGGGGTGTCACAGGGTTGGGTAGTTTTATATTAAGCTTCTGTAAGGGCATACGGAGACGGACTCCCAGGGGATGGGGTAACGATTGTCTAAGTGCATATGAAGTCAAGTGGGTTGGATGGAGGACTGCTTGGCGCGAAGGAGTATCAACATTGGATAATTTCGCGCCATAGGACGCAATCACAATATCCCGTCTTCGGCTCAGAGATCGTTCTCCAGCCTCGGCCAAGAGGCATTCGATGCGACTCGTGCGGTAGGCGCCTGTACTAATCCTAATGCCGGCATTGTGTATGGTATTTAATGGCCGGAGAGTTGATGGAGACGCTGACCCATACACTATGCATCCGTAATCCAAGATAGGGCGGATGAGAGTTCTATACAAACGCAAAAGACAAACACGATCTGCGTCCCTAGAGCTACCAGTGAGAGTGCGAAGGAGATTCATAGGTGATACACATCGGCCCTGTAGTTTACGGATGTGTTTTCGCCAGGTTAGGCTCTTGTCGAATGTGAGCGCAAGGAAGGTTGTGGATTCAACGAATGGAAGCTGCTGTCCTCCAAGAAAAAGGTCGGGGTGATTATGGAGGTGATGGATTCTGCAAAAGTGCATGCAAGTGGTTTTTGAGGTAGAGAACTTGAATCCTGTTTCTTCGCTCCATCCCTGCAGTTTGTTGAGCACAAGTTGTAGTTGCCTCTCAATAACTTGCACGCTCTTGGAGGAACAAAAAATTGCAAAGTCGTCAAAGAACAGTGATGCCTTCACAGGCTCCCGGATAACTGATGCAATACTATTGATAGCAATGGCAAACAGAGTGATGCTCAAAATCGATCCCTGGGGAACACCGTTTTGTAACTGGTGACTAGAGGATAACACGTCGCTAAGGCGGACGCGGAAAGATCTTGATGAAAGAAAACCTACAGGAACAAAGGGAGCCGTCCCCTAAGGCCCTAAGTATGCGAGGTGCGAAGAATACCGTGCCTCCAGGCGGTCTCATACGCTTTCTCTATATCTAAGAAAATTGCTACCAGATGCTGACGTAGCACGAAAGAAGTGGAAATCTGTGTAGCAAGGGTGACTAAGTGGTCCATGGTTGACCTGTGCTTCCTGAAGCCACATTGGAGAGGTGCAAATAGGTTATTTTGTTCCAGGAGCCAGACCAGATGTGTATTAACCATTCGCTCTAAAAGCTTGCACACACAGCTTGTGAGCGAGATTGGGCGGTAACTTGAGGGGGTTGTTCTGCCATTTACTTCTTTAGGGATTGCGAGAACAATGACCTTACGCCAAATCCTTGGTACTGCATGTTTAGCCCAAATCATGTTCAAAATGCCGAGGAGAAAGGAACGAGCGTTTTCTGGGTAAGGCGTATGGGAGAGAATATCATTGACCCGAAAGCTGAAGTATATTACTTGTCACAGGCATATTAAGACTATTTTTTTAAATTATAGTATAGTCACTAATTGTATAGAAAAAGTTATTTTAAGTACGGTCATGGAAATTTTTTTGAAAATTTTAGTAGTTTTTGTGCTATATTGCATTTAATATGTGCAAAATAACAAAATCAAGATTTTCTCAAAATCGGCTGCAAGTTTTTTCTTCAAACTTTTCCTAGCAATAGTGCTGAATGTACTCTATGACATAAACGCCTTATTACTCTATTTTTTTGTTGTTTTTTTTCCAAAAATTAATTCTTTTGACTAGCCTTTCATGTCATTAATATTTACATTAAATGGCGAGTTTGCATTTATGAGTACATGAGCTTTAAATTATGTCTGACAAATTTTTCACTCAAACTCAAAACTTTTCTGTGAAAACGAGCTCAAAATTCCGCATTTTTAGAAACGTTCAAATACCATTTTCCAAAAAACGCTCCAAATTGTTTCTTCAATTTTTTCGTATGGATAGTGCTAATTGTACTGTTCACAATCAGTGACGAAGGTAGTTTTGCAGTGGGATATTCTGAAAATATAACTTACATTATTTTGTTAATTAGCTCCATTCATTGGTTTTCTCATTCAGCAAACATGTCGATAATTTATTGTTTAAAGCTGTTGTTTTTGCACAGTTGATTTACCAGACACTTCTCGATAGCCAGTAAACTGAAATTATCGATTCTGATATTTCCCATAGAATTTCTCAGGAATGTCTTTACTCTCTTTATTGTAATCATATTACTTTCACATGCTGTAGATAAAGGAAAAGTTAGACTGAGTTGTATCAACCGAACTGTCTCTTGATAATATTTTCTAGACCAATTTGTCTAACAAATACTTCAACAAATCTGCAGCCATATGTTTTGCGTTATCATTGTATACATTTGTCAGTTCATTTCAAAGCTGCTCATTGTCAAAGAATGGATATTGTTTTCTTAGGAAAGAAAACTTTTCTGAAAGAAAGAACGCTTTGTAGATGGAAAACTGCTTTTTGTCAAGAAATTCAATAAAATGTAAGTTTTCAAAATCTTGCAACATACAGTCAATCTGAGCCACTAGCCACAATCTGAGCCACAATTTTAAAAGAAACAATTTTGTATCTTTAAATAATTTGACCCTGAAAGTTCTTTCATAGTCATGTCTGCATTGATGCAGATTTCAATAGTCTCTTCATATCTAACATGATATATTACTTCGTAACTACACCATTTCTAACTCTACAGTCTATTACTTGCCTTATGATTTCACATTGCTGAGCGAATAGTCAGTGGGACTTTATAACACTATATCTTTAGCTCCATTAATTGTTTCATAAAGAAAACACGAACAAAAATCACACAAACAACTCTACTTTCCCACAAGGGGAGGTGGTGAGATGAATTTGCCGGGCCGAGACGTGGGCGTGCTTCGTGGTACAACTCCTTGCCTCCCGGAACCCTACTTCGCGGCTCTCTGGCCAGGGAGTGCGAGACAGAGAGAGAGCGTGCACTCTCTTGTGAGCATGCGCAGCAGAGCCAGCCGGTGTCTATCCACTGGCAAGCTCTTTGCTCAGCTACCGAACACAGAAAAACCCTGCTAATTCCCTCGCGCGTGTGCGGGGAACAGGAATCGAAAACATTTAATTTTCTTTAAGGTTAAATGTATCGACACTAGTTCAATTTGTCGCCACCACTTGGCAGCATCAAAATAATCAAAATTTACTTGACCGATAACGTCTGCACAATTAATCTGATTTTCGATCTGTAAACGGCATTGGACGCCATTTTAAAATAGAATTTACGCTACGAAGCCATTTTTTCAAAAACGATTTCAAAAAAAAAATTTTAATTTCTTTCATAGTTCCGAGATAAAATTAAAAATGTGGGCTTATTACGACGAGGGCGATGACGACGTGCTTCCTGAATCCAACGCCATGTCAATCATGCAAATAGGATGAATGGGAGCGTCGTAAAGCGATATTTGGAAAAACACCTCCCCCTCCCACTTCGTTACGTCACCCGCTCGTTGTGGGCACTCCCTCGATGGGGCGGCACAGCCCCCTCCGGGGCCTGCGACGCGAGGCCGAATTTTCATGTAGGCAAGCCAGGCAGTTGGTTTATGCTTTCGCAGTATTGGAGAAAATACTTTAAATTTAGTATTTAAATACGTACTCACAATACATTAATTTTTTGTATCGCTAAATACATATGTATTCCAAATACTTCAAATACTCAAAATACAGTCAATACAATACTTGCGCATTACAACTTTTTTATTGCAAAATATATGGTAATAGTTAATTATATTAAATTACTAAATCACAGTCATAAATTTCTAAATAACTAAAATCTTTCAGTGTAACTTTCACAAAAACACTTTTAAATATAAAATGACATCAAAAATATATCTAACTCAAATAAAGGGAATGTCATTTAAAAACAACTAGTTTTTCAAACAAATCATCAGACAATAAAAGCCTAGTTAGGGAATGCATACAACCCGCAAAGGCAAACAGTCATCAACTGGTGCGGATGAACATAAACTATAAGGAATAAACACTTTTTTTTTCTGTCGTATAATTGCCCAGTATTTTTAAAGATTTAGGCTTATCATTTAAAAATGAAGAGAAATAAAAATCAACAGCTTAAAGGGGCTTTTGTTTTTCTTTCAATGAGGTCCATAAACAATCAGAATCTAAAAGAAACTAACATCGTTACCTTCATCTGTATTTAAAGTATTTTAAGTATTTCTTTTTCTAAATACATCTATTCGATGTCTTTAAATACATCTCTAAAATACATTCTAAAAAACTCAAAAATATAATTTTTCAAATGCAAAATGTCTTTGAAATACGTATTTCAAGTACAAGTATTTAAATTCTTCCCAACCCTGTGCTTTTGTCCCTTTGCATCTTAATACATTTTTTCCCCACATATCGAACTAGGGATGCTGTAACAGGCGAACAGTCTCGTATCAACTGTAATAGTAGTATAAAACTATCTTGTACTCGTACTATATAATTTATTTGTACTATAATCCATCGAATCTTCACTTCGAAATCTGAGTTTCCAAGATTTATAATGAGACTCCAATCTTTATATTTCACAGTGAATTATCTCTGCGAGCCTGATTCACTCTTCGTAATGTGTAACCACGGAGCAGGTTGTTGCTCCTTGAGTACCTCTATACATCGAGCGGTCGTTCTTTCGCCGCTACCCACCGCGAAGGGTTAGGTTTAAGTGGCCGTGGGGGAGGGGGGCCGGGATTTCCAAATCCGGTATGGCACTGGGACAGTGGTTCGCAAAGAGACAATGTAACGAATGCTCACACCAAGTTTACTGATTGGCTGGCTTATCAACCATACATAAAAGGCGGATGACAAGTATACTCGCTCTGTGCGTCTCATAGAAAGCACGGGAGAACAATCGGTAATAGATGGTGATTTGTCCATTTTATTTACACAATGAAAATTTACAATTATTTCATTTCGAAATAATAAGTCAATATGATAATTCAAAATAAAATACAATGATCAAAGAAACAATAATTTGCAGAAAAGTCCCCCATTGGTACTTTCCAGGATCAATATACAAGGACTATAACAGAAATACGAAGATCCCTTCCCTTCCCCGAGCGCGCGCTTGCTGCTGGAGCGCTGCGTGACCTTCTGTGGCGGTCGGTTACATTCAAAATATCCGTTAAGAACTGGTCGCAAAATAATCAAAATTTCTCAAAAAAATCCTTATCTAACATATGACAATATGTATATCATTGGATTCCTCTTTATGATAGACTGAAAAAATATGTATAGTTCCATTTGACAAAACAAAGTTACCTCAAATATCTCGTAAAATACAAGTGATAAACTAGAAATAAATACACGTATCAGTTAGCCCTAGTTTCTCATGCACTTCCGTGAAAACTGCATTTCAATATCTTCAACCGTTCAAAAGTTACAGAAGGTGCTAAAGTTACGTGACTCACCCTGTATAAGGAAAACGCTAAGAAACGAATATGTATAAATAGTTACTCGTACAAAATGAAAAATCAATTTCAATTTCATTAGAAAACATTTAGTACACTTACACTGCATAAGTATCCTTACAATACAGTTTTAAATAAAACTAGCGATGATACAAAAGCACATTCTTTCTGGCATTTCTAAATTTGCAATTTTCGAAAATTTACAGAGTTCAACGAAATTAGAAATTTTTTTAAGTGTCCCTTCTATTCGTAGAAAAAAAATTGGTGTGGTGTTTGAGAATATGTTTTCCTTTTTTTATAAATTGCATCAATTCCATGCTCAAATTACGCTAAAACAACCCGTTTTTCAATGAACTGTATATGACCTTTGCAATCTTCGAAAATATGTCGAGTTCGACGAAAGTGGGACTAGCACCATATTTTTTATCGTCTTTAAACGAAAAATTGGAGCGGTTTTGGCGGAAAAATTGTAAGAAATTTTTTTGATTGCCTATATTTCGCGCCAAATTACACAAAACTACTCATATTTTCAAAACATTGTACAGGATCTTATTTCAAGATATGTCAGAACAGATTTAAGTAAGGAAAAAATCTATCTTCAATATTATAGTTGTATGAAGACGCCCAACAAAATTGCACATTAGCAATTTTTTTAAATTAAGGGATGTCAACAGACACAATATTCGCAACATTCTCTTGCGTTCTTTACACTATCCAAGGAGAAAATTTCATCAAATAATTTAGTCCTGTTTTCAGAAGATTTTGAAAATCATGTAAAGTACCCATAATAATAAAAATATCTGTTTGAAATTCCCAAAGGCTCAAGTTCGTTCAGGTAGATAGGGGAATATCAATTTTAGAGAAAATCGGCTGAACGGTTTAGGCGTTAGCCGATTGACAGTTTTGGACAGTTTTGTCGTCAATCAACTTTTCCGTATCCAGAATCCACAAAACATGATCTCACTACTCCATGAGATAGAGGAAGTAATTTAGGAAAGTATAGGAAAAATTGAAGAGAGGGAGAAAATAAAATAAATGTTCACAATTTCAAATTCCATTAATATAATACTCATTTACACGAATTTAAAAATACTTTCTCTCCCTACTGTTTTTGTAAGAGAATATAAGTATCTCTGTCAGCAATAACAACGGTACGCACGTAGAAAACTTAAAATGAGCAGAGAATCTTTGAAGTACTCTCTTCGAAATCTTCACGTGTGGCTATTCTGAATTAGTAGAACACAAAATTTGTTTATTGCTAAGAAGATAACAAATTAAATAAAAACTTTTTTTCAAAATTAATCAAATATATTTTCGGAGATAATCTCAGGAGTAGATTAGTAAAATAATTGTAAAATTAGCAAAATGTGTAAAACACGTAATACAGTACAAAATATGTACAGAAAAATTTAGATATTTTGTTAAGATGGCAACAATTCGCCGAGATCACAAATTTCAGAACAGTACATAGAAAGACAAAACATATGCAATTACATTAGAATCCGTACTCTAGCCATGAGATCGACGGGCAGTTCTGCAAAAGAGAATTTTGACGTTACTGAAAATCTTCTGTTTTCTACATTTAACTATAGAAGTCTATTTATACGATATCAGTGTATGATATGGCGTTGGGTTCTGGAGGTATCTCGCCATTTTACCACGTTTTCAAATTTGTCCGAAAACAGGCATTTCATCAGGCACGAAAACAGTTTCAAAATTAGCTTTGGCTATTTTATTTCTGAAAACAGATTCACCGGGTGAATTCTATCAAGGAGACAAGCACCGTTTTGAGATCAAAAAACAAGTCATAGGATAAAAGAGCTCATGCGTAATTTCTGCTCATTCATTCTTTCCGGTAGTGGAATGATAACGGAAGATCTTAGAAGTAATATGTTTAAAATAAGATGTGAGGAAATGGAATATTGGTACTATTTATACTATTAGTTCAATTTTCTTTTTGAAATCAGTTTTCAAATCGGAATCAATATTTTGAGTAATGCCTCAAACAATGTTATGATGGAGTATGAAGGAAGCCGGAAATATGTAAACAAGATTGCTTGCCTGCTTGAAAATTCAGCAGGTGTTTTTCCAAATTTCACTTTACGATACTCTTATTCATCCGATTTGTATGATTGATACAGTGCACACTGGTTGAATTGGGCCTAAAACGTGGTCATAGTTGCAAATGCCAGTGGATTTGCGTAAAAATTGGTATCAATGGGTTTTTGAGGTCGCTGAATTTGAATATCATGAAATGAAACTTCAAAATTCAAAATGCCAGCCTCAAAATCGCAGATCAACTCCTTTAAAAATAAACAAAAGTGCACAAAAAAGGTACGATATCAGGTACATATGGTACGATAAAAGGTACATATGGGATTCTAGAGATCACTGATTTCGAATATCATAATGGAATTTCAAAATTCAAAATGGCGGGTTCGAAATGGCCAACTGACTCATAAAAATGAACCCAATACATATAATATTCATAGAATGGTTCTCACGATCGCTGATGACGAATATTGAAATTAAATATCAAAATTCAAAATTGAAGCTTGAAAGTGAAGGGATTGTACGTCGAAATATGGTTATACGTAAAGTTCTGTTTTCGAAGTTGCTGAATACAAATATTGCAACGAAATTCAAAACCGCTGCTTTAAAAAGATATATCGAATTGAAAGGATAAAGAATTTTTTTAGAGGAAAATGTGATTTAAGGGAGTTTTTGACTTCCTCAGTTTATTGATTTACTTAACGTATAAAAAGTGAACTATCGTTATGGTCATAAAGTAGCATCTGCGCACCTTTTCCTGTGCTCTGAAATCTATACCCCCTTCCTTTTCCTACACTATTTTTTAAATTGAATTATGAAAAAAGGGAGCTTTTGGTAACATTTGATATATTAACTGATCATATTAATTATACCAATGATCTCTTCTGTGAAAAGCAACCTCTACAATTTGTCATTCACACTATAACTTAATTGCGTTACAAACACTATTATGGCAATTTATGATTTTACGTCTTATCCTAAATACACCGATATTGACGGAATATCTTGCCCAAAATCGTAGTGAATTTAGAATATCTGTGCAAGTCCTAACTATTGTTGGGCATTTAAATATCTTTTCATTCTTTTGACATAAAGGGAAAGAGGCAGTGAAAAGAGAGACATAACGTAGGAAGTGGATTTACTGATAGCTGAAGACTCCTGGGAGATCCAAACTGAGCATGAAGATCATGACACCAGAAAACAAAGATCACTTCGATGCATCACTGCAAGTCAGATGCTCAAGAATGGAAATGCTTAAGAAACCATGCCATCATTTAAGGTCAAATGGGCCATCGAAAATGCAGCTGATACACTTTTCCTTGTATCATGTGACGAACAATTGTTTACAAAAAATTATTAGAGGTAACTATACTCACAAATACGATAATGTATAAGAAATGCCTGTAAAGTAAATATTGACGATATAAGAAATATTTCAAAAAATATTTTGGTTTAATTTAAAAAACAATAAAAGAATTCATCACAGTGGTATTTATGTCGTGTTATTAAGTCCATTTAGAACTATCCATTTAAAAAATTTAAAGCCAAAATCTGAAGCCCTTTTCGAGAAAATTGTATTAGACCGTTTCTCAAAATGCGGAATTTGGAGCTAGATACATTTACAATAGTATAATTATATTATAAGCAATATTATAAATTATATGTGTATATGTGTTACTCAATTGCCACCCATCTCTCGGGAATCAACACTGCACATGCCTAATTTCGTCAGCAAATATTGAATTGAAAAATATTATATGTTATTGAAAACATGGTCAACTGTAGTTTGAGATAACATCATTAAGTTCACTTTTACACCCGTAGAGAGTACTTCAAAGGGTCTTGGTTTCTACAACAAGAAAATAAGAATCCAAGTACACTAAAAATCTTAAAGTGTTCGGTGGCACGTATTAATATTGTTTACTGATTCCAAAAGTTTGTATCAGTTATTTTCTTATTAAAAGTAATTATCAGATGAAGACATCGAAAAAATATACCGAGAAAATAAATCCCCATGGCGTCGAAGACATTTCCGGGATATCTAGTGTTAAATCTTGCTATGTAGCACTGCAGTAAAGTGGCTAGAAAATAAAAAGCAGCAGATATGTGCTAAATGTGTGTTATTCTGATTAAGGGCATCCTACTTGATAAATAAAAAAAGTGATTGAGGCAGGAATACGCAGGACAAAAAATATAATCCACAATATACATGACTAACATTGTTAGGTTCACTGAATTCTTTCAGCCGTATTATAACAAAATAATTAAGGCACTTTTTCTTAAAAATATACTTAACTTATAGTCAAAAGTGTCTCTTATCGGAAACACGAAAAGAATCCAAAGAAAAATAATTTCAACACTTTTTTTAATTTAACAAAAGTAGTCGACAAGAAGCAATGAATTCGCGTGTTTCGAGCAACAGTAACTTTACGAGACCGTAAGGACGACAAAAATGATTGAAATAATGTTCTGGAGCTAAAGTAGTGTGCTCCAATGTCTTCCAAACGAGATTTGATAGATTAGAATTCCCAACACGCACTTTGAATTTTGCCATTATGGCCAGGTTTTTGGCCCGATTTAATCAGTGTGCAGCGTTGGATTCAGGAAGCACGTCATCGCGCTATAAACCCACATTTTTTAATTTCATCCCGGAACTATGAGAGAAATTAAATTTTTTTTTTTGGAAATCGTTTTTGAAAAAATGACTTCGTAGCGTAAATTCTGTTTTAAAAAGACATCCAATGTCGTTTACAGATCGAAAATCGGACCATTTGTTCATACAATATCGGTCAAGTAAATTCCCAGTGATAGTGCTGGGATCTATTGAATTTTCCTACAAGTATTTTTCGGTACATTTGGCCTTAATGATTCAGTAAGAAAGTATAGAAAAATGTCACACTTGCCGACAGAGTTCATTGAAAAATATTTTGGATATTCTAAGCCTCCCAGATTACCCTTCAGCTTTGCCACTGTTCAAAATGAAATAAAATTAATTTTCCTGTATTCTTTAGTTAATTTTTCTAAATTACACAAATGAATAATTTTAAATTTCTCACGCTGTTAATATACACACTTCCAGCAATTAGTATACATTACAGTATTAGCGAGTAGAAGTGCTTCAAATGACTTCAAATGAAGTTTTTCGAAAACACAAAAGATTCCTGTGAAAATGTGCTTCAAATTTCACATTTACATCAGAGAATAAACGGTTTTTTCTGAAAAACTGCTTCAAATTTTTAATGAAAATTTCTATATATGAAGAGGTTTTACTCTTCTTCAGTATTTTAAAAGTAAGGTTTCGAAACTACATTTAGGAAACCGAAATATTAAAAAAATTCAAACAACTGGTGCTAAAGAATGGCACAGACTTTCTCGTAGTAATGTCTTCTATTTTCCTTGGTGTGGAATGGCATTACGATCTTGCCCCATCCTCTTGCCAGTCGCCATCAATCGCCGCACAAAGTACATTTTTTTGACATTTTGTCCATTTTTCTGCTTCTGAATAACTTCATTTAAAGTCTTTTGAAGCACTTCAACTCACAAATGTAAGTGTTTACAAATCGCTGGAAATATGCCTATTAACGGCGTGAGAAATATTTAAAAAAAAATTCATTTGAGTAAATTTAAAAAAAACGAAAGAATACTCCAAAATAAACTATATGTCATATTAAACAGTGCAATTAGCACTACTCATTGGAAAAGGGAAGAAAAAATTGGAGCCATTTTTGAGAAAATGGTGTTTGAGTGTTTCTGAAAATGAATTTTGAGCTCATTTTCACAGAAAACTGTTAAGTTTCTGGGAAACTTTATAAGGCATTTTTTCAAGTACATGTACCCATAAATACAATTATGTGAACAAATCGCCACTTATGTAAATATTACTGACATAAGTGAAAAGTAATGTAATTTTTGAAAGAATGTAAGTATATAGCAATATAGCGTTTATGTCATCTTACAATACATTTAGCACTATCCCTACCAACTGTTTAAGGAAAAAATTTGGAGCCTTTTTTGAGAAAATTCTGTTTTTGTAATTTTTTAAAATTGCAAATATTGTACGTAATATTGCATGAAAACTACTGAAATTTTTAAAGAAATTATCTTAATGAAATAACTAATTATGCACAACATATTTCATTTGAAGGATAAAAATTGCATCTTCTATACTGTACTTTTAGGAAGTTGCCAAGAAAAAGCCAATCTTTTGCAATTTTCAAAAATTCAGAATTAACAATGAAAATCAGACCTATGCCACCTTTGTAAGTGTATTTTACTCTATTCTTTCAAAATATTAAAAGAAAAAATTTGGAGCAATCTTTGATAAAATTTCGAAAATGTCCTAGAGTCTTCATGTATAGTACCCCCAAATTTTAAAGAAAGTTTTTCAAAATCGCAGTGTCTCGAGACGAGCAAGATCGACAGGGAAATACATCTTCATAACATTTAGCACTATCCCTAAATATCGAAATTGATTTTCCCCCAGTATGACATAACTTCCTTTATATTAGGTACATTACTCTGTATATACATGTGTATACGAGAAAGTAACTAGAGGTGCTACAGAATGGCACAGACTTTCTAGTGGTTAAGTTTCCTAATTTCCTTGGTGTGGACTGGCTATACGGTCTTGCATCATCTTGTTGCCAAGTGCCATCTATACAAAAATGCCCAAAATACATATTTTGACATTTTCACAACTTTTCGGTTTCCAAATAGAACCAAAAAATTATATTAAGAATATTAAAGAAAGCTAAAACCTTGTCCTAAACAGCAATTTTTATTGAAAAATTTGAAACAGTTTTTAAGAAAATGGCATTAAGCGTAACTGTAAATCCAAAATTTTAAGCTCTTTCTCACAGGAATCTATTGAGTTTTCAAAAAACATTATTCAATCATTTGAAGTACTTCCACTCACAAATGCAATAAAGTGTACAAATCCATTGAAATGTGCATACTAACAGCATGAGAGATATTTTAAGCTCATGAGAGTTATTGAAAAAAAAACAAAAAACATTTGTGTAATTTTTGAAAGAAACAAACGAATATACCAAGATGAACTTTACGTCATATTAAACAGTCATTACCACTATCCGCTGGAAAAGTTTGGAAAAAAAAATTGGAGCCATTTTTGAAAAAATGGCGTAAAATGCATATATTACACACAATATTGCGTGAAAAATACCAAAAGCTTCAAAAAGTTCTACATGAACTTAATGAAAGACCTAAATATGGACAATAAATTTCTGTTGAAAGAATAATCTCTATCTTCAATTTTCTACTAGTAAGAAGACACTTCAAACATTTGCAATTTCTGAAAAATTGAAGTTAACCGTGAAATTCAGACCTATGCCATATTTATAAGCGTGTTTTATTCTATTCTTACAAGAAATTTAAAGAAAAAATTTGAAGCAGTTTTTAAGAAAATTTTGAAAATGTCCCAGGGGCTTCATGTAAAGTACCCCAAAAAACAAATGTTTTTCAAAATCACAGAGCTTCGACTCAGGCTAGACTGACACGGGTTGTTCACTTAAGAAAAAATTATCAGTTCAGTTAACAAAAAATCAGAGCTCAAAACGTGTATTTCCGATGAAATCTCAAAAACAATTTTCCACAACATTACATAACTTTCTCTATACTACATATATTACTCCGCATAAACGTATGTATATGAGAAAGTAAAAAGTGAACTGGTTTAAAGCCTTTTCAAAGAAAGGATAATAATATCCTTCCAAAGCAAAAGCTTCCTACCCAGTCAAGAGCACTCAACAGATACAAGAGAATTATCACATTGTATAAAACCATACTTTGCGACCTAGCCCAAAACAATAATCATGACTGAGGCCTGGATGTCACTGGATCCTGGACTGGGGTCTGGATCACTTGTCATTTTTTCCATTGGGCTCACAGACTTCTTGCAATTCAGTTTTTGGTAACAATTTTCAGAGTAGCAACATAAATTGTGGATATGACTTCCCTGGTTTTCAGGTCAGTTACATTGGCACTTTGTTTATAGGACTGTTTGAGAATAAACTGGAAACTATTAATCTTTTCTCAATTGCAAAGACTGTATATGACTGTATGTAACTGTAAAGTGAATTCTGTAAAATATAACTCTGTAACTTGTGTTATGAAGTGTGAAAGGGAAGAACATGAAAGTAATGAACAGTGATGCATTTACAATAATTATATAGAAATGTTTTTTAGTTCCCTGGTTTTCAGGTCAGTTACATTGGCACTTTGTTTATAGGACTGTTCGAGAATAAACTGGAAACTATTAATCTTTTCTCAATTGCAAAGACTGTATGTGACTGTATGTAATTGTAAAGTGAATTCTGTAAAATATAACTCTGTAACTTGTGTTATGAAGTGTTAAAGGGAAGAACATGAAAGTAATGAACAGTGACGCATTTACAATAATTATATAGAAATGTTTTTTAGTACATCATAATTTGCATGAGACTAATGTCTAATAAAAAGTGTTAGATCTTACAATTAGAGAAATTGGGAAGTCTGTAGCATTATTTATTACATAGAGTAAAGTAAAATTAACCTTTCACATTTTATAACTAATAAATTTAAAGACTTCATTTCTTTGAAGATCGAACTTTCAGAAGATAAATTATTTTTGAAAGTACCAATGTTAGAAACCATAAAACATAGTCATCATTTTTATGTAATTTATTGGGTCCACAATTTGTGAGAAACAAATGAGATATTACATTGACAGTAATTTTCTAAAGGATGTGAAGGGTGTTAAACAGAGTTCTTGAATGTCAACAAATGTAATAGCTGTGGTGAGCAATAAAACATAATTTTCTTAGCAATTATAAAATATAAAATTATTTCCATTAAATATGTTAGTGATGATCTGTATCAAATTAGGTTAAAAATTAATCAGAACTGAGGTATTAAATAAAAAATTGACGTGTGTTTTGGCTGCAGAAACTAAGTGTAAAATGTTGCTGTTCACCACCATCAACATGTTCATTGCATTATGATCAACACTCTCGAAGCACATAATTGCAACAATCAATATGATAAACATTTTATAAGAACAAATTATTTCCATTAACAAAATATTATTGCTGCCTGTTTATGAGAAATCAAAAACCATTAGCTCACTTAAATCAAAAAATATAAAATACGTGAACTATCAAGTTTTCTTTAATTTGATTTGTTCTAACAAAGGTTTTAATAAAATGTTTTCATACACCGATAACAAAAAGTGCTTATAATTAAAGATATGTTGAGATACTCAAATCAATATAGTTACCATGTTGCAGAAACACATCCAGCTGGTCAATCATTCCAGCACGTAATTCCGGAATTGGTTTGTCTTTTTTAACCAAAGCAAATACATATTTTGCCAGTGCTTCTGGATCTGCATTGCATCTACAACAGGTAAATTAGATAGGTAATAAATGTCAAACTTTGTAATTGGCAACAAAAAATGTTTCTGAGGTGGCAAATATCAATACTGATTTCAGTTAAGATGCTAAATAATTATGTGCTAGGACACATTTTTTTGTGCGAAAAGAACACAGTAGTCGCATTATAATTAGCTAAACTTTCAAAATTGTTTATCAAATTCCATTTTTTCTATTCATGGCCTCACGCGGTAGCAGGCACGGGGACCACAGCATCTCAACCTCCCGCGTTGCTCTGGTCTAATACACGTAAGGTGAAGGCATGCTTTCGATACATTTAATACACGAAATTCTCATTTCAAAGAAACATGGAGACAAAAATTTAACCTTTCAGGCATGGTTCGACAGAAAGAAAATAATAACGTATTCTTCAAAATTACAAGTTATGTGTTAGTAGGATATCTGTTTGCTGACTTTGGCCTACTTACAATGGTTCCAGGACTGTTGTCAGCCACGTTTTGAAGGCTTCCTGATTTTCAATAATCATTTTTAAGAACTTAATATACAAAATGTGATATTAATGACAAGTATTTCACTGTATTAATGTCCAAAATGCATCCACTACGTGGTAAATATCCCACAGAGACGAGTGTTTACTACCACACACGAATACGATGTTAATACCACATATTCCCCATATGCAGCACTACAATCGCCAAAGCAACAGTGGTTGTCGATCGTCAGTCTTTTTTTTCAGTTTGATGATCAAAAGCAAAGAGACTCTTGGTATGCCCCGGTATAACTCGGTAAACATGGAAACCCATTACTGCCCTTACCTAGTGTAAGGCAGTAGGGATACTATCAAATTCCAGAGATCTATTATAACTCAAATACAACGGTAGTCTCCCTTACTAGCCATTTACAATAGATGAATATTACTGAGCAGTAAACATTTAAGCCTTCGTATCTTTTATAAATACATCTTGGTTGTCTCTATTGTTAGATAATTCATTAGAATACGTTAAGAAACGTCTGAAAAGTTGTTTTCACGCGAATCAACAGTGTGAAAAACAAAAACCCGAACGCAAGGACAGGATACAGAAGGGACTACAAACGAGTTCTTGGTGATAACCCACTATTGTTAAACGGTGGTACTAGATTTCCTGCAAACATTACCGTAACCTAATTGGCATATTACGCTTATTTTGCAGAGTGATACTGATCGAGAAAGACGAAAATACTGAAGTGTTCTCTTTTGTCATGCAGTTTACGAAAGCATATAAAAGTTTGAGATTCTTCTCTTTCGATTGTGCAATTTTAAGGCGTCAGCCTTTTCAAATAGAGGTATTACGTTAACTGGACTTTCTTGGTTTAAATATTGGTGCGAGCTACTAGTTTCATGCTACAGCCTTGTTTTGAAAATTACAGAGACTTTATTGTACCAATGAAATTGATAAAGCCTTGTCAGCCAAAAGGAACCGACCTATGGTGACAATTTTTCAACAAATAATCAAGAGAGAGATTCCAGCTGATATTGTTTATGAAGATGAAAAATGTTTAGCCTTCACAGATGTTAATCCCCAAGCGCCCACGCATTTGCTATTGATTCCAAAGAAACAAATTCCAATGATAAGTGATGCAGTTGATTCTGACAAAGAGGTATTAGTTACTGCTCAGCTTGAGATTATGTTGAAGTTAAAACTTGCCAATAAGTATTTGTGCTCTACATGTAGCTGCTAGGTCACTTGATGCTGGTTGCTCGTAAGTTGGCTAATGAAAGGTTGCAAAACGGATACAGATTGGGTAAGTATTTACCTTTGTAATCGTGTCTAATAATTTCTCATTAATTTGCAAGTCTCGTTTTTCAGTAATAAACAATGGACCTGATGGCTGTCAATCAGTTTACCATTTGCACATCCACATACTTGGAGGAAGACAACTTGGTTGGCCACCTGGATAAATGAAAACATACTGAATTATAGTAAATATAGATGAACTTCAATTCAGGTTTCTTTATTTGTGCAAATCATACATTCAGTAAAATAAAATCAAAATGTTTTACAGTCAAGTCTTCCATCATTTTTTAATGTGAAACTCTTCCCAAGGTACATTCAACTTGTGTTGTTTTACAAAACTTTTCACAATTCATAAAAATACAATATGAAAGTTTGATACGGGAACCATTGGTAGGCCAGACAAAATACACCTTACAAGATTTCTTAGACACATTGCATCATAAATAGCCTCACCTCTCAAAAAGTAGAATGAATCACAATTTGTAAGATATTTGCAACATCAGTGAAATTGGTGAAAATTCTGTTATCTTATACAAGAAAATAATTTTTAGAAGTAATAACATCTATACAGTTAAACACAACCATTTTTACACAATCATATCATACGCTCACTCATTCCTTATATATATAAACACACTTTTTATAATCTTCACTTATAAATTCTTTTTGAATAATCCTATCTTAAATGCTACTAGTTTACAAAAATACATTACTTTCGAAGACAAGCCTTACTAAAGGTACATTCTTTCGAATAATTACAACTGTTCATGTTCTTACAATCTACCAACACAACTACACTTATATTCTTCAGTGAACACAAGATTGCCAATACATACATCAGAAATGTTAAAGATTAAAGGTACATAGTCATTCAAGGTAGTAATGAGTTGAATTCAAAGATCAAAACATGTAGGCAGAAAGTTCAGTAAGTTGTCATTCTATTTTACATGCTCTATTCAAAAATGTCAAATTGAAATAAGGTTAAACAATTTTATAGCATCTAAATAAAATGAAATATTAAGTGCCAAGCTGTTTTTTCTTTCTTTCTACTGGGATCATGTACAAAAACTAGATAATTCTTCACATTAAATTTGCAACAAAAATATTTTGAGAGAAAAATGTTGCAAGCAAGCATCACCATTAAAGGAATTTGATTCACAAACAAGGGAATAGCCTATTGGTGTGTGTATCCAGATTGATTAAGAAAAAAATTGAACACACACATCTGAAAGAACGAAAACGCTCAAACTATTGTGACAACTTTACCATACCTCATACAAAAACTTCAAAATAATCTCAAATAGATGCTAAAATATTAAAACAATCATCAATCAATAACTAATTACATTTTGCATTGATGAGCTATCAGTACATTATGCTAATTCCCATCCGAGTCACATTAATTTCAATGCTTCTGTAAAGACAATGACAAAATAACAAATTTTTAAATTATGGAAAATGTTACTAAATAAAAATAATAGTGAATTAATCTTTGTGTAAGAATATAAAACTAGCTGGTTACAAAATATTTTAAAACATTCTCAGAAGCTGTTTATATTTCTACCACAGAATGACAAAATAAATTCAATACTATGGCTAGGTCTTGTTATTTATTTAGCACCAATCTATAAACGAGAAAATAGTTTGAAATTTGTGTAAACAGTTTCTATCATCATCTACAAGAACACGTACAAGCAGGTCCGAACCAGATATCTATTAACTAAAAGCTCTTCATTGTAAGTAATTGCTGCTTTGCTTAATTCACAGAATCTCTCACCTTCTCATTACACAGATTTACAATCCTATTATTGTAGGTGTCATTTACATGGCACAGTATTGATAATGGGAGAAGTTCAAAACAAAAAGATAAAAATAATGTTTATTAAAACAATTATGGACCATTTTGAAACTGCTCAATTCAATCAACACCACTGCATAGTAAATTTTACAAAACACATTATCACAACTACAAACAGATTATTTCTACCATCTTTCTCACAAGACCAAAGCAAGAAATATTAATAATGCTTTCACAATATAAAGAGGTTAATGCTTTTGAATGTTTGGAAAATTGGTCAAATACAAATACTTATACTCAAAAGCCACACCTCCACAAGAAAACAATGCAGTTAGCATATGGAATTTCCAATTTTATATACATATCACATTACACATTAGATTTGAGTCCTGTTATTCTGAGGAATTATCACTTTAAAGATATTTAAAATTATTTTCCAACTGAATAAGATCTTTACTGCTCATAAAATATACAATAGTAAGCTGCCAGCACATTGGCACAAACAGTACATTTTCCAAAGGTTAAGACCATTTGTCACCAATTGCTTGCAATGAATGAATTTAAAATTCAGTAGAACTCTGACTGCGACTGCCAGGCTTTCCAACCAATCTTGACAAACGAGCAGATGTTCGCCTCATCACTGAATCACTTATCTCAAACTGAGTCTGTGTACCAATTAGATTTGGTTTTATGGATTTGAGACACTTCGCTGCTTCCTGAAGTTGTTTTGACAAAATTTCGTTTTTGACTTTCTCAGCATTCAATTCTCTTCGAAGCTGAGCCTTACTCTTATTACCAAAGAGACACAGAGCTCTGTGCTTCATGACTTGCAAAGCCGTAGGACGCATTTCTGGATCAGGGTGAATCATTTGCTGAAATAAAGAAATGATCATTTTTTTAATTAAATTTATCAATTATAAACAGAAAAAGTTACAATTAAGATAGTAAAACTGCCAACTAGAAATTGATTTGATCACAAATGATTTTATGTCAAAGTGAGCAAATTATTGGAATGAGAATGAACTTATATCTATACATTTGTATAATATTCATTATTATTTGCAAAAGATACTTGATTTAATTACAAACAACAAATTTTCAGTTATTTGGAAATAAAAGGCAACAATAATCCAACATTTTATACAATACAATTTATCACAATACACTGAAATGATACTTGTGTAGTTCTGACAACATATGACAAACAAGGAATTCAGAACTCAAAATATAAAAAAGAAGGTTCTTCTCAAGATTTCTCATTTAATGGCATATTGTATCATTTAACATGATGACGTATTGTGGCATTTGTTGAAAAACATTAGCCAACATCACTATCTGACATACACAGGGCTCTTTTTGCGAACTTTCTGTCATTTAATGTCAGCTACTGCACCTCAGTGCCTTGAGTCTTTGCGAATGAGAGGCAAGCATGTGCAACATCAGCTAGCAAGTTCCATTGGTTAGTGTTGCATGGTTGAGGGTTGGGTGAGACACCATGAAGATGTGCCTCACAATCTGTCCACAAGTTAGCATAGTAATTTGTGGCTCCCTATAATCAAAATGTATCAGAAACTACATCAACTAATGACAACATATGCGCGAATAGAATTGCATCACACTAGAACACAGATTCCCAATGGGGGCAATACCACCTGAAGCCTTCCAGGGGGACAGTAGCAGATCCAAGTTGTCCTTTCTGTCGAGTTCCTACCAAACCAAGTCACACACGTTTAAGTTCAGGCTTGTGCATTGGAATCGGATGAATTTTCCGATGATTTTGATTTTTTAACTCAAATTTTCACTTAAAATTAGGGAGCGAGATCATGTGAGCATAGATCGAATGGTCTTTGCATGCAAGGCATGTTTGATCCATCAAGTACTGAAACACATTGCAATCCACTGTCAAGATGCATAGATTGTACAAACATATACCTTGAAAATGGCATTTGAAAGCTGAGATTTGCCTTTACCACCACTTCAGCCTCTTCAGTCTTTGTACCTATTCATTGTGTTTTGTTGATTACTTGACTCTTCAGATTAATGAAATGAAGATAGATGAGTGAACAAGAACATGAGGATGAATGGGATGTGAACCACTCTATTTTCCAATTATGAAAACATTATCACATACCTCAGAAAATCCTTTAAAAAAATGTTTTTTTCCTTCCCCAAAACAATTTTTTAAATTCAAATTTGCATTGAAGATAAAATTGTATGAATTGCAAATACTTTCTATTTTTAAAAAAATTAAGCATTAAGGTACTATATAATTAACCCTCCAAGGTCAAAAATTATTTTTCATCAAAAATTTTGAATTTCTTTACATTTTTTAATCCAACAATTTCAGTTTAACCCCCCAAACAATGTTTTCCACGTATAAGTAGGAGTGGGAGGATGTGACGTATTCATCACACTTGCCTTTGGTGGTGATAACTGTATTGGGATGAAAGAGAGAAAATATTCAAGGCGGCGAGCATTTATTTGCCAAACATAAGCACTTATTTGGTTCAATGACTACAATATCATTAGCAAACAAGTTACCCTTCCCTATTAAGCTCTTTTAAAAAATTTCATGATATCAAACAGTAGTAAATTAGTTTTCATTTTTTTGTATGAAACAGTATATATTGCATTTCAAGCACCAACCAACACATTTCATGCACATTGACACAACAACACTTTTGCATTCATCTTTTGCACACCGTCTCTTTCCCAAGATGATGATCAGCTCAACTGTCGCAAATGTCGACTCAAACTCGCATTCAACAGAGCTGTTGAACCCACAAAGTTGAAAGCTGTTTTATATCTTCTGGGGTATGTGATGGCAAAATCTCTTCTGCATTCCAGTTTAGTGATTTTTCTTCCTATCATCTTGTAAATATGCAAAGCATTATTTATCGCTGAATCTATGAGAAGCAAACATTATTTAATGCTGTACCTACGAGATTGTCAAGTAGTAGTCTGTCTAGTAGTCTTGCTCCTAATAGATACACAATACTGATTTACATCTTGATCCATTCGAACAGCACTACTCCTATTTCTATTGTATATGGGTCATTCCACATCAAATCATCGTAGAATAGACACATTTTCAACCCTCACCCCCCTCAGATTTTAATGAAACTTGGTACACACATTCTTTATGATACTGAAACTATCTCTGTAAATTTTTCGAACGGTATTGTAGTAGGATAGTATTTTACGTCATTTCGAAAATCGAAAAAATGCATAATTTTGGTGCGCAAGCGCTCATTTGAATCGCAATATCTTCCGTTCTATCAAACTTAGAGCAAACATGTTTATCTCAATGAAAAGCTGATATGTTATTCCATATAAAGAAATATGAATTATTAATTTATTTTATTATAGTGTTAACGTCAGTGCTGATGAATTCTTCTCTAAAATTTTACAAAAAATGCGGTTTTTACATTTTTTTGAAAACAAAGTATGTTGAAGTGCAATATGTATTGCCTTATTGGTGAAAATTTGAATTGGGAAGGAAAGGCTGCGAGAAGTTATGATCCGAAATTCTCCACATACGCCCGTGAAGGTGCTTGCTGGTAACCATGAACAAAAGCACTCTTCCTGGGTGCCCGAGTTGACCGGGCCCTCGGGTCCCAGGCGCGCAAATGTTGATGTTTTGATCACTCTGAGGACAAAAAAACTGTGTTGGCAACTACTGCAACCTTCCAAGGTTCAACATGGGCTCAGTTGTCTTTTGAGAACCATGCCTATAGAACCTTTTTTTCAGTGTGTGCGACTGTACAACATGAAAGATCGATTTAAATATTCCGTGTGTTGTAATCCATTCAATTAAGTTGGGTACTCTTCTCATTAAAAAAAAAAAAAAAACAACAACAACAACAACAACAACAACACTTTCAAAGTATTCTTTCTTGGATGGTGAGTGTAAATCAGAATTGGTCATCTCAACAAAAAATATGCAATGGATGCAGGAAAGAAATAAAAGGGTAGATTGATTCATGTGTTGCATCAGAAGGTTCTCCATATTCACCAGGAGATCCAGAAAATGAAGAAGCTTTCATTGATGAAGGTACATCCATGGAACTTTTAAACAGTAGCCTGTAAGTATCGGTGAAACACCTATTAGAGTAAAAAGATTTAAAGAAAGTCAGTATAAAGAGGAGAAATTTAATAAAATTGAAAAGGTTTTAAAGGAGACAATTTTTCATTTTTCTAATGACCTACAGCCTGGACCATCGACAAGTTCGGATGATGAAATATTAAATCAATTACAAGAGAAATTTCAAACTTGTAACAGAGGTGCAAAAATTACTATTTTGACACTTCTCCTGAATAGCTGGAGCATTAATAAAATTAAAAGTGAATTTCCTACCTCTGAATACATGGTACGGAGAGCCAAAGAGCTCATTAAAGAGCAGGGAATATTGTCTTCTCCGAACCCAAATCAGGCAAGAATTCATCAGAAGAGACTGTCAAAAAAGTAAGGG
This sequence comes from Teleogryllus occipitalis, assembly GCA_011170035.1. Classification (NCBI taxonomy): domain Eukaryota; kingdom Metazoa; phylum Arthropoda; class Insecta; order Orthoptera; family Gryllidae; genus Teleogryllus; species Teleogryllus occipitalis. Next base: position 43,155 of record BLKR01014852.1, on the reverse strand, counting down.
AATATTATTGTTCAGATGGTGTTAGCAGAATAATGCCCAGCAAAAAAGATTATATTACAATGAGGATTTTGGGAAGTAAATATCAAGAACAGAAGAGACTCATTCTTGCAAATTTAAACAAAGTATATACAGATTTCAAATCTTCATATCCTGATCTGAAAATTGGCATTTCAAAGTGTGCATCTCTTCGGCCAAAAACCATTTTGGCCGGTGCAAGTGAAATACACACTGTTTGTAAGTGGACCACACACTGAACGTAAAGCTTATGCTTGATGCTCTGAAGTTACCAATATTATTACAACACACTGACTTATGTGTATCTTCTTACAAAAACATGCTGGCGTACATAATGTGCAACCCCAAATTTGCTGCTTTTTTGGCGAGTGCTCTGAATGTCACGGAATTTCGATGATTAAAAATAGTTTAGAAGAAACAATGGAAGAAACTTCATCAAAACAATTTCATTCAAACAGTGGGTGAGAACTGACAGATGATATTTAGAGACAATTGTGAAGTCCAAAGATTTTATTGATTGTTTAATGGCAAAAATTAGTGAATTGTAGACTCATTCATTCACCTCTTCTCAGCCAAATAAATACCTTCAAGATCGTAAAATATCGCTTCAATCTGGAGAATGCATAGCTTTGTGCGATTTTTCTGAAAACTTATCCTTTGTTATCCAAGATGAAGTGCAAGGATTTCACTGGAATAGTACGCAAGCACTGCATCCTTTTGTTGCCTACTTCAGATTACCTTGTTCAAATGAATTGTTGGGTGGCAACTTAATTATTGTTTCAGACTCTTACTACACTATACAGTTTCTGTGCATCTTTTCCAGCGACACCTGATTCACTGTTTGAAACAAAGAATTGGAAATTTCCTCCATAGAATTGTGTATTTTTGTGACGGATCTTCTCCACAATATAAAAACAAGAAAAATTTCGTAAATTTTACATTGGGTCATAAGGACTTTGGAATAAATGCGGAATGGCACTTTTTCATATCATCTCATGGAAAAAATGCTTGTGATGGATTAGGTGGGACTCTTTAAGACTTGCTACTCGTGCAAGCCTGCAGAGGCCCAGTTCACATCAGATGACTACTTCCAGAGAACTATTTTCTTGGGCAAAGATAAACTGCCCAAGATTGCCTCTGCAAAAGATTGCCCATATTAGGCACATGTAAATTTCATTGTTTTCTCTCTCTGAAAAAGATGTCATGCTCACAAAGAGATTCTCATGAAGTGAAGACTCATCACAGCACCCCATCTTGAGATCTTTGGAAATAGATGTTTTAACAGTAAGTACCAATTTTTGAATTAATTTCCTTTCCAAAAATGCTTGCTATTATTATGGGTTCTTAGACAACAACTTAAACCTCTCTTCTGAGTACAAAATAGCCTATTCTACCTTATATTATGTATGTTGAAAACAGTTCAGCCACATTCATATAATTTAAATGTACATTAGACTTTGACACCCATGACCTGTTTCAATAATTTGCAACTCCTGATCCCATTCTCATCCCAAATCTAAATGTTTTATACAGTTTATAAATAGAACTATAAAATATATTTTTTCTTTAATTTTAAATATATGCATTTTCTTTAAATAAATTTTAAAATATGTATTCCTTAATTTTTAAACCTTCTAAAATATATTTTTGCTTCTTCAGAATGCGTTGAAAAGCCTTATTCGTAAACTTTAAAATAATATATGAACGAACTTTTTAGCTTTGAAAATGACTGAGATAATAAGAATTTTTGTTTAGTAATGCACGCAGCTATTTCGCGAGTCTTCTGAACTTCTGAACATTATAAAAGCGAAACTGTATTTGCTATGGCCTTCACTAGCAGTCATTTTATATATTTTAAGAGGTACTTCAGGAACACTATGTTTGAAAAAAAAATCTGAAACTGTCGGGGTTGGGATCCTTTGATGTGGAATGACCCATATGCTGCTAATTGCTGGCTGAGGGGCATTTATATGTTGTTCTTTTCTCTTTTGATGAATATCTTTCTACATGCTGGGCTGAAGATTCTCCGAATTGTTGCAACTGCACCACACTTTTGTCCATCCACTTCCCATTCATTTCATAAGACAAAACTGCTTCAGCTCCACTCACCAATTTATTGACATTCAAATTATCCTGTGCCTCATCACCACTGTCTTCGTCAGTAAGCTCGTTCATAGGCAGTGGTGCAATGAAAATGACCTCTACTTCTATGGTAACATCATCAATGCCTTGAATATCTTCAAGCAACTGAACTAATTCTGTGATAGTCAGTCCATCTCTAAAACCGGCGGTATTCCTTATAAATTTTTTAAACAAATCTCATAAAAATTCCAATTTTCGACTGTGAAATAGAACGAAGTGCAAAAATATGAAAACCATGGAAGGGCATCAAAAGCTGTGGAGAAGGACAAGTGTGATGTACAAATCACACTGACCTTTTTGCGCTTCCACAGCTTCTCAAAATAATAATAATAATAATAATAATAATAATAATAATAATAATAACAGTAATAATAATAATAACAGTAATAATAATAATAATAATAATAATAATAATAATAATAATAAAAAAATTAATTCCCGTACAGAATTTTGCAGCAAAGAGATCTACAAAAGATCCAGCGTAGAGGATCAAAATTTACTTTCAGGGTACCAAGAACAAAGAAGTATGGGAGTCACTCGAAAGAAGGAGAATGAAGTCGCGTCTATGTAAAAAGCGTACACAGGCTTTCGTGTGTGGAAAGAAATTCAGTCAATTAAGGAGCTACATATTTCGGCAGAGCGGATCACTAGCACAAAGTTCAGACAAGAATTCAGAAAAAGGAAGTTGGAAAATATTCATTCACAAATCGAACTATTAGAGACTGAAACTGTTCCGTGACAATCTTTGATCCCTTTCCTCAACGCCAGAACAAATTTAAAAATAAATTAGATTCATAGATGTTGATAAATGTATTACATCTTTAATATTATTAAATAACTAGTCAATGAAAAGTATGTTGTAAGATCACTACTATTATTATACATATGCTGATGACAAAATGATAATATCTGCAAATAAAGATCAAAAGACGCACAGAAAAAGACATACAAAAGGAATTTGAAATTTTTCAAAAATGGTGTCATGATAATGGATTAATTATTAATGAAAGAATTACAAAACTTATATTTATCACAACAACTCATATTACCAAAATGCAAGTACAAATATTATATTATAATTGTATACACAACGTTTCTAAAAATTGTCATTGCAAATCCATAATCAATTCTGTGAGTAAACGTAAGCACCTAAGTGTGAATCCGAGTTGGAGGTAGCATATTTTGGAATTAGGTAAATAAGTCAGAATACGTATTTGGAAATTTATGAGAACAAGGGATTTTGTGACTTACACAATTCTCAAACCTTTATTTCGCATTTATTGAGTCTCTCATAAGATATGGAATTTGTGTCTGGGGAGCTGCATCAAAAACCCACTTAGATATAGTATAAAATCTACAGAATACATGCATAAAAAACCTAAATGAAAAATTAAACATAACTGAAAACTTTGGAAGAAAGTACAGCTTTGCATGGAATAAGGACAGTAAAAAAAATACATGAATTCCAAATTCTACATAGTCATTTCTTCATTCAAAAATACAGAAACACTAGTGAGCATGACTAAGTAACTCGTAAGAAACACAACTTCACATTACCTGAGTCATTCAATAAACTTGGAGACAGAATGCTAAATACAGGCATTCCAAAATTGCTTAACTCTCTGCCTGATGAAATGTTAGAAATCACATCTCAAAGACTACTCAAAATGAAACTAAAGGAATGGTATATCAAACATTAACAAAAAAATAGTAAAAGAAGTAAAATAAAACAATTTGTTGTCTAAATAAACATTAAAATAAGAACAAATATTACATACTAATAATATATTGATTTATTAGTAATGTTATCAGTAAGTTATTGTCATAATAAATTTTGTCATTTCACTACCTGCTATTGTTATAGAATCATTCTATCATTAGTATTATATTGTTAAATGGATTTATTATGTTCTTTTTTGAAGTTATTACTTGTAGATTTTATTACTTGTTGATTTAATTCTATGTGCATTATTGTTTCATTATTAGTTTACAACCTATTTATTTGCTTTACAGTGTTGAATTGTTGTCTTGATAATTTTGTTTTTGATTTTTGTTTTGTAATTGCCAATTGCCATGACATTGCCTGTTTAATTTGCCTAACATGCACCTAATTTGTTTTCTTTATTCCCATTTTAGATATAGATCTTAAAGGGAGCCAGAATGGCCTATTTCGCCAATGTTATTGTAAAGAACATTTTCTCAGAAATTTTTAAATTTACAGACAAAATCTTTTGTGAGTTTCATTATTTGTAAACTTTTAAACGAAGCCGTTTTTAAAAGACATATTACTATTTTTTTATATAAATTTTTATCCATTTAATCGATTTTGTATTTGTTGTAATTGATTTGTTCCATTGTAATCGATTTTGTTCTTAAAAATACTAACGTTTATAAGAATATTGTCTAAAGTACTTAACATTTTATAAATCCGGCCAGTTAAAATATATAAACTGGTGTGTTACATGCTCACTTATAATTTGAGCATCCTCCTATTAGTAGTTTTTGAGAAAATGTTCCCTAAAGATGGAAATTTTAAACTTATGGAAAATAACTCCTAAAGTATTCAGTGCACTCCTGGTCAATATGCTGGGCAAACAGAAACACTGATATTTTGATGCTAACCCTCGATTGTTACTAGAAACAATGTGTCCAACACTAGAAAGCAAACTATTCACTTTTTCTTACAATGAAACTAGAAAAACACCCACTATGTTCAAGCAACATCCACGATGTATCGAAACGGCCACGCCCACTTCCACGCTACATAAACTTCAAAATTAAAAAAGAATACTTAGAGACGACATATTAAGATGAAACTTGGCTTATTTAATGGGAAAAAAGAAAAAAACCAACAACAACAACAACAACCCCCCCACACACACACACACACAAAGTAATTAATAATTCAAAAAAGTAAAAATTTGTATTTTTATCATTTTTACCCATTCTGCCTCCTCTTTATATGTACATTAAGTTTTGTTCTTGTTATTATTGTTTAATATTATAGTTGGTAAGAATGTTTATTATACTTCAGTTGCTATGGTTCATTCAACAGAGAATTGAATAGACCATAGCAAGCACTGGTATCACACCAAGACATAAAACTCATCCCTCTCAGACAAGGGAAACTAGCACTTAGAGAAGATAAGGAGCGTACTTTGTAATGTGATAAAAAAACTGTCTTCATGTTATTGTTAGTTGTTTGTTTTTTAAACGTGATGGTATCAGCTGTTAGATTTTCTTTTGTTGTTAACTTTGTACACTGAAACATGTATTTACAAATAAATAAATTCAAGTCGTCGTTGTCTGTTGATTGTTGTTGGTTATTATTATTATTATTATTATTATTATTATTATTATTATTATTATTATTATTATTATTATTATTATTATTATTGTATCTGGGAATGACAAAAAAACCAAAAACCATCTCCCCATAAATTGTGATACACTGACTCCCAGAAGTTTCTACATATATATTCACATAACAAAAAACCTGAACACAAGAAAATACAAAGAAATAACAGATCACATTTACAAAACTAGAAAGAAAAAAATTAATGTGCCAAGATCATACAACAAATGCAGAGAAAAAAGACTCAATGTGTTATACCAACAATCTTCAATAGCATCCCAGATGATATAAATCCCAAAGCAAAGAATATAAGGAACATTAAACAATAGCTACAAAATATAGAATCTGAGTAACACTCTGTACTTAACACCACATTCATCAAAGTACAGATGTCTTGTAAATACTGGTGTATCATTGAAAAATTATACTGAGTCACTTTATACTTTTATCCCAAAAAGTGCTTGTTTGAAAGTACTAGAATCAAATTCAATTTTACGAGTGATAATACTACTGTATTGTTCATTATAATAGTCACGTTTTGCTAAAATGTTATGTATGTATTAATCATATTTTTCAATTTAATATATGAATGGCAGCATTATGAACAAATTGTAACCTGATGTAAACTATGAGCAATTGTAATCTGTGAACAATTTGTAAAGACTGAAATGTAACTTTCCTATTTATGTAACTCTTTAATCCTGTAACATTATGTAACATATAACAAAAAATACTGTAAATTATGTGTCGCATAAAATGTTATACCTGATAACTCCGAACATGTGAAAACTATAAAATCTTAAATACATTTGTAACAAACAATACTTGTAACAAACTGGGCACCTGATGTTAAGTGTCAGGACTTATCAGAACCCTAAACTGATGGTAAATAAAGAAACGAATTCAATTATTATTATTATTATTATTATTATTATTTACGCTTGACAAACTACAAAAGACAGAAGAGAAGCCTATAGGCCAAGAACACGGCCCCACTCTGATGAAATGCTGTAGAAGCGATACCGGAGTGGACAAGGCCAAGAAGAAACGGGGTTTGTGTTTTTTAGTGGGTGCGAGCCTCACACTACCTAGGGAAATGGCCACACGGCTCCCTAGGTGTCTGGTAGAGATTTTTCACACCATCCCCAGCCCCCCCCCCCAAATTATTATTATTATTATTATTATTATTATTATTATTATTATTATTATTATTATTATTATTTGTTTTCTTTTCACTACAAAAAGTGTCGGAGGACAATCTCAAGACACAATTTGTCAGTACAAAGTCATGGAGCTTCAGTGAAGAAATACTTTTACTTATGGTCTCGTGTTAGTACAGTTCTCACAACTCGTAGTCTTTTACATTTTGATGGATTCAAGTGATGTCTTCATAATTTAAGTAAGCTTTCTTCCCTAATCGAGACTCAAAAATTTCCTGACTATATTTGCTGTGCCCAGTAAAGCGGCTTTTTGCATTGTTCTGAGGTGTATTTCTTTTAATTGCAGCCTTTGGCCAGTTTTCAACCAATCCTTGGTTACCACGCCATTTGCTGACACTATCACAGGCACTATGTCTACGCTCTGCAACCTGTACATGTCCCTCAACTCCACAGTGAGAGGTTGGTATTTTCGTTTCTTTTCAGCAATAGTTGACGCCAGTTTGTCGTCTGTGGGAACTGCAACATCGATTATCATTGCTCTTCTTGTTGTTTTATCAAATAAGACAATATCTGGTCTGTTAGCTTCAACCGCCCTGTCTGTTATAATCGTGCTGTCCCATAAAATTTGTGCCAAATGATTACTGATAAATTGCTGAGGCTTACATTTGTAATAGGGTTGCTCCTGTTCTACAAGTTGATAATTCTTTGCCAGTTAGTTATTGCCATAACTAAATATGACAATAAAATTTGTTTCTTATGAGTACATTTTTTTCTGTGACCAAACTGCCCTTACTTTATGAACGAGCCTCGTATCTTTTAATTATTTTACTAGGTTTGCAGTTTTCAATACTTTTCTAATTTCATCATTTAAAACTTCATTTCAGCAACTTCCACGCTTCTAATTCTCTTGGTTCCCATTGTTAACAATTTAACTCATTTCTAAAGTAAAGTATCACCAAAGAATACAATTTTTTAGTAAGCGAAATTATTCCAATTCAGCCTGCTAGTTCAAAATAGGATTCAATGGTTTGGGGTTACCATTAACATAGGAGAAATTACCTTTTCTGAATACTATATATTTGGCAGTAAGATAGAGAAGAATCTTAAGAAAAAGGGTAAACAAAACTAGAAAACAAACAGAAATGAAAATATGCCCTTCAATTTTGAACCATACTTGAACATAGCTTTTGACCAGATATATGCTTTCTCATTATTAATTTAATTTACATAAACCATGTTGGTTTTTTTCTCAAATTAAATAAAAAGTCCCATATTCATTAAAGATAGTTGTTAAAGAAATAAGTTATTGTATATATCACATAAAAACAGTTCATTTGTTGAAACAACTGGCACAACCATTCCCACACTTTTCCAACTGTGACTTTCACTCCCAACGTTGTACTCCCAGCAAGGTGACTTCAGTTCATTCCTCATGACTTCCAAATGGATCCGAGATACATCTCACTCATACTATACGAAATAGCTTCAACTTCTCAGTAATGATGTTCTTTTCTCATACAATAACAGGTGGACCCAATTTTCTTGTGTGTTCTTCAATAATTTTGTAGATCTACTTGTTAAAAAAATTTTGTTTTGGATTTTCCTTTACAGATGCATGTAACCTTGAGCACCTGAGGATGACAATGGAGCATTTGTCAAAACCTAGTGATTAAAACATGCTTCAACAATTAAACCATGTTGTATATGTGATATACACAATAAACTTTCTTTAACAAATGTCTTTAACCAATACGGGATATTTCATTTAATTTGTCAATTATTCTGCTGTTTCTATTATATTTTTGTCTTTTCTTCCACGTTGCTTTGTTCTAATTCAATTGCTTTTCTGAAGTATATGAGTGGTAACACAAGCTGAGTTTACTCCTGAACCATTGTTACAGCTGTCTCTGCAGCGACTCGGACAAGGAGAAGGTTCAAGTATCGATGGATTTTTGACACTAGCTATATAGTTAGGTTGAATTCAGCTGCTATCTGGAGGGGAAATCTGACCAGGGAGGTCAGCTGTTCTTATCAGATGTTTTCTTTGGTTTCTTCAATCAATACCAGGTGAATACTGGAGTAGTACCCTAACAAGCAGCCATGGAATATGCATGATCTTTCCTTCCTCTTCCTTGTCCTCTCCTACCCCCTACCCTACCACACGGGTCCGGAAACCAGCTAAGTGCCTAAGCAAAGGCAGCTAAGCTTGTTCTTGCTGGGGCAGAGTCCTGCTGGGGGAGATGCACAGAGACAGAATTTTCCTGCAAGCCAATGTGGAAGTCATCACAAATCACATCATCCAGCAGCGAAAGAATGTCTAAAAAGATTCACTAAACTGATGGGACTAATGACCATAGCTTTTGACGTGCCTGGAAATATCAATCAATCCTGAAAGTGGAAACTTTTTTGATCATAGAATATTCTGTGACTATTCTATGGCAAAGATGTACTTTGCCATAGAAGGCAAAACAACTTTTGTCTTTTGGCAAGAAATTTTCATTTGGCATTCTTTGCACATTTTGCTCAATTCAAAGACTGTATTCTGTACGGTGTCTTCTCAGTCTCTTATTATGGCTTGTTATCTGCAAGATTGTCAATAACTTCTGGTTGCTTGTTATCTTTATTCCTGCTAGAGTTTTCTTTTTCCATTCTCTAATCATGTAATTTGGTAGAATGTTCAAGAGTAGTGGTGACAGTGTGCATACATTTATTGACTCATCTGCTGTGCTGCATCATAGTTATTTTTTATTACTATCACTGATTTCAGGAATAAGCTCTCTCATATTTTGAGCCTGGTGTTCATTTCTTCTTTCAAAATTGTTCATAGCTTTTGTCTTTCTACATTGTCATAGGCTGCTTTTTCATAGTCATGAACACTGTCTTACAATTGGTACATTAACTTCTATATATAATCAAATGGAGTGTAAATTTAGCAACTTTTGTACTTCTCTTGTGGTTTTAACGTTGTTCTATAATATTTTTTTTCCTCCTCTGCTACTCACTGTCTAATCATGTTTCCAAAAATTTCTGATCGTACTAGTAACATGCTTATTCTCCTATAGTCATTACATTTCCTGTTTTTCCTTTTTAAAGCTATTGCACATAATTGAAGCCTTCCATTCTTGGAGTGACTCTTTATTAAATTAATTAGTTTTAGTCTCCGATAGCTCATTAGCAACCATTATTGTGGCAATGTCTCTGACTTGCAGGTCCTAGTGTTCAAGTCCTGATATTAGCAGGTCAAATTCAGCTGTCTGAAGGAGAACTCTAGCTATCAGATGCTCTGATTGCCAGATTTCCATAGTTTCTGTGATCAACACCAGGCGAATGCTGGAGCAGTACCCTAACAAGCAGGGCATAGACTGTACACTATCTTCTCTTCCTCATCTTTGCCTCTCCTCACATCTCAGGGCAGCCTCTTATTTCCTCAAAAAAATTTCCCTGACTTTTCCCAGTTTTTCAGAGCATTTTAAAAATTTTTCAATAAGAAAATTTCAAGAGTATTTCACACTATTTAAAGAAAACATTAAAGCACCTAAACTAATTTGTCAGCTCTCCACTGTGATAAAGTACAAATTAAAAAAACTCAACAAATAGAAATTGAACACAAAATAATACTGAACTATTCTTTTTTTTAGGAATAATGTCTAGTTTCATAACTAGGGGGCGGATTTTAATGAGATGTTTTTTTTCCCCCGTAACAAATTCATTTTGTTACGACAAAAGGAAATGACCCATTTTTATACATCTTTTAATGCATTTTCATCGATTTTGACTCTTAAGTCATTTTTTATGTTTTCCTGTAATTTTTAATGTTTTTTTCACTGATTTCATCGATTTTAATATAATTTTAATGGTATAATATTTACAAAATGCAACATTATTCATAACCATCTCCCATCCCCTTATTCATAACCATCTCAAAATGTTCTCTGACTTCTAATGATTCTTTCACAAATTCCCTGAGCTGCCCCCTCTTCCAGAGCAGTGAAATTTCCTGATTTTTCCCAGTTTTCCAGAATGTGGTCAGCCTGCACCTTTACAATACACACGTGCACGCATGCACACGTGTACACACACACGCGTACACCGCCACTTGCGCACCTGCATGCACATCAGGAGCTTAGAGCTTGTCCTTGCTGAGGCAGTGTTTGTATTACCTTTTTTATTAATTAATGATAGTACATCCATCGTAGAAGGTTTTGCGAAATATTTTTCATCATTTTATAAGAAAACTGATACCACTTATCATGAAAGACCAGTTGAGATATCTGTGCCACCTCTGGCGCTGAATAGTATAGAAATTAATGTAGCTGACATTTTATGTAAGATTGAAGGATTGGATTCTGGAAGCTCTGTAGGTCATGATGGCATTCCATCTATTCTGTTGAAAAACTGTAGTTTCATTTGTGCACAAATTCTTGGACTGTTATTTGAAAGATCTTTGACACAGGGTATTTTTCCGAATGAATGGAAATCTTCGTTTATATTACCTATTTTAAAGTCTAGACAGAAATGACATGAAGAATTACAGACCGATTTCTATCCTGAGGGTCATCCCTAAACTCTTTGAATCCTCGCTTATGGACAGAATTGGAGTTGTTATCTATCCACATCTTTCTGATAGGCAATTTGGTTTAATGCCCGGTAGAAATATTTAAGCAAATTTGTCCTATTACTCTTGCTACATATTGGAAGCTATGAAAAAAAAAAACAACTTCAAGTTGACTGTATCTATACCGATTTTAGCAAGGCTTTCTACTCGGTAAACCATAATATTTTGCTTATTAAACTAGAGTGGTTGGGGGTCACTGGACCATTACTCGAGTGGTTTCGGAACTATCTGTATCGTCATGTTCGAATGGTATCTTATAAGACAAATGTTTCTAGTCCAATTGAGGCATCTTCAGGTGTCCCTCAGGGGTCCCCAATTAGGTCCTCTTTTATTTAACATTTTTATCAACGACATCTGTGATAATATATTGAATGTGGAGTATTTGCTTTTTGCGGATGATCTAAAGATTTTTTTTTAATCCAATCCGATGACGACAGAGTGAGATTGCAAGACACCCTAAATGCCTTGTATGCATGGTGTGTGGGAAATGATCTCTTCCTCAACATTGATAAATATAAATCAATAACTTTCTCAAGATCTAGAACAAACAAGGCCGTTGAATATGTGATGAATTTCACACCACTTGAAAGAGTTTACACTCAAAGATCTGGGAGTGATTTTTGATTCTCAAATGACTTTTACGGATCACATTCAGCACACAATATCCACATCTAACCAAGTCTTGGGATTTGTGAAGAGAATCTGATGAGATATGCATTCAGTATGGGTCCTGAGATCACTTTATCTCAGGCTTGTCAAGCCAATACTGATGTGTTCATCTGTGATATGGTCTCCTTTTTTTATGAGATACATATCTAGAATTGAAACAGTCCAACACAAATTTGTTTAAATGGTGGCATACTGTCTGGGATTGGATGATCCGTATATAAATCATGATTACACTAACATAGCAGTTCAACTACAAATTCCATCACTATGTTCTCATAGAAATTTGAAAGAACTATTGTTTCTGAGAAAATTGATAATGGGAGAAGTTAATTGTAAAATTCTGCAAAACCAATTAATTTAATAACTGAATTTTTATTCTAGAGTGGTGTTCGACGTTCGATTATAAACACCGAATTTTGATTCTAGAACAAGGGTTATTTATGTTATTAGATTTTACCTTCACTCCAACACAGCCAATAATGTTATTAATCGCTGTAGTAAATTAGTCAACAATTTGAACTTAGAATTATGTGAGACTAATAAATCTGCATTTTTAGTGTTAGTGAGCAATTTAATCTTGAAATTTGAATGACTGAATGCAATAGATTAATATATGTATAAGAAGGAAAAATAACAAAACAAAAAAAGATATTTTTATATATGACTAAATTATTTTTTGTTAATTTTACATATGCGTACTTTTATGGTTATGTTGCCACATGCTAGGGAAGTTTTTATTGTATTTTTTGTAAATAAACGACTAACTTGTCCATATATTGATAATAAATAAATAAATTATCACCTCCACAGAAGTGATAATTATTCCATCAGATCTCTTTACCAATAAGAACTTACATACTTTTCACTACACATTGCATAATAAAAAGACAGTCATTTTCCAACTGCTACTCGATACATCATATATAAACATTACTCTTCTTCTGCCAGGTAGCCTTGTGTCTATCTCTTTATCTTTCTGACAGATCAAACCACATCCCTGCATAATTTCCACACTTCAATTTCCCTGTTGACACTTATCTTATGAACTTGTGCAAAGCAAATGAGAATTAAGCAGAAAATTTAAAAAGAGGATTCAAAATTTCACAAAACAGAACACTATTAATTGACGTGTTACAAAATAATTTGGATTAATAAAAGAAAGAAAAAGAAAATAAGAAAGAGAGAAAAACGAAGAAAAAACAAACACACAAACTTGGAAGTCAAGACATTAACTAAACCCTTCAATAATTTAAACCTTCAATAAATATATATCACCTTAGTTACAGCAATACATTCTACTTCTTTAGTTTGGCTTCATTTACAGTACTTCTTATTCATAATTACTAATATTTCACTTACCCTGAGAAGTTCATTTAAGTCTCGATTGTATGATGGCAATTCTTTTAATTTTCCTTTCCTGATTTCTTGCCACTCGGTTCCATTCTTTGGCAATGGTCCACCTCCTCCAGCTTCATATGCTGTCAAACCTAAAAAAATTATGAATGTGAACAAAATTGACCAGAACATGTAAGTTTATATTTGGACAAAGGTTGAAAAGACACTAAATATATTATTATTTATTCATTATAAAGCTGCCTCAAATAAATAAATTAAAAGGAATAATTAAGCAATAGAAATGGGTTTAAAAAAATTATACCATTGATTTAGAGTACTTTAGAAAAAATAGTTATAAAAAAAAGTAAGCAAGCCTGCCAGGGAAACCTATGCTATTCTTAACCCTTTGACTGCCAAAGCTTTTCGCATCCAAAACGTACATCAAGTACGTAATAAAGTTAAGACATGGAAAATAAATAATATTTTTACCATAAATAATAGTTTTAATTGACCACATTTAACCCTAGAAAGCGTAAGGTATTGCATCATCATAAAAGAGTAAGGCGAGTCCAGTGGACTCATGGACAACAACACTGTGTACAAGATGTTTAAAAATAGATTTTGATAATTTCAATGATTATTACATTGTTGTCTTTTTTTCTACTCCCATTGTATAAAGCTGTCATTTGTTGGCTGCGATATATGCGTTGCATGATACTCATTACGATAGGGATTTCATTATGATACAGGTTCTTGACCAATCACAGAGTAGTTTACAAACCAAGTATTGACACTTCAATAATCATAGAGAATCTTTCTAGTAAATGTTTTGTTCAATTGTGTACATTACAACTGCTTTTAATATTACATATGTTAATTTCTTTTATTATCCGTAATTTTTACATGGAATATTAGTTAATATAAATTGGATGTAATTTTACTTTGATCCTATTTGACTAACACAGTGGTAGTAGAAGAGGGAACATTTGACTGACGTTAGGATCAGAACGCAAATTCTTCTGTGTTATATGTTGCTGCCGTGTGTTTGTCCTTAAAAACCGGCAAATTTGTTAGTTTTAAATGTATAGTGAATCAGAGGATGAGTTGGCGCCTCCAGAAATAAGAGAAAAAGGGAAAATGGTGACTTCAGAATTATAGCCGCAACTTTTGTACTCGCAGGCGAGCTGGTAAACCAAAGGCCCCAACGGCAGGCAGGTAGGGAAGCCCAACGGCAGGTAGGCCTAGTGCTTAGCACTAGGTGGCCTTGGCTGTAAAAGTTTAACTTATAAAAGTTATCATAAGTTGTAGAAAAAGTACCGTATGAAACTCAATGTAATGGGTATTAATACATTCGTGTGAAGTTTACAATACTCACTCGTATCGTAATATCACATTTGTGTGTTAATATCCATCATTACATCATCATTTCATAATATACTATTTCTTAATATTTTTTGCAGATTCATGACTTTCAACAATTTATTTTTCTGTTGTTTTCTTCTTTTTCACCCTCACAAAGGTACTTTTTATCTCTATGGTAGTGACAAAACTAAAAAATTGGATTGAAAGCCCTACATATATTTTTGACATCATCTCTACACAAACATAATATTTACGAGTTCTAGCAATACGTTTTAAGAACAAACAGTTATTGTTTTCTTCTTTTATTATATTGAAGACATTTTCATTGGTTGACAGAATGTTCATCACATACATTCTTTTGACAGAAGTCATGCCTTTCGCGCTGCATTCTTCCTCTTTTAGGTTCGTACAAATAACATATATTCTTTATTTTCATGCTTGAACGAGTGGAAGTGTCTCAGCATGCTGAATTTGTGTGTTTATGGCCATCAATATACGCTGATGTAAACCTATTACGCATGAACCATCTGATTCAGGGTATCAACAACTCCTTTATTTTTGTTATAATATAAATAGCTAGTTATTTCTTTCTGCTACTGTTGTGTTGCAATGATGCATACTTGAAAGCAAAACAACAACTTTCTTCTTTTCAGGAACATACATCACTAGTGTGTGCTTCCCGTTGAAACCAAACAATGAAAATTCATTTTCCTTTCCTTCATCAGGCTGGAATTCTATCAGGACAAATCTCTCAAATCTGAGAGTGCCCACGACAGTAAGACCATTCTTCAACAAATCTTTGCTTAGCTAAGCAAAAAAATTATCACAAGTTATATTTCTGTTACTTTTTGTAATATTTATATCAGCTAATTTTGTAACAACAGAATGACATTTGTTACTTGTTTAAGTGTGCCCTTTCTTTTCCAACATGCCTTTTAGCGGATAATATGTTTTGCTGTTCTCTAGCTACAAAAATTTCATATCATATTTGTCAGGATTGAAGCTCATTTATTGTAAAAATGGACATTACTCATGAAAGGGTACCAACTGTTCATTGAATGTCACAAAGGTTCCAGGGGAATAACATTTTGTCAAATTTTCAGATATTGATTCCCAAATGTGGTGTGTTGAAGCCAACTTGTCTTTTTCTCTATGAGTTGTCCTAGTATATGATTATGTAATACATTTTGCAACATTGCAGACTGCCAAACAAAATTCACTGAACACTATTTCAACAATGAATTGATAAAATATCCTGTCAATTGACATAATAATGAAATCATAACAAGGGGGAAATTAAATTACACTGGGGTTATCTAAACAGTAAATGAAAGCACGCGAGTCCAGTGGGCACACCTTATGCCTTTATGATGCAAAAGTGTATTTTTATCAAAAAAGAAATAAAAATCAATCCAATATTCATTTTCAAACTATGACAAGGAGAATCTTATAGATCTTGAGGAATATTGTTAAAAACAGAAGAAAATGTATTATAGTACAGTTCGGTTCCGAGTTCTCCGGCCCTGTGAGAGGGGTCTAAGTTTCTCCGCGGAGTGAAGGGAGCGCGATAAGGTGATGGGCTGTAGGATTTGTTTGACAGACGTCCGTGAGTCACACATGGGTTGTAGGCAAGGGCCAGCGCGTGCTTGGTCAATGCATTGGTTTCGCAAACATCAGCTCAGTTTTGATTCAGAGTGCGCGAATGTTAGTTGCGAAATGGCGAAGCGGAAATCGAATTCGACAATTTACAGTGAAGGTCGGTTCTGCATCAGGCGACTACCATGGTCAGATGAATCAAGAAAATTTTGAAAATTGGGTGAAAGAAACATTATTACAATAACTGCCTTCTAAGGCAGTAACTGTTCTTGATAATGCTCCAAATCATTGTGTTAGCCAATAAAACCCCAACTGCATATGCATTAAAGCGCGACATGATTCAATGGTTGAATGCGAAAGGAATGCATGCTGATGAAAACCTGAGGAAGCCTGAATTATACCAACTAGTTCTGCAACTAAAACCTCAGAACAAGACATACAAAATTGATGAGCTGTTTACCAGTAGCGGTCATTCTGTTATCCACCTTCTGAATCCCATTGAAATGGCATGGGCAAAAATTAAGAGACTTATAAAGGAAGCAAAGAAGTTCTTAGAGCTTACAAACTGGGCTATCATTAAAGTCAGTATTGAAGACTGGAAGGGTTACTGCGCTCATGTCATGAAACTTGAAAATGAATACTGGGGGTGGGACGGTCCAGTGCTAGATATTATAGACAGTATTGTTATAAATATGGACTGGGATATCGAGTGTGAAGACACTGAAAATAGCGATAGTTTATCAGTGGATAATGATTAGGTAAGGTCAATGTCTTTAACTCAATAGTAGTGTCCACCTCTTCCCCCACTCCCTACCGTCGCTTTCTTTCTGTATCCCCACTCTACCCCCTCTCCTTCGCTCTGCGACTGACACAGCGAAATGACATGACGTCACAGAGCCGGAGACATCAGAACTGAACTGTAAAAGAATAGTATTAAATTACAGAATGCTGCGAGTCCATTGAACTCACCTTATGCTTTTTAGGGTTAACATTTATTGACGATATTAATGCACTTCTCAGTATTTTTCTTTTATTATTAATTTACGATTGTAAAGTTGCTACAATACAAAATATTTGTAAAAAAAAAAAAAAATTGAATGCGAACAGTTCTTTCTACTGGAACACTTTCAGATCCAACATTTATGAAAGAACTCATATGCACAGAGTGGTGGAAAAGTGTGCAAGCCATGAAAAAAATTTTTACAGAAAAAGAAATGATCGTAAAACAAAATTTATCAGCATCAACATCATCACGAATATTTTCCACATTTGGCCTCACCGAATCAAAAATTAAAAATTGCATTGAAAGAGAAAAAGTAGCAAAATTGGTGTTTCTTCATAAACAATTAAATAATTCATAAAAGCTATTATAGTTAATTGTTACTTAAAAAATAAATACTTGATTGCCTTACAATTTTTGATTTACAATAAATTATATTTTTGATTTAAAGCAAGGATTTTTTGTGAATCATTTGATTTAAATCGATATAAATCACTTGATTTAAATCATTGAAACGCTGGGGACAATGGTTTAATGCATGGCATAATAGACTGATGATCTCTCAAATTCTCATGCATTACTCAGTTCTCTTGCTACCATCTATTCTGGAAGTTTCGCTCATATTAATGGAAAAAATATCTTTCACATACTATTTTCTTATTAGTATTGCAAATCTAATTGTGTCTTAATTCAATTAGAGACCAGACACATTTTATTTGTTCTTCATTATGTGGTTTGGCCAGCATGATTCCTGAAGAAATAATTTTCAAATCTAAAATCTTGCAGATATACAGCTTCATAGATGAGACCTCAAAACGCTCACAAGCTCCTGACACTTTTATAATCTCACAACATGTACAAAAACATGAACATCCAAAACCAAAGAGATTAAGGATATAGAACACCAATTATAAATTTAGACTGTAATAAGACTACCTGCCACAAAACGTTTTTCCAGGAAGATTATCAGGTAATTCAATAAGGAACAATTCTATTGGACATGAAAATTGTAAACAATTTTGGAAGTACCATATTTACTCGAATATAAGACAAGACTATTTCCGAAATATCTCAGTAGAAAAACGTGGGGGCATCTTATATTCACAGACTAGCTGACCCGGAGAACTCTGTTCCGCCTTAACAGCCGGTCCCATCTTTTCCTCGCGTCGCACTCACTATGATAAACTGTACTATCCTTGTTGCAATGCGTACGTGCAAAAATGTGCGTTCTCACACAGGAACGCTGTCGAACCGGATAAACAGTATCCTATGTCCGTCTCCTGGCTCTATTCTTCCTGCTCACCAATTTTCAGCCAAATCAGTACAGCCGTTCTTGAATTATAAATAGTGTAACTAACACAACTTTCTTTTATATATATAGATTAAGCCTAGTCGGTTGGTGTTTAAGGTTTTACATTGCCATTCCATGTCATGAAACTCGTAAATGTTGACCTAACAATGAACTTGCGCAGAAGGTAAAAATTACGCTTGTATCAACAATGGTACATAATTATATTTCCGTTCGTATTCTCGGCATCATCCGCAAATTTGTCAGGGAATTCTGACTGATATTTTTAAATGGTTCGAAAAAAAGAGAATCTCAAAAAAATGAAATTGTATCAAATAAATGTAACGTGAAAATGAATACTGAGATTTTGTTACGACAAACATTCGACAAGGCCGCGCGGAATCTCAGATCGATGCCCCAAAAATGCGAACCTGCATTTTGAACAATGAAAGAAACAGAGGCCATCAACAAGTGCAGGACGGATAGAAAATCTGGCAATACAGAAGGATACGGTCTGGCTCATCTGATGAATGACTACGAACATTGCAAATTTAATCAGTTAATCAGCAAAACTTCCAGAGGGGCCTAAAAAGTCATAAGATGCTGTTGCATGGAAAGAGGACCAAAAAGAAAGAAACTGATGCATGTGTATGGTTGCAAAACCCCAGAAAATGAAAAAGATATTCAACAGCATATTCAACAGCCACATCACAGCCATATTTAACAGCAGATGTATAGATAGTAATCTTTTTTCTTTCACATTCCACATTAATAAAGAAATCCATTACAATACATACCCAATCCAAAAATATCGGCTTTTGTCAAATGTGTGTAATTATCCTGTAAAATTTCCAGGGGTAGATATCTGCAATCACCTTCTTCCATTGACGGATTTGTTACACTTGTAACTAGACCTAGGTCACCTAAAACAATGTTTAAACAGTCAAGCCAAGAAAGCTCAAAGAATATCAACAAAATATATAAGTGAAAAATTCTTAAAATCTCATGTACTAAAAAGAAATAAGCTTATCTCAAGGGGGGGAGAAAAACAACATTAACGCAAGATGAGGCAACTGTCACATTGTCAATGCATGTTGCAATATTAATCATCAAATTTACAATATATAATTATTAAATGAAATCGCTAAACTGCATAATTCCGTATCACTAAACACTTATGTAATGAATAGAGAACTACATACGTAAGTAGACATCATTAATGGAAATAAATTACTTTAAAATACACACAAATAGTACCACTGAAGAATACACCTTGACACAAAGATTAGGTCTATTGAACTACAACAAATCACTTACTTTTAGAAACTATTATTAGTATATTAAATGTTAACAACTGTTCACTGTCCTGAAGTTCTCAACTGCATTACATACTGTGCTTGGCATACCACAAATTTTCAGTAATAAATATTTAAATACGTGTCTCCTATTTTCAGAAAAAATGATTTGTCTTCATCAAAATCAATGTTTTTAACTACAAGAAGTCCTCAACAGATATATGTCAAACATACCAAAATCAAAACAATGAATTCATGCAAGGAATGAATAAATCAAAACAAACAAAATAATAATAATAATAATAATAATAATAATAATAAATAAAATAAAAATACCTATTTTGTAGATGATCTCTTCGTTGCAGTCTTCTTCCTCAAAACCATCATCTGCAAGCTCAAACTGCAATCTCTGCAACTTCTTCTCATGAGAAATAAATATATTGCCAGGTTTAATGTCCATATGTGCTAACTGCATGGAATGTATATATCTGAAACATGAACAAATTTGAAAATACTAATTCCACATAAACATACTTATTCATAACCTTTATAAACGCTCAAAACCTCAATCCATCAGCAACATGGAGTATCAGTTGTCTCATTTCACTCTCAGACAATGCCTGTCCAAGCTGTTTATTTCGTTCAATCAAATCAGCTAGGCTACCTCCATTACAGTACTCGTTTTGAATGAGCATATGGTCATCTTCTGCCCATGCTGAATAATATCTCACAACATGTTCATGTTTTCCCAGAACAGCATGTGCATAAACTTCATTAAGAGCGGTTTTTCTATGGAGGAACAAAGGAAGAATTAATACTTGTTTTAATCCTTTCTTTAGATACAACTGCCAATGTATTAATTTACTTACTCATTTACACTACCAGCTACAGGGCGAATGCTCTTTTTTATGGCGTAAATGCAACCATCAAGTCTATTAATGCATTTATAAACACTGCCAAACTCCCCACTGCCAATAAGACTGATTTCATGAAATTCCTTAAAAAAACAACAACAAAAAAGCATATTAATGCAATTTGGTTATACAAAAATCAATTGGGAACTATTTGAATACTATACTTCTTTGACGAAGTAATATAAAAATGTTACCTGATAGTATCTGCTGATATTTGAATCATGAAGAGCTAACTTTTTTGTAGGCTGTTCCACTTCTGCATCAGAACCATCTGACGGTTCACTTAATGGCATATCCTTAGTACAAGCCAGAGGTGACACAGACCTTTAACCAACAATAGCCTCATTTTAAATAATTTTTATGAATTTTAAATAATTTGTCATTGTCTACATAAATACCATAATATACCTACCCTACAAGACTTCGTTTTGATCGTGTCCTCTTTTTTGAAGTCAACATCATTCCATTGGGAGTGAAGGGATTCAAATTTACAGTAGGTTTATCAGGATGCAGGAGAGTACCTACTGCTGTCTTACTTTTATCTTTGCAATGACTTAATCTAAAACGAGGTGCTGGGGTGTGAAATGCTGAACTCTTTTCTAATATAGTTTTTGGTGTAGCTGGTGTATCAAGTAAACGCAAGGCTCTTACTCTTTTATAAGGAGGAGAATGCACTTTCGGAACTGTGAAATCATTGTTATTATTGTTGTTTGCAAATATCTCTCCATCCATATTATCCTCCCCAAAATCTCCAGGCTCTGGGGTAAAATCTAACTTTCGAGGCACAATAATGCTATAATCTAGGGAGGCGCCGAACGAACCGTCAACATCACACCCCGAGCTTGATGTGCGACAGCTCGTATTGAGTTCATCGTCAGTATCCAGGTCAGTTTTAAATGACGAATTCATGTTGACGAAGTTAAGATCATTCGTTTGGAAATATACAAACCACACGGCTTTTTACTGGGCACACGTTTCCATTTATATTTCACACAATCTCCAACACAAGTCTACAGCACTAATATAGCTTTTTCACACGAACTTTTAAGCCGTTTCTCACACAAGTTCTCACAAATGGCGCTGTTTGGAGTAAACTACACGCCTCAGCCAAAGAGCATTAATGTAAGTGGCCAATCAGGTACCAGCATTAACCGATGCCTGAACTAAGTGTGAAACTGCCAAAAACTTGAAACGTTATATTCGAGAGGTCAACTCTTAGTTTAGGACTGCCCATGTACTCGCAAATGTTATATAATGCAATATTTGAAGGAAATTGGTGGCAATCACACTGCTTGGAAGCGTTCATTAAACAGCAAAAGCAAAACTTGTCATACAACAAGGATGTATTTGCGCATATTGGTAATGCTGATCTACTATACCAATTAAATGCAAATTCCGTGAAGTATTTTGGCGGCAAAGTTGGCGGCAAAGGCCGACAGCAGCATTGCAGCCAGATCCCAGCGCGGTGCCATGGCCTGGCCATGTCGTTGGGCCCGAAAAGTGACGGTGCGCGGAAGTTCGAAGAGAGAACACGTACCGGGTATCAACGGGATCTGACTGTTCAGGAATTTCATAATTTCACATCACGAAATATTTCAATTCATATAAACGTTACGGCTTGGCAATGAAACGTTTTTGGCTTATGAATTCGCATTAACAATGTGGTTTTACATTGTTGCTAACGTGTGGTACCATTTAAGGGGAGTGACAGCTAATATGTGAAAATTTTGATATTTTTTGAACTTCAACTAATTGAATTATTTAGACGTCCCTGACGCTGATTTCACTATTATTGGTAAATGCGATATAGAAGTGTTTTTTGTTTTGTTTAAATCCCTCTGTAGAAGGTTGGGGGCATGTCTTTTGCTATGACTTGATTTTTGTTCATTCGACCCACCTCATTATTTTAATATATACGTAGACCCTTAGAATAGGTTCTGTTCACGTTGGCGAAACGGTCTCAATTCTTCCATAATTGTTGTTTGTAGCTGGCTTGTGTACATCTGCGTTCGTGAGGTTAGAAGTACGGTTTTCTTGGGGAGTACACCTTGTCTGTTAAAAAAACGTCGTCTAAAGAGACCAGAGTTAAGAGGAGGGCAGTTGTAGATAACAACTACAATACAGGGAAGGAACGTGTTCCGTTGTATAGTACAGGTTTCCACGTGGAAAATGTGAAAAAATATGTTTAATGGTTAAATTTAACCTAAGTCTGCGAGACCCCCAGCCGTCTCAGGCAGGTCCCAGGACAATTGGGCGGACACACGGCTCCGGCTCACGGTAGCTGATAACATTAGTTCTTCAAAAAAGTCTTTTTCTTCTTTTTTATGTTTGTGTATATACGTGACTCAATTTCTTGGAAACTATTAAAGATAAAATGATGAAATTTTCAGGGTAGCTGTATGTAAACATAATTGAGCTACTTCACCAAAATGTAGATAGCAAAATTGTCTGAATTATGAATTAATATGTGCCTAATTTTTAAAATTATTTTAAATTCTTTTTTATTCTGTAAAACGGTTTTATAATACCCTATTCAAATAATTCTGATTAAGTGTAATAAAGTTATAGAGTGTACTATAAAATTTCCAAGTTCTAAGTAAAGTCATTTCTGAGATAAAGGGTCAAAAATATAGTCAATTTAACATAGGCTAGATAGGGCTGTGGGAGTAGACAAGATTCATATTCTATTGCAATTTGTTTGTTAATTCTAATAAACTATGGTTAATTCAGTACTTTCCGTTATATCACATTCTCAAGAATATTGAAATAAATACGGTACCAACCAATTGATGAAAAGAAGAGAGATCCAAAAGGAAAGTCAGCAAAAGAGCTTGTAATACAAATCATGTCAACAAATTATACATGCCCTTTTAGCAATTTTATTTCTCTTTAATAATCCACTTCAGTCCTTTCCATATTGCACCCTATACTGAAAAGATGAAGCAATCGGAAAACCTTGTTTAAATGGCAAATCATACATGTATTTCTTTACAATTCTTAGCTTGCAAGAAGTGTTTGTGTGTTTTTGTTTGTTTTTTTCTCTTCTTATTCTCCCACTTCAACAGTTCTTCACTCTTACGTCTACTTGATTCCAAAAATAATTTTTGTTTTATTTCTATTTCAATGTCAATATAGAAATGATATCAAGATTCTTACATTGCTAACCTGAACTAAGTCAATAGTATGAATCCAATGTGTGATTATGTGATGGACACTTGTTTCATATAGACACATTGCCTTTGAAGCCATTTCACACCTTGAAAAGATGTGAAATCAATTGTTAACCCCTAAGTGGTAACAAAATTTATTATGTTATTGGTAACACTGGACTCTCAGATCCTGTGATTTTTTTCGTGTTTGCACATTATTCAATGTTTTTATTGTATGTATATCTTACAATATTAATATTAATACTTATTAATACATATATTTGAATCAGTAATACTTTTTTAACTTTGAAATTAAATTTTTAATGCAGTTGTTACAGGTAGCTAGTGTGAAATTGTTTCATATATTTCTTTTAGATTATTTTTTGTTAATGGTTTGGTCATTGCACATAATTAATCACAATAAGTAGTAATCACAATTTCTTTGCACAACTTAATGGAACACATCAAGCAATTCAGAAGTGAACTAATAGCTGTCTGTGGTGAGATACATATACAGACTTGTTCTCTTTTGACATTTCCAACTGAAACAAACTGAAAAAAAAAAAAAATTAAAATAAACATAACATAACCTTGGTTGCTTCTAAGAGAATGAAATATTTGAAACCAGTGATCTCAACTATATAAACTGGATCCACAGCTGTAATGCTGGAAATCCTTCAGGAGCGTGATGCTGGTTTCTGGTGACTTGGCGAACCTGGAGCGTATTCCACCGTGTCTACTTATACGCACTGCATTCCGCATGGAAAGGTTGTGGTTTTATTTCGGTTAATTTTTTTGCTTCTAACAAGAAATACGATGGTAAAATATTGTGTTGCATACGGTTGCAAACAACTCCAGAAGATGGGAAGTGGGATTCAGTTTCACAAGAAAGAGATTTTTCAAATTTATTTGAAGTTACACCATGATGCGATGCTATATCACAACTCTTTAACTATAAATACTGTATAAATGTGTACTGTATTTCTGCTTTACGCATATACCTGTTTTTGATTTTTTCATGCTGTCCAAAGAGGGAAATGGAAACCATCCATAAGTAGCACACACTACAGCAAACATTTTCTTGAGGATGGCTATCAGGTTAATATTAATTATAGTATTTGAACAAATTTGACAGTGATCGTTGTTTCTAACAGTGTATGAGAAGGCAATTTATCTCGGCTGTATACATGCTTATAAGTTCTTACATTTGTAGGTTAGACTAGGATTCAAGGTCAAGTTACTGAAAGAAGATGCAGTTCTTCCGTGTGATTTTCCTGTTTGTCTGTGGAAAAAAACATCTGTGAGGCAACCTTTAATGTGATTGGAACCTTCTAATGTCACTAAGTAATCTGAGAACAAGTTTTATAATTTTTTTTTCTCGTGCCATAATCTTTATTCCAATGAAAAATGTACGTATGAATTTGGCTTCAACATTGGTGATACCAGTTATTGAATTAGTTGACCACATTAATGATGAGTTTGTATGTATTACAGGACAAAGAAGGTTATTCTGATATGGATGTGGATTCTCAGTGCATATGTCTGCAAACACAGACCGACCCTGTTCCTTAGTCACCGACTAAAGCCATCCTGAGGAAGAAAATTAAGCTTTTGCAAATTGAGACTGTGTCAGGAATAAGAAGATTAGTGTCATAGCAGAATTGAGAAAGAAATTCATTCAAATTTTGACTAGAAAGCAGCTTCTGAAGAAAATTTTAGTGGTTTTCCATTTGCATTTATCAAAAGCTAGTATCAAAATTCTAAATGTGACAAAAAGGGAAGATGGTTCAGTGTCCTTGTGAAACAGTTTTATCTCTACATTTTAATTCTCCTAAATTTTATAAGTATATCTGATCATCATTTTCATTACCTCATCCAAATAGACGAAGGTCATGGATTTCTTCTGTAAATTGTGAACCAGGTTTTATTGGTGAAGTTTTCAAATATTAAAATGAAACAGTGACAAGATATCTTATTTGAAGGAATGTGCTCTTATATTTGGTGGTATGTCGATAAGAAAGCATTCGATCTGGAATGCCAACAAGAAAAGATTCTCATGTTATGTCAACTTGGGAGGCAGAGCGGCATCGAGCCCCTGGCCGAAGGGATAAAAGGCACTGACTGACTGCGACTTGACAAATATTAAAAGTAAAGCACATTAATGGAGGATTACTCCCCAGTGCAAAGCGCTGAACGCCCCTTAAGGGGCTTGGAGACGCGTTGCGCCAAGGTGTAGACGCAACAAATTAAAAAAAGGTCCAGTAGCAAATTTTTTTATAAATATGCTACTTACATGTGCTGTACTTCTGCAATGCTTGTGACCAGTCAAATATGATTGACTTGGAAGCAACCAACGAGTTTGCTGTTGCCCAGTTTCAATCTTCAGAGAGATTTTTGAAGATGAAAGATGAACCGGATAATACACAAATAGTTTATAAAAGATTAATAAATTCATAGTTTTGTTAATTTTTTTATCGTTTAAATTTGCCATCCTGCCATGGAAAAGAGTAAATGTCTACAAATGCAAAAAATGGCGCACGATCTAAAACAAAAATGGCTGCCGAATGTAAACCAGATACAATGGGCGGCAGCGATGGTGTAACGGTTAGCGTATCGGACTGTTACACCGAAGTTTGCGGGTTCGAAGCCGTGGATTTTTAAGGGCGTAAATCCTTCGTACGCCTTCCTTCGGAGGGGAAGTAAAGCCGGCTGTCCCATGTTAGTAAATTTACTGCATGTAAAAGATCCTCAAGCCTAAATGACACCTCTGAGCTAAATTCAAATCGCCTGTTTCGTCGCCCAAGTAATACCTTCTTTCTCCCATGGTTGGTGAAAGGAGCGTAGCGGAATTTGCGTGGTCAGACGGAAGAGCAGGCCTCATGGCCTGAGTCTCGCCACGTAAAATAAGGCAAATTCAATTCAATAAAAATAAAGACTTTTTCAATAGCCAAAACAACGAAATTTATGTACAGAATATGATTTTTTTCGAGATGGTCGAGTGACCAATTAATTAAATTCTAGACCACTTAAAATGATCTGACCCCGATGCTGAAAATTGGTCCTACTGACAGATGTAGCATCACTAGCACTCCAAGTGGTCTGTAAGCTGGTCATGCCCTCGTACCTTAGCTTATGTATGCTAGATCAAGAATCTGATGCCGTAATTCTATTATTTAGAAAACCTAATTCACTCTAGGACAATTTTATCATTTGTTAATATTAACAAAAGATTAAAAGTGTAAAAACCCGAGAACATCTAATTTCCTGTAACTTTTCTTCTAAGGTTGGCAGAGTGAGATCTGACACGACGTTTCAGAAGGAATTTCTTCATATTTTGTGGTTTTATATACTCCATAATGTGAAATTAAATTAATATTTCGGATTTCTTCTGGCGAACAGTTGTACAAATAAACAAGAAACGAGTATTTATACACAGAACAATAACATGAAACATACAGAAAGAAATATATTTATTAGAATTCAGTTACACATTTATTACGAATTATTTTTTAGATATTACAGCATTGTCAGAGCAATTATCTTCTCTTCGGAAGATGCACACAGTTTATTGGTAACACTACAAGGAGGTTCCTTCCATGTACCCACATAGACAATAAATACAAAACCTCTATTTAACCTTCATATTTATATTTACAGATCACCCAAGAAATAAACAGGAAATAACTATGTGTACACAATTATTTTCATAAATATCAAATTCCTAACGTTTACCTTTGCCACACGTATTTTCATGATGCACTAATATGTAATTGGTACCGTAATTTACAATTAAATATTTCCCTCGGAATATTTTTAATATTTTCTTCGGATTATATTTCAGTATTTCTCTCCTTAAAATGCACAAATTGAGCACTGAGCACTGGCTTCTCTCGACATGTTCTGCACAAAACCTTATGTTACCAGGAATTGAAACATACACCAACTTAGTGGCCTCTTGGAAGCGCTAGTGTCCCGCCAGGTCAAAAAAATTGCTCGAAGCTGCGGAACTGTTATTAGACTGATTCTCCTTCTTAAGGCTTAATTCACTCGTCACATATTATCAAGACCATTTCGAAATTATTTGTATCAACGCGTACAATTTTTCGTTATTATTGATAGCGGAATGCAATAAATCTCTCGTGGAAACTTTATAATCTTCACATCATGGAAATACATTCAATTACAAAATCCAGCCAGCTGATACTGCTACTCAGCTCACCGGCGGAAGAATATTTTTCGGAGAGCGATACGGTGTTCGGCGACGCTCAGTTGTAATACCAGCTGTCATTAAAATCGTCTACTGCTCTGAACGCAATTGATCTCCAAGTGTGTGTCTCTCTCTCTCTCTCTTATATATATATATATATATATATATATATATATATATATATATATATATATGCACACACACATACTGGAAAAGAACATAGGTATATTGTTTAATTCACGTAATGGCAAGGACTGAATTTTCAATGTGGCGTCTGAACCTACTTCCGGTCAGAACAATCAACTTTTCAAACAATCCGACCGCCTCCCAATACATAGAATTCCTCGTCTGTCAGGATCAGGCTCTACTGTAGAAGTATTTTTGTTATGTAATAATCCTTCCATCTCGTCTTTCGTTAGAGTGAAATATCGCATCCCTAAACGAGCGTGAATTGATTGAACAATCGAAATAAAAGTTCGTTTTCGAGTAATGGAATTGAGTGCTTTGTGCGAAACAAAACTTACGTATTTAATTCATCGTTATGCACCGGAACGTTTCCAGATATTTTCAAAACAGCTAAAATTAAGCAGCTCTTCAAAAAAGGCAACAAAAAGAAATTCAAAATTATCGGCCCATTTCTCTTCTATCAGTTTTTTCCAAAATATTAGAGAGACTTTTTTACGTACGAATGGAAACCTTTCTCACTAAACACGAAGCGCTTACAGATTGGATTTAGATTGCGCATGGATTTAGAATATCAAAATCAACGGAAACAGCTTTATTTTATTTCTTTAAAGATGTCGCCTCATCATTGGATCAAAACGAGGCACCTATTGGATTATTTTTAGATCTCTCAAAAGCTTTTGACGTCATTGATCATGACATTTTACTTTCCAAATTACCTTCATATGGAATTCGTGGTATTGCTCTAGATTGGTTATGTTCGTACCTTAAACAACGATCTCAGAGAGTTGAAATACCTTACTGGAATGATGGAACATTATGTACGCACCTTTCCGACTCTTTGCCCATTGCACGTGGAGTTCCTCAAGGATCGATTTTAGGCCCTATTCTGTTCCTACTTTACGTAAACGATATGCCCTCAACGATTCGAAACGGAAGAACGGTTCTCTTCGCAGATGATACTAACATCCTTTGCAATAAAGAAACCGTAAATAGTACAATATCAGATGTTTCAAATTGGTTCCGAAATAAATTAATAGTAAACGAAAAGAAAACGGTTTTAATGCAGTTTTCCATTTCAAATAAACAATTTTGTGCTCCATTGAAAATGAACGGTGTACCATTGATTGATGTTAAGGCAACAAAATTTTTAGGTCTCTCAATTCAGTCAAACCTTAAATGGAACGTCCATTTAAATGAATTGAACACAAAATTAAGTTCATTATGCTACGCGTTCAGAATTCTTGCAAATTCAGTCGGCCTTCATACTGCTCGTTGTGTATATTTCGCAAATGTTCACTCCCGCCTGAGATATGGCATAATATTCTGGGGAAATAAATCTTATAGCTCCCAGACTTTTAGATTACAAAAACGAATTGTACGAATAATAACCAAATCCCACGCACGTGATTCATGTAAACCTCTCTTCATTAATCTAGGAATTTTACCATTACCTTGTCTGTTTATTTACGAATCAGTGGTTTTTGTCAAAAATGACTTGCTTAAGGGCGGGAATATATTTTCAGAAAATGCCGATGTCTATTACTATAACACTCGACGTAGAAATCATATTCATCAGGTGACAGTATCAACAGCTCAATAAAAAAATTCACATACAATTCATGTACATTATTTTACAACACTTTGCCAGATGACATTAAACGATTAAATTCGATAAGAAAGTTTAAATCCCAAGTGAAATCGTTTCTGCTGCATAACTGTTTCTATACAATTAGAGACTATACTGAGCATCACAAGAAAAGTAATATTAATTTTAACAATTATACATAATGCATTATTTACCATTTGGACTGTATAAATGTGTATAAACAACCTGTAACAACTATTGTACTACAGCCTCCGGGTCAATGACCCCCATCTCGATCAGGTTTTTCGTCCAGTTTCCCTGATCCATTGAGCAAATGCTGAGATGGCCCCTTGTTTTGCTTCTGGACATGTAACTTCATTTTCTGTGCACGTCTTCTAGAATTCAGTGGGAAATACAATTATTCAAATTATCGTTTCCATGTTGTCGCGGCAGGAAGTAATAAGAGCCAAAATTTATTGCTTATTTATCTTTGAAAATAGATTTTATTACATGGGAGTTTTTTTCTCCCTTTCAAAATTCAAAATTTATTGCTTATTTACCCTTGAAAATAGATTTTTTACATGGGAGTTTTTTTCTTTTTTTTCTCCCTTTCAAAATTCAAAATTTATTGCTTGTTTATCCTTGAAAATAGATTTTATTACATGGGAGGTTTTTTTCTCCCTTTCAAAAAATTCAAAATTTAAGTAGTATATGACTTAGTGTAGGGATCACAGAATTTTGAAAATGTGCACACAATTCACTTTTCCCCATAGCACGTCATACGCAGTTTTTAACTGTTTTTTTGACGTAAAATAAATAAAAAAAATACCTGGGCGTGAATACGGTGACTGCCCTATAAAGGGCTTTAAACGAGGTACCTGTGCGCGCGCGCGTGGGTCGGCATCTAACTATTCAAATCACAACACATTTATTCATGGCTACTGATGAATCCAAATATGTTCACCTCGGTTTATTACTATTCCTCTAGTTATTCTTTCTGGTTTTCAATATTCAAATTAACAAACAAAACAACCAAATTCAATGAAAAATGCCCTCTGAAGGCATGCAAAACAATACACAAACATAATACATAAATCATATCCTTAACGTTCAATTACAAAAGACAATACAATACCATTCACACTGAAAATCACGTAACAAAAAAAAATTTAAAAAAATCATTCATCCACCGAATGCGCATTCTGTCGTGAAACCCATTGACTTTCTTATTTTAAAATAAATATACAAAACTTGGTCTTCGACAGATTCCTTCTTTTAAATTTTCAAATACGCGTCGCCATCCGCCAATTCGTACACTCCAAGTGCACGATTATAATGTCGTCTCTGCTGCCACCAGTTTCCATGATCGCGCATTTATACCGCCACCTCACCCACTTCACACCCTGCAAAACGTTTCACAACGAATCGCAAAGTTCTCACAAATATTCCAAGTTCCGCCGCGAATTGGTACTGTTTGCCGCGTGAATGTAAATAAAAAAATGTTTAAACTTCCCGCGACACAGAAATATTGTTCATCCTCGAATAAATTAAAATATTGTAGTAAATTACGTCACATCGCGCTAACCACGTTGAAGTTTCGTATCTTAACACGGTAACACAAAATGTCCGACCATTGTTCTGGCTGGCAATTACGCGAAAATTAATGTTCGCGTCGTTTTACCAATTAGTCATTCGCTACTATTCGAAAACACATCTGCCTATTGTCATTACACTTTATCTACACAACAAAATATTTATAACTGCCCCTAAACACATTTCTTGAGCAAAATTTCTATTGAATTTAATCGTTTAATGTCATCTGGCGAAGTGTTGTAAAATAATGTACATGTATTGTATGTGAATTTTTTGTAATGAGCTGTCGATACTGTCACCTGATGAATATGATTTCTACGTCGAGTGTTATAGTAATAGACTTCGGCATTTTCTGAAAAAATATTCCCGCCCTTGAACAAGTCATTTTTTTACAAAAACCACTGATTCGTAAATAAAAAGTCACGGTAATGGTAGAATTCCTAGATTAATGAAGAGAGGTTTACATGAATCACGTGGATGGGATTTGGTTATTATTCGTACAATTCGTTTTTGTAATCTAAAAGTCTGGGAGCTATAAGATGTATTTCCCCAGAATATTATGCCATATCTCAGGCGGGAATGAACAATCGCGAAGTATACACAACGAGCAGTATGAAGGCTGACTGAATTTGCAAGAATTCTGAACGCGTAGCATAATGAACTTAATTTTGTGTTCAATTCATTTAAATGGACGTTCCATTTAAGGTTTGACTGAATTGAGAGACCTAAAAATTTTGTTGCCTTAACATCAGTCAATGGTACACTGTTCATTTTCAATGGAGCACAGAATTGTTTATTTGATATGGAAAACTGCATTAAAACCGTTTTCTTTTCGTTTACTATTAATTTATTTCGGAACCAATTTGAAACATCTGATATTGTACTATTTACGGTTTCTTTATTGCACAGGATGTTCGTATCATCCGCAAAGAGAACCGTTCTTCCGTTTCGAATAGTCGAGGGCATATCGTTTACGTAAAGTAGGAACAGAATAGGGCCTAAAATCGATCCTTGAGGAACTCCACATGCAATGGGCAAAGAGTCGGAAAGGTGCGTACATAATGTTCCATCATTCCAGTAAGGTATTTCAACTCTCTGAGATCGTTGTTTAAGGTACGAACATAACCAATCTAGAGCAATATCACGGATTCCATATGAAGGTAATTTTGAAAGTAAAATGTCATGATCAATGACGTCAAAAGCTTTTGAGAGATCTAAAAATAATCCAATAGGTGCTTCGTTTTGATCCAATGATGGGGCGACATCTTTAAGAAAAGAAAATATAGCTGTTTCCGTTGATTTTGATTTTCTAAATCCATGTTGGCAATCTGAAAGCGCGTCGTGTTTAGTGAGAAAGGTTTCCATTCGTACGTAAAAAAGTCTCTCTAATATTTTTGAAAAAACTGATAGAAGAGAAATGGGCCGATAATTTTGAATTTCATTTTTGTTGCCTTTTTTGAAAAGCGGCTTAATTTTAGCTGTTTTGAAAATATCTGGAAACGTTCCAGTGCATAAAGATGCATTAAATATGTGAGTTAACGGGTGTATAATGGCATACGCACAAGTCTTTAACAAAGAATCCGGGAATTCATCTAAACCGGACGAATATTTATTTTTTAGTTTACCGATTATTTTGAGAATTTCATAGGAAGAAGTTTCGGAAACGAACATTGTGTCTAAAATTTTGGGTGAACTGTCTGTTTTTGAATTTTGTGGCTGAAGACCCTTAGTGAGATCGGCAGCAATTCTCGAAAAGTATTGGTTAAAGAGATTAGCCACTGTTGCCGGATCGTTCACATTTATATCGTTATATTTTAAAACAACATTCTCTACGGGTTTTCTAGTTGATTTGGTAGTATTTTTTATTATATTCCACATTGCTTTTGTTTTATTATTTAAGTTCAAAATATCCTGATCGTTTTTCATGATTTTAGCCTGCCTTATGACTTTTCGTAACAATGTTTTGTATTTTTTAAAGTAGATAAGGAAATCTTGAGATACGTCATGACGTTTAGAAATAAAGTAGAGAGTACGTTTATTTTTACACGATGTTCTAATTCCTTTTGTGATCCAAGTATTACTTTTTCGTGAAATGTTTAATTTTCTCTTTTTAATAGGAAATCATGCGTTAAAGAGAAATGAAAGCTTTGAGAAAAATAAATTATATTTTTCATTTGTGTCAATAGCGTTATAAACTGCCTCCCATGATTCTTTCAGCAAGTAGTCCGTAAATAACTTTATGTTAACTGTAGTAAATGCTCTGCACATGCGTGTTTTATTTATTGTGTCAGTATTCATGTTATTAGTAATTGTAAGAATTTGTGCATCGTGGTCACTGTAACCTAGATTATTCGTTATTATTTCATATCTAGTTGTGGTTTTGTTAATTATAATTTGGTCTATTGCTGTTTGTGATTTAAGAGTATTCCGTGTAGGTACGTTCACTGTAATATCTAAATTAAAAGAATGAATTAAATTGAGAAACTGCTCTTTTTCGTGGGATTCACTCAGAAAATCAATATTGAAATCTCCACATACAACAATGGATTTAAAAGAGAGATTACTAATTTTGTTCAGAGTTATCTCTAGATTTTCTACGAAATTGAAATAATCTAAAGCTTGCTTTGTTGGAGGTCTGTAGATGGAAAGTAAAATAATTTTGAGCGTAGTAAGATGTACAACTGTTAAGGTAAGATTGTATGATATATAAAGCAGCTAGTGGACGGGCAAATACGAGAAAAAGTATTACAATTAGGCAGAATAGGAATAAGTAAGGCAATTGAAGAAGCAACCTATTACATTGGCAGCCCAACGCAGGAATAGGAATAGGTGAATAGAATAGGTAGAATAGCATAGCATATTAGGTAGATATATTTCAATGACGCCCAACGCGGGGCGAGAATAGGTAGATATATTGCAATAATAAAATAAAACTATTTTAATTATGCTGGCTTTTTTGCTGCATCTTTACCAAATCATTTTTACGTGTAAAATACATAAAATAGAAAGAAGCTCGCAAGAGACTCCTTTATTCAAACCCTCTCATGGCCATGAGATTACACATTGAGTAGATTTTCAACACAAACAATTATTACAAATTAAAAAATAATAAATTCTATGGCTTTCTAATGCAACAGCAAACAAGCCTAGAACCTAAAGATACAAAAGTTTGTCTTTATGGTAGCAGAAGCGACGACTTCTCGGATGTGGCACACAGTTTTTCATATAGTTTAATTACTCATGTGTGAAACATGACAGCCGATTTGGTGTGCCACTGGAATTACATTAAGATCAAGGACGGAACTTCGAATCTGCAGTGTTTCAAGGAGTGTATGAACTTCTGAGAATAAGAAAAACAAGAACATCCCAAGATCCGCAGTCAGACGGAATGGTGGAACGCATGAACAGAACAATGGGAAAATATTTTGCGAAGGTCGTGTCAGATCACCAACGCGACTGGGACCAATACATACATCTTTTCCTTCTAGCATACCGCTCCTCTGTTCATGAGGCAAACACCCGCTAATATCCTCTTCGGCCGGGAACTACGACTACCATGTGATATCTATAGTTTGGTTGTAAAACTAATGAGGAAATAGCCGGCGAAGACTTTGTAAATGACCTAAGACAGAAAATGGTCGTCATCCATAACCAGGTGTGTGAAAGAATCCAAATCGCAAGTGACAGGATGAAAGACCTGTATGACATAAAAGCTGAAGGAGGAGGTTATCAACCTGAAGAACAGGTTTGGCTGTTTAACCTCCAGCGACGCCGCGGTTTGTGTCCAGAATTACGACAGTGGAAAGGACCGTACGAGGTAGTGAAGAGAATAAATGATGTTGTCTACCGAATTAAAAAATTGTCGAATGGAAAACCACGAGTCGTCCATTCGAATCGGCTGGCCCCGTACGAAGGAAGTAATAAAAATGTTGAAGAAAATACCGCACGAGTCTGTGAGCTGGACATGCAAGAGTTCACATTTGACGAGTTTATGTATCATTATGGTGAAAAGCATTTATGGTGCAACAATGTAAGTGCAACAGGATCTGTTTGCGGTAACCCAGGAATATGCATTGGCGCATTGTGTCGCCCAGGATTTAGATATAGCCAGAGGTGTTGCTGCTGTATTCAAGAGAAAATACGGAAGAATAGGAGAATTAGAGAACCAACAACCAGATATTGAGAAGGTTCTGACACTGCACGACGTGAGTCGATATATTGCCTTGTCACAAAAAGTATTACAACGCATCCTATAAAAATCTTTGGGAAACTCTGATTGAATCACGCCAACAAGTTCTGCAAGACAACGTCCAGAAGATTGCCATGTCCAAACTGGGATGTGGTTTTGATGGACTGAACTGGAGAATAGTGAGAAGCATGTTGGAAGTTCCGGTACACTGGGGTTAGCATCTTAGTCTGCAGCTACCACAATGGAATGTCATCATATACAAAGAAGACAATTGACTGTCACTTCTTAACCTGCAACTGCAATAGACGCTCTGGCTGCAAAGCACTGCATTGATTGTGCTCAGTGATGTGAACCGTGGACAACGCCGTGAACTGTGGTCAGTGCAGTGGACTGTGGTCAGTGCATCGAACAGTGGTCAGTGCTTAGGACTAATCGACAGTGCAAGAGAAGTGAGCAGTGAAAATAAATAATCAAGAGAAGTGAAGTGTAAATAAATAATCAAGAAGTGAAGACTATCTGTACATAAATCAAGTGTGTATATAAAATAAATTGTTGTTTTATATAAAATTGTTGTAAAACTTGAATAATTGATGTTGATATAATTTGCTGTGGCCCATCGGAGTTCAAGAAATTTTAATGACTTTCAATTTGTCATTTAAATCTGACCACCCATGGTGCATAAGTTTATTCTTTACTGAACCGTCAAATCAGGCGCGGCTCGTCATTAAAGGCTGTAAGGCGGAGCCTCCCCTACAAAAATCGCCGCCCAAAAGAATGTGAAAAATATTTATAAATGTATTTATTTATTTATTAAAAATGGCTTTCTGAGTTATATAATGTAATAATTATATCAACATTTTTATATGATAGTGCTACAACGCTCGTTCGCAACGCATTTGAAGCTGTTCACAGGGAAGAGAAAAGCGTTAGGCTCCCACTTCATTCTGCCATAAGCCCCTGTGTAAAACGAGGAGGGCGTGACGTCATGCATTCACTGCACAGGCTTACGGGCGGACGAAGGCAGCGGCCTGGTAGCCTTCAAGGATCGGGACCTGGGCGCGACCGAAGCCTGGGTGGGGCGTAGGGTCTGAAGAACGGCGTGCTCACCAGATTGCAATACTATGCAGCTCAGTGAGGAGCATTGAGCATTAACTAGTTGTTCAAATATGCGGTAGGAGCGCTACTCCCTTATCGGAATGTGTATAGAAATACATTGATTAAAAACCAAGTCCTAATGAAACATGTAGACAAAACTCTGTCAAAGAACACGTTTCCCTGCTGTCCCCATAAATGAAAATCTAGTACTACCCCCGAATTAACTTCATGAACTGGCGGGAAAAAGACACACCCTGCTTTCTGAAGTGTCGTTAGGTACGCACCCCAGAGCAGTTTGTGTATGGTACGAAAGTTTAGTGGTTGTCTGTTGTCTTGTTAGCGGTGAAGGTGAATTGTGCGTAAGTCATAGTGTGATATTGTGTAGCTGCGTTTGCTTCATTTGTGGTGTTGGGTAGTTTTGTGGGTTTTATTGGTGTTGGTGTATTTGTTGTAAAGATGAATTCAGTGAACAATATACGTGGTAACAATTTGGATCTTCATTCGAGGATACAGGTGAAAACCCTTGGTCCGCATAAGCTAAATATTTCTATAATTCAGGAACAAAAGGAATACAAATCTCGCGGTGGATATATTCGTAAATTCAACCCAACAATGTACAATGCTGCCGAGTAGCTTTGTGGATGTGATGTAAAAAATGCGTTCTTTTGCTTCACGTTCCTCTTGACCAAGAACGATGTGACCAAGAATGAGTGGACTGAGTCAGGAGTCACAGATTTGAAAAACTTTAATGTGAAAGTGAAAAAGCATAACTCTTGTGAAATACACATGGTTTCATTGAATTTACGATGTTAGGAAAAGTGGACATTAGATGCCAGTTAGATTCTGCTTACCGTTTACGTGTAAAACAAGTTAACGAGAATGTTTCAAAGAATCGATATATTCTGGGAAAGCTAATAGACTGTATAAAGTTTTGTGGAAAGTTTGAACTGGCCTTAAGAGGACATGACGAAACGGAAAATTCAAGCAATTCTGGAATTTTTCGCGGGCTGGTTAGTCTTATGGCAGAATTGGATAGTGTCTTGAAGCAGCATATAGAGAAAACCGATAATCGTGTATTCTTAGGTCTCTCTAAAACAATTCAAACGAATTGCTGGATTCCATCTACGCGGTTTGCTTGAACCTTGTTTAACATGAATTACAGGAGACAAATTATGTAGCAATTGAAGCTGATGAAACCACTGATAGCGCCACATTATCACAACTGGTTTTTATTTTGAGTTATGAGATAATGGAGAAAATAAAGGAAAGATTCGTAAGCTTCGTTCAACCTCAAAGACACAACGCAGAAGGCATAAGTGATGCCATCTTCACAGTGCTAGCGAAAATGAAGATACACGGGATTCCTGAAAAACTTTTTGCTCAAAGTTGTGACGGTGCTCCCGTCATGAGTTGCCATAACAATGGGGTGCAAGTGGAAATAAGAGAAAAATATCAGAAAGCCCTCTTTATTCACTGCTACGCCCACCAATTAAAATTGGTTGTTGAACGTTGCGTTACCGGAAATAAGCAAGTGAACATTTTTTTAGTAACTTGGAAGGAGTCTCAACATTTTTTCTCTGTCTCCTAAACGAACTGCAGCCCTTGACGAAGTGCTGAAGAAACGCATTCCCAATTATCCCCAGTCCATCAGGTGG
This sequence comes from Teleogryllus occipitalis, assembly GCA_011170035.1. NCBI lineage: Eukaryota > Metazoa > Arthropoda > Insecta > Orthoptera > Gryllidae > Teleogryllus > Teleogryllus occipitalis. The sequence continues at coordinate 4,750 of BLKR01014852.1, read as the reverse complement.
AATTTCAAGTCGCGGTGCGTTACCACTGTATACAAATACAGAGAAGAAATTTTAGTGTGTTTAAACACAATTATTGAATGTGTAAGTAGCGACTACAAGACAATTAATAAGGCCATGGGGCTTAAATGTTTCTTGCAGGACGACGATTTCCTTTTCTGGCTTCAGTTCTTTAACAAAGTCATGCCTCATTGCGATATTTTATTCAATTAACTTCAGCAGAAGAATATAGATTCAGTGAAAACGCTGAAGTACGTTTCTGAATTTGTTTCTTCCGTGCAAGAAATTAGAGTTTCACTCGACACTGGACTCTGTGGAGAAGAAGAACCATCGGCAAAACGCGTGCGTTTTACAGAGCCAAAAAGTGTGTGCGAGAGAAGTTTGCGACATCATCATGACGCATATCAAGGACCGTTTTCTTTTCAGCGATCATCTTTCGGTGGCAAAGTTGTTTGAAGCATCATTATTTTCACAGCAAAGCATTTCCACAGAAAGAATTTAAAACTGCTGTTGATTTGTATCATTTAAACTCTATAGATTTACGCCACGAATTAAAAGTACTTTATAGTCGAGCAGATTTTGTAGGGGCATCGGGAGCATTAATTTCGCTGAACTTTATTTATGAGAACAATTTAACAAAAGCCTTTCCAGAAAGTGTCAAGCTCCTTAAGATTATAGTTGACCATTGCGATGACCACTGGTAAAGCAGAACGTTGCTTTTCTATTCTCAAAAGGGTGAAGATCTTCATTCGAAACACAATGAAAAAAGATCGACTGTGTACGTTGGCAATGTGTTCCATTCAAAAGGAGTTTTTGTTATTAAAAGGAGTATTCGGTGATGACCGAACTTAAATGAACTCGTTATAGACTACTTTACACAACAGAAAGAGAGGAGAGCAGACTTCATTTACAAACGAATAAACTAAGGTAAGCCAAATATTATAGGTATGTAACGTTAACATAGTTGTGCTGTGGTGCACCCCACCCCCAGCAATTAAACAGTTGCAGCCTACCCCATTTAGAAAACCACGAGCCGCGACTGCGTCAAATTATATGAAACAATGGTAATCATATTGAACATTAGTTATTTTCGTTGTATATTGATAAGTTCAGTTATTTTGAGTATCTTATGTTTGAAGATAATCAATGGAATTAACAATCAATACCTAAATTGTCTTTCGTATAATTTGAATTATTTAAAAAACATTAATTTTTTTATTTAATACATTTTCATATATACTTAATACATTGTTGTTGAAATACAAGTATGTAATAATAAATCATGTTTTTTCAATAATTCAAATTATTTGAAATGCAATTTACTGGTATTGATTGTTTATTCCACTGATTGTCTTCAAAAATAAGAAACTTAAAATAACTGAAAAATGGTAATCATCACCATCATTACAATGACAGTATAAGGAAAGTATAAGTAAATGAAGTTCAGTACTTCACAATCAGTTCACATTTCATAAACATGACCTATGATTTTCAAAGAAGACAAACCATTTGTTAATTCTCAGATATTTTTTCAAACATCAATAATTTTGTCTGACACCCTTTGAATAGATTCAATGAATCTTCTTCAAGAATTACATTTCTCATAATCATGTTCTGAAAATTTAATATTAGTTTTTAAAAAAAATCTTACTGTTAGGTGGTAAACTATCCTTTACGAAGCTTGTAATTCCCTATAATTAGAAAAAATCAATATTAATATTAATTAAAAAATAGTACACAATAAGCAACATAAACATTTATTATACCAATATGTTTAAGTATTAGGATCACAGTTCTCACAAATGTTTGATGAACGGGCATGGTGTTCCAATGACAATCTCTGTCTTTGCCTCAAAAGCCAATTGAAAGTTCAACAAAATTAAATAAGAATGAAAAATAATAAGATAAATAAATTCTTACATATATTATTCTTAAAATTAGCTCTCTCGTGGCACATAGCGAAGTCGCTAGCCTTTCACCACTGAGGTCCGGGATCGATTCCCGTCGAATCTCATGTAAAATTTGTTCCAACAAAACGAGTTTGGCTGTTTCATTGGGGCTAGTCAAATCCCTGTGAGGTGTCCTAAACCTTATTCCTTCCCAATTCTGGCCGCTGGTAGTAGACGCGTACGCGGAGATGCTACCTGGCGGTCCTCTTGACAACTGACTGCGACGTGACGTGACGTGACAAACTAAAAAAGTTAATGAGGATTACTCCCCAGCGCCAGATGTTAATGGGTGATTACTCCGCAGCGCAAAGCGCTCAACGCCCCCTATGGGGTTTGGAGACGCGTTGCGTCAATTTGTAAGACGCAACAAATTTAAAAAAAAAATAAAAATTAAGAAATTCTATCTTCAGGCCTAGTACGTAAACCATAACCTCTACAAATTACCTTACAGTGTAAGGTGAATCAGTGGTGGCTCGTGCTTAGGTTGCACGATTGCACAGCCCCCAGATAATCGAAAAATATCTTAGGAATATACATTTTCCTTTTACGACATTGGATATTCAAGATATTGCAGTAATATCGATTTATATGAAATCATTTCGAAACCAAAAAACGTTCAACTGATGCTCTCTCAGAGGTCTGGTGCCTTACCAACATGAATAATAGAATACCCAGATCTCTATCTTTCCTTAAGAATACATTTCTTGCCCCGATGGTGCTGCGCGTTGTGTTTCTTTTCGTGTCCACTTTAGGTTCCACCGGCTTGAATCTGTCTTGAGTGTTAGTCCGCTGATCGCTATCCTCATGTGCACATCGAGTTCTGGCGCTGCTCATGTTCTATCGTGGCCGCTAAACGTAGTCCGTACTGGGCTGCACTGTGTTGTAGCAATTTTACGGTTGTCGTGTCGACAAACCATTGTCTTAGCCAGAATTCATGGCCATATAGAGGGTATTGACATACGATGTATGTAGTGCTTCATTGAAATCATTTGCTGTGAGATAGCCTGAAATCATGATGATAAGGGACAAAGGTTTCGATATGGTGAATGTGGTGCATAATTAAAAACTTTTGCTGAGAGATAGCCAGAATTCATGGTCATACAGAGGGTATTTAGATAGGTGTATATTAGGCTTAATTGAAAACTGTGGTCACTTGGAACGGAGTTGTAATGTTGCGGTCCATTCAATGTTCAACAGAGGTGAAAATTTCAAGTGTAAATCTGCAGCCTGTTATATGCCCAATGTATTTATTCTTGATTGAAAACATTCGTGATAAGAATGTAAGCGTTAACCTATGGTCACTGGGAATGGGGGTGTAATGTTGCGGTCTATTCAATGTACAAGAAAGTAAAAATTTATTTGTATTAATTTGCAACTTAAGTTTCTGTATGGGGATCTCTTATGAGTATCTGTATTTGAGTAGTGTCACAACTGGAAAAGGGTTTTAGTGATTTTAGTTGGGTGCGAGTCCCACACTACCCAGGTGTGCGGTCCCTCTTGGGTGTCTATTATGATTTCCACAGTTTCCTCGAAAAACTAAAAAAATCATTTTAAGAAATTCTTTTTTGTCATTGCACTAGGAGTGAGAGCATATTCTTGAGAGTGAACACCCAAATATTACTCCTGACCAGTGAGTCATCTTGCAGTGACTGTGTTATCTGGAAATTTGAGTTTGTTTTATAATGATAGTAAACGCATAGTGTGATTGTAATTGTATTTTATAGCGAATGTGTATTGAAGTGTATGATTGCAGTTTTAAATACATAACAAATTTTATAAATCACAGTTTTTTCTTTTGTCGTAATCCAGGCCCTGGACAATTAAATGTGGAATAGACAAATCCTGACAACAAAAGTTTCTTTGGTTATCTATATAAAAAATAATGAATTGTTTTAGTTAATTTTTGACTAACTTTTTCATTTACTTTGCTTTCTAATACAAAACATTTTTAAGATTGTAGATCATAAACAAAGCAATTAGTTAGTTTAATTTTTAACAAACAATCTGCATTATCATTATATTTTCTTTCAAATATCCCCAGCTCCTTTCAGTAATTCGTATTGGTATCTCTGAAATTCGAATTTAGCGGGTTTTCGCACGTAGAAAGCCACCGGGAGCGCTAGCATTGCTTGACAGTGGAGCGTTTTGAAGGTATTCGTAAGAACGTAGACGCTGGATATCTGTGTTCATCTGTGGCACTACCAGACTACTATAGATGAACCGCTCGCCAAAAAAACATCATGGCGGACGTACCTTCGGTAAGGCTCGGAGGCTGCCCCCACCCTGCTGCAGCTGAGATTTCCCCTCTCGGCGATAAGGAAGCGCGTAGGCGACAAGGAGAGGGCGACTGCGAGACGCAGCGATCGCACTCACCGGCACTCGTCATCACTGCCCTCGTCGTCAGAAGAAGAACTCGCACTGCCAGGAGTCTCCAAAGAAATGACGAATTCACCAATGTGTTGATCCATGACGTTGTCTGAATTAATATATGTCGCATCTATTCCCTGCACATGCTCGCACCATTTCTTCCATTGTTCAGCACTGTATTGTGCAAACGCTTCTCTGCAAAACGTTTCCTTTTCTTTTAAGGATGCACCAATTGTTTCTGCCGCCACGCGCCCTTTAATAACTCCCCTAAAAAGTTCTATTGGATTTAGATCTGGATGGTACGGTGGAAGACGGAGAGGAATGTGGCCATGTTAAATGATTGTTTGATCAACGACGTATCGTTTTTCAGTGGGCATACTTTGAATGATTCGTAATAACTGGGCTTTTGTGAGTGATGGATCAAAAGCAACCCCATG
>BLKR01014851.1:0-190891 GCA_011170035.1 Teleogryllus occipitalis | reverse complement strand
TCGTATGTAGCTACTTCGTTGATGAAAATATTTCCTTTTTCACGGGAAATACAGTTATGGACAACTGGTATAGCAGTCCATCTCTCTTTTTGTCCAGCTCGCTTCATGACAGTGCCACGAACGCATGAGGTACAATAAGAAAGTACAGGAAAGATATGCCGACAATGGAGCAGAAAGTCAAGAAAGGGGAAAATCAGTTCCTATCTTCAGATATATTGTTGGCTCTGAAGTGGTGTGGCAAATGTGAATTTTGGATGTTGACAACGAGCAACCCCACCGAAATGGCCGAAAGTAATAAAAAAGACAGGAAAATTGGATACAAAATAAAGAAGCCCTAGTGCGTGTTACATAACATAGAAAATATGGGGTCCGTCGGCAGAACGGACATGATTCTTAGTTTCATCGAATCTGTAAGGAAAAGTGAAATAACACAAGAAACTATTTTATGTACTAGTAAAGAAGTGTGTTAAATTCGTATTCATTACATAAAGTGATCACTGGAAAATGATAAGTATGCGCAAGTTTCAGAAGTATTCGATAGAAAAAGGAATCTGTTAGTAGAAGAAAAGCAGAAGAAAATCCACGAAGATTGACTGAGCGCCTCTGTCCTCATCGAAAAGCAGGGGGAGAATACCCCCATGAGATGTGTACGTTGCGCAAAAAAATCGCCGTGAGTTGTGATACTTTTGTCAGGAGTGTAATGTGGAATTATGTGTTACACCATATTTTAATGTGAAAAACACAAAAGTGAATTTTTAAATTTCTAATTATTAAAAGCTTTCGGGCCTGTTTCACCGGTGCCTCATAAAGTTCCGAATACTAATCCGACAGATAATGTGTCTGTCAGATAAAAGTGTCTGATGTTTATTTTTCGTTTCACCAAGGACTTTCTTGTTAAAATATCTGACAGATATCCTTCTGATATATGATCTTGCTGATTGCACTCTCACCAGAGGCAACGCCGCATTTTCAACTCAAACGCGCTCTGAACGCGCGAATTCGAATTTGTTTTGCTGATGGAAGAGTGAGGTGTTTTTCGCTTCATTCGTTGTTAATTTGTGTTACAGTTTACTTCGGCGTGAGCTGTGTGCGAGTTCAGCGTAAAAGATTGTTTTATTGCATTATACTTTGAGTGTGTAGGAATTTCAAAATAGAAGAGGGAAGGAAGCGAAAAAGAGGAGTTAATTTTACACGTGAGGAAACAGACTTGTAGCCTTCGTTTCTGGAAGAACAAATATTATTTAATATAAAGTAAATGGTGCTACCATGTGGCATGATAAGGATATAGCATGGATAGATATTAAAAAAGGTTTCAACAGCTTGGAGGGATACGCTCTTTGCGAAGAGAAACATCTTAAATAAAAGTATGAAGTCCTGAAGAGAGATTAAGAAAATCTAATTACAGCTGTTCGAAGTTTTTTTGTTGAAAACAAAATTATAATCGACATGATGCTTACTAAATATGACCGACTCTGAAATCATACATGTGGAGTAAGGCATTTTCATTAGCATAAGGAAAATTCATTACAATTTTTACTTTCTCGTATACATACGGAGGTCATGCCGAAAGTTTTTAGCAGTGACCGTAGGAGGAATTTGAGGAGACTTGGATTGGCAGGGACTGAAAGTGCGTTATTTTCTGGCCTTGAACCCAAAGAGTTGGAGAGATGGGGTGGGGGACACATGCGAAAGGAGAGGTGAAACAGACATTGTTGCAGACTTCTCGTGCTCTGAACTGGACGTCTCGCGCCGTGATTTTCGTGCGATTATTTTGTACGATTTTAAAAAGGGTTTAATTGCGGAGAAATGCCACGGTTCTTAGACATGTGCTTTTAGTGAATCTGCACCGTCCAGAGCGATTGTGGGAAATTGGTTTCGAAAATGTTTGAGAGGAAGACAGTTTCTGGAAGATGAACCGAGTTCTGGACGTCCAGTCACAGCAGTGATGGAAGAAAACATTAACGCTGTGAGAAGAATGGTGACAGAAGACCCGCACTTGACATTTGCTGACATTTAACAAACTCTAAATATTGGGTCGAATGCAGCACAAACCATTGTGCATCAACATTTGACACTCACCAAGCGATGTGCTCGCTGGGTGCCACATTCATTGACAGAGAAGCAAAAATCCACAAGGGTGAATTGGTGCAAATTCATACTACAACATTTTATAGAGGCTGGTCTAAGAACGTTTTCAACATTGTAACAGGCGATGAATCATAGATTTACCACTATAAACCCGAAACCAAAAGAGTCAAATGTTTGGAGCTTCCCAAACGAGGACCCGCCCACCAAGGTAAAGAGGAGTTGCAGCTGCGGAAAGAAAATGGTTGCATCTTTTCTCACAAAGAAAGGTCATCTGACTACTTACTGAGACCCTAGACAACCAACGCTCTGTGACTGCTGAGTGGTATGTGACAGAATGCTTGCCCAATATCACCACAACATGAACATCAAAGCGTCCAAAGTCCAAAAAAATCACATTTTGCTGCACTTCGACTATGTTCCTGCTCACACGTCTAGAAGAACAATCGACTTTCTCGACAATGAACGTATGCGATTGTTGCCCCCCCCCATCCACCCCATACGCTCGAATTGGCCCCTTGTTATTTCTTTTTGTTCCCACAAACCAACAAAAGTTCCGAGGACAGTGGTTTTCTTCGGATGAAGAAGCTGTGGACACCTACATTGGTGCTATAAACACCATTCCTGAAGAGACATGGAGTGACAACTTTTGTAAGTGGTTCCAAGTGGACTTTAGGTCTCAATTCTATGGCTTGAGACACTTCACTTACACTTGAAGCAGTAGATTTGCTCACTCCACTAAAATCTCTAATTACGATAAAAAATTATCCCATTGCAAAATAACGCAAAGTGAGAAGAGGTCGGTTCATTGGCGATACCTCAGAATCGCAAAAACCACAACGTATACATTTTATTATCTTGACATAAATGAATTTGCCACGTCCATTACTTGCAAAAATATAATATCAGTAGATATTCATAAATCAGTTATTGTTTTTATTTTATTTTCTATCAAAGTCATAATTTTGCTAACCGTAGGCTTCGTTAACTTAATATGGTATCTGCAATCTTATTCGTCAAGGGTCTCAAAATATTCTGATCGACATGACGTCTGGGAGGACGCTCTACGAGTAAATGATCAAAAAATCGTCGTCTATCATCTCCATTAGGTCGTCCATCACCGAAATACAACAGATATTTCTTGTCCTCGTGTTAAACTACGCTTTAAAGTGTAATACACGAAAAAAAATTGTACTCGTTTCCAAAGCATCGGAAGTATTTAAAAAATAAATTAAATACAAAAAAAAATATTTCTAACTTCGTCAGTGCCGGTCCAAAGCCCGGATCAAAAAGAAGGATGGTAAATATGAACGTTTGTCTCCTGGCGCAAACGATACCCTGACCGCGCACCAGTCGGAATAAGGTAACTGCGCCGCAGAAGCTTACGTGTACATGTGACAAATCTCTACGGTGAGAATGTTTTCCAAAATCCCAAGAAGTTCACAAATTCACGGGACAAAAAATACGTCTCCTGTGCTAACTGGCTTTCCTAATGAGGTATAGGGATGAGGACGTACGGAATTCGTCACTATAAAGCACCACATACAGTTATCGGCTGCCACTCGCATGGCCTTATTACGAGAACATCATACCAGAACTGACCTAGCGAACACGGAGCGCACACTGTACCATTTGCATCTGCGAATCGCCTACTCACTCAAATGTGCAGACTGGAACATACTGGACTACGCGTCCTCGAAACGAACTCATCAGCAGCGGGAGGAGACATAGGCAAGATAGTCAAGGAAATTCCTTAGTTTGGCTACAAAACAACGTCCAAAACAACGCACCGGCAGCTTGTCAAAAGCCGTTTTCAACCTGAATGGAGAAATGCTAGACGATGATGAACATTGCCATAAGCAAAATTTGTTTGCAAATGTAGAAATCGTGTATTAAGTACATTACTGCTCTCTTGAAAAATCTTACAAATATTTAAAGAAATCGTGAATAAAGAAATACAGTAGAGGTAAGAGCTGAAAGTAGTAGAAATGTTATTACATTTGTTTGCTTTAATAACCTCTTGCATAGGGTTAAATGTTCTATGAGTGGTACATAAAGAACTACAAAATGTTTTGGTCGTATTACAGTTTAAGTAGAGGCTGAACCCAGCTCATGCTAAGACACGATTTCCTTCGTTTTAATGATTATTCGAAAATATTTTTGCTGGAAAGATTCATGACTAGCTACAATTTATAGTTACCGAAAAACAATTTAAGGGGGAAAATTTCCCTCCCCGTGTATCAATACACAAGTTTAAGAGCCAAGTAAAATCTTTTGTACTGCGTAACTATTTCTATACAATTAGAGACCACGCTGAGAATCGAAAATGAAAATAATATTAATTTTAAAAATGATATTTAATGTATTATTTATTTGTACTGTGTCACTCAAATAGACTAAATATGCTAGTAACAAGTTTTGTACCTCAGCTTCTGGATGATCCACATCTCGATCGACTTTTTCTTCCAGTTTTCCTGATCCTTTGAGCAAATGCTGAAATGGTGCTCGGGACATTAGAAGCTTGACAAATGTAGCTTGGCAATCTGTGCACGTTTTCTTGAGCTGGCAAGGAAATATAAGTTATTCTAATAATCGTTCTATATGTTCTCGTGGGAGTAAATCGATTACTTCACGTATGGCACTACAAGGGATAATAGCTAAAATCTAGCCTTCATATGGCTTCACAAATACTTTTTATTACACGGGAGAGAATATTGTCTAATTAATTCTCCACCAAAAATTATCGCTGATACCTGTACTCATAATTCAACTTAATATGTATATGAATTAGGGATCCTAGAGCACAAGAAACCGTGACCAAATTGGCCATAGTACGTCACACACAAATTTCAACTGCTTTTCTGACGTTGAATGAATGAATAAATAAACAAACAATCAAACAAATAAAAATGAATAATAAATAAATATTATATAATTAAAATATATAATTAATTAATTATATGTTTATATGTATATATATATATATATATATATATATATATATATATATATATATATATGTGTGTGTGTGTGTGTGTGTGTGTGTGTGTGTGTGTGTAGAGAGAGATTAAATAAAAAAATAATTTATTTACAATTAATTAATTAATTAAAAAATAAATACTACTAAAAACTGTCAACACAATTCATCTAACTCACCCAGTTGGAGGGCAGTGTCTTGTACTCAGTGTTGAGAATGATTGTTGTAAGTTTACTTATTGTCCGAAAAGTTACAATATTTAACAATTATTATTTTTACAATTATTTTACAATTATATTTTGCAATATTTTAAAATTATTATTTTTAATAGTAACGTGAAATATAATTATAATAAAATTAAAACTATTGGCCTAGAGAGCAAAATGTTTTTGAATAATACCACCCCAAATAAGTCTCCAAAAAGTAGCGTTGCACGAAAAAAAGCTATCATATCACACTACTATCTCCTATCACATTACAATATTTTCTCTTTACCACTGAAGTACATAGTAAAGAAAAAGTAAAAATGAGAAACCTCGAACATTGACATTGATTAGAAAGACACTCAAAATTCGGAATATAATTTTAACAGTTCAAAAACAAGTATTTTATTTTTATCTTTCACACGACTTTTCGGAAACAACACTGTCTCTTCTTCAGGAGTGAAGTTAAATTACATATTGAGTTACAATGTGTTGAAATACTTATAAACTATACAATCAATGAAGTCTTTTGTAAAAATCACCATTATTTATTATAAATATTGTGTACTAATATAAGTCTTTGAGTATTGATAAAAAATAAAATTGCAATAGCAATATTCAAGTTTAGGCTGGTTACATTTCACTGAAGAATTTCATGTTCATGTGAAACAAGATATTAACTGTCTATAAAATATTATAAACGACGTAAAACAAAATTCAAATAAATAGATTTAAGCGACTAGATTTAACTATTGGATTTTAATTTAGCAACTTCATGACTTCTTCGTTCGTGTTTCTACGTAAAATACACGATTGGCTATTGTTCTGAATAAAAACCAAATGCCAATAAACCTACAGTAAAAATAAAAATAAACAGAATACAAAAAAAACGAACCATTATTGACTACTGATTAGAACAGAAACTCCCTTCCAAGTTTCAGGGCAAAGATGTGCCACGATGCTAGTGCGTTAATAAATCTTATCATTTGTATCTGGTATTTATTTCTTACACGCAAGCGTGAAACTGGTCGAGATTTTATCGTTATATGTCTACAGCGTATAGTGTTGAGTACTTGCCGCACCACTGAGATATTAATACTTTCAGGAATGATATAAAATGTGGAAGGCGTAGGGAGAATACGTAAATTAGTATAAATTTCTTAAAACGTGAACATGGTTTATGAGATCAATAAAGTCATGTTTTGTGATTAGCAACATATGTACTTCACCTGAATCAGCAAAAAATGCAAGTTATTAAAAAAACCTGTTCAAATTTAGTGGCATGGCGTGATAATTTTTTCAAGGAAGATTTCACATCAGATATAAGCATATCACGTAAATTAAATACTAATTTGACTTAAATACGAAGAATTACGTTAATATACCACCAGACAGACCGGTGCAGCTCAATTCTTCTGAAATGTTGCAGCTACCTCGTTCCAACATAATACCTCGTTCAAATATAATACACGAATAGGATATATATTAAAATGTTCATGCCAATGCAAAGATATCTTAGGAGATTTCTTTCTCTACTTGCTAACGCAGTCGATGAGATATCGGGGTAACCTGAACCGAATGTCAGCGAGTTCGCGACCATTGATAATTCTGACCAATTCCATTGTCAGAAATGATACTGGGCAACATTTAATACGCTGGTCTCGAAAAGAATTTGAATAGTAATAGGATCACATGAGAGCACAGCAGGTTTATCGTAATTATTTATTGGTTCATTTCCATCACACTCTTTTTTGCTCTCACACATCCTTGACCTTCACACATAATTTTAAATGTTGTCATCTATATTACTAATTTCCAATGTACGCAGAAACTAAAGGAATATATTTTCACCCTCCGCTCACTTAAAAGGTGTTTATGATTTCGATAGACCCCCAGGAACTGGAGAAAAATAAAAAATAAAAAACCGTTTGGAGTTTGACCGAAAAAATGCAGGTATTTGATTGTTTAATTCCGCTTATTCTCATATTGCGCGTAGTACTCTGAATTCTCTGACTTAGTGCATCACTGCTTACGACACAGCTGGCAATGATTGCGACAGCATTGTTCCAACCAAGAGGACACCCGACGTTAAATAATTTGTATTTACGTGTTTCGTTACGGGACAACGTTTTTTATATTCTTGGTATACTGTAAATGTAAAGAACTGTTCCACTGTTTAAATATATAACTAAACTACGTAGCATAATATTTGTGAAGGCTGTTTTTACTTTCTCGCTATACATCGTACTTATGTAGTAAAGAGATAGTATTGTAATGCTGCAACGGGAAGTGGCGATTTTTGTCAGAAAAAAATTATATTGACGAGCCGTGATAACGAAAAAGTGGATAAATCTTGTCCTTATATGTAATAAATACTGTCAACAGAGGCATCTGGACGTTAAAATTTCTAGCGACCTAGGTTATTCTTCGCGGTAGATGTGACGTGGAATGATGGCGTCTTATTTGGCTGTCATCACAGCTGCATTGTGAAGCCCTGTAGGCGCTCTCTTGGCGTGGCGGTGGTGACTTCCAATGAGATATTCGATGGTTGACAGGAGAGGAAGAGTACAAGACCGTTTTTCTTATTAATGTGCATTTTATTTAAGTTCCGATATTGTGCTTTTTCAATGAGTAAATATCACGAACAATTTTTTTCCATAAATTCTTCGTTTCCGAAATTGTTCTTGCAAATACGAGTAAGTCATAGTACTTCATGCTGTTATTGTCACATTCAAAAATACCCGACGCCTAATTCCTTTCTTGGTTGCCTTCATATTGAAGATGAACATAGAAAATAATTCATAAAATATATTACAAAAGAAAAACTAAGGGATGCCCTAGAATACAGCCTATGTTAAATTGTTATTACTTATGTACTACCTTTTCTAGAGAATGGTTAATTATAATATAGGGTTGCGCAGAAAGAATAGCCTGATTTGAGTCACGTGGCACATACGCATTGTTCGCATGTGCGAAATAAGTATGTGGAATAAAGTGGGGAAGGATGGCCATTTTAGTTATGATCAAAGTGTGCTCCAGAGCACCGCTCTTTGGATGTGGAAACCTAATTTAAAAACGAGTCTCCCATTACAATGCAGAGAATCTTGTAGCCATTTCAGACAGACGTCACAACAAAGTTCCTGATCACCGAAATTGATTCACTTACCGTAGGATGTGGGAACCAATTTAATATTGATGCATCTAGCCTTTCGCTGAAAATTCTCGGACGTCCTATGACATAACGGGCCACTGCGTGGTAGAGGCAGCCCGTCAAGCACTAGTCCGAAGTCCTCGGCGTCCCGCTATCGGACATCTTAGAACCCCTGCGTAGCCTCATCCTTGCAGCGTATCATCCATGATGATCCACAGTTCCACCCCTATAAGATACAGGTTGCGCAACAGTTGAAAAAAATGATAAAGTTGCCCGACGGACGTTTACTATGGATTTTCTTGGTCGTTTAGCAACTGAACCGTAGATCTTGAACCACTGGCCAGCGCGGTCGGCAGATATGACTACCCCTGATTTATTCTTATGGGGATATCTAGAGTCAAGCCTACACTACACGTCCTCACACATTGGCAGATCTTAAGCGTCGGAAACAAGAAACCTTACAGGAAATCCCCTTGGGCATGGTGCATTGTGTGATGCAGGCTTTCGTTAGCCGCTTGTAGGAATGTATACAATATAAGGTCGGTTTCAGGTTAGTTGCGAAACAACAGCGTCTGAGAGAAGATTAATTAATCACAAAATAATTACATTTTCGTAACATATCCAATGAAAATGTGTGTATTTGCCACTGCTGCATTACGTCATTCTCTCGAACAAATATTCACACATGAGTATGGTACCAGAAAAAAATAAAAGCAAAAATACACGTACTACTGACTTCAGCGCAATGTGTTTCACCGACTAAAAATAAACAGTGACATGTCGTTTTTGTTTGCAGTGTCAAAAAATGGTGGGGCTTTGCTTGAGCGCATTAGGACATGTAAATGGGAATTAAAGGTGTTTACAGGATCCGAATAAGAAACTAGAGGTGCTAAAACAGCACATACTTTCCCGCATCATTTCTCACTTTTACAATTTTCAAAAATTTGGGGGTTAACAAAAATTATACCTCTGCCGTATTTAAGTGTCCTTTGCTCGATCCTTGAAAAAAAATTGCAAAAATTGCACTGCAACAACTTCAGTTAGAAATTATGCGAAAACTACTCGTTTTTTCAAATGTACATGTCCGAATGATCTGATTTTTTAGAACAGATTTAATTTAATGTGGTTAGAGCGAGATATTGGATAGAGAGTCCATGTTACGCTCATAAATAATTATTTACGAGGCAAGTTAAATTTAATGTGGTTAGAGCGAGATATTGGATAGAGAGTCCATGTTACGCTCATAAATAATTATTTACGAGGCAAGTTGCTTCAGTAAGACCTGCAGAAACAGAATAGGACATCTTTCCCGCAAGGTTTTATGTAATTATATGAATTAATTTTTATTTCAGGTGCGTAAAATAAAATATTGAAGTGCGACATAAAGATCTAAAGGTTGACTTGCTTCTCTACTAGTACCAACAGATCGCGTGGCCAGGGAAGGAAAAATTAAGGCACACATTGAAGTTTAGATTAATTATTTACACAATTAGCCTGAGCTAATAAGTAAAAATGTTAGATTATAGACATTTATTGATGATATTTTTACACTGATCTATATATTTAAAAAAATAAGATATTCTGCCATGGCTTCGTTTAGAGCTTCTACTGAACCGATTGTTGTATTTTTTCTTTTAAATGAAAGAATATGATCCCTAGATGTGTTATCAGATATTGTTTGTGACGATTCACCAACATTTACGGTGTAAATTAATTAATTAAATCATTCTTTAATAGTACGCTTATCAATAGTCAGTTGTTTTCTTTCAAAGGGTGGCAGTTTCAAAATCGATAAACATGAGTCCATAGATGCGAGTCCACGCTGCTTGATGTTTTGTTTTGGTTGTTGAGATTTGTTTACAATTCATCAAGGTTTTGTTTCAGTGTAATAATTGCATTGTTGTGTTGACAGTTTGCATGTATTTGCTTCTGTGGTGTATTTTGTAGAGAACATTTTGTGGGTTTTGCTCGGTTGTACTTTAGTGAAGTGGTTTACAGGTTATGTCGAATTCCGAATCTTTGTCCACGCGCCCCAAAAGACGCAAACGTAACTAGACGCAGGGAAAGAGAAAGTCAGCGTAGGTGCCGTGATAGAGAGGTCATTTCGTTTTCAATTGGGTCATTGTCTATGAAATGTTAGTTTTGTTCTGCTTTGTACTTTCCATGTGAGAGAAATTCTGCAAACGATTTACTCTGTGTTGCTTAAATGGGAAAATAAGTATGCCTTCGAGCAATATGCCAGAAGAAATCAAACAGTTGGTAATAGGAGATGATGACACATCAAAAAACTTTAGAAATAATATCCTTCAGTATAATAGTGCTATATCTTTTGTGCCGATACTGCATTGCCACCTGATCATGGGCCATACGTGTTCAAACTTTTGGGAACTCATCACAGAACATCTTCGTTATGCTCTCAAGATCCAAACAATGCAATATATTGTGAACATTAGTCTGGGTACAGTATTTTACATTTATCTCAGATCTCACCGTCAAATTTTGACGGGTTCTCACTAGTAGTTAATAACAGCATTACTATCTTAAAGATCTCTTTTATTTAGGCCCTCAATAAGAAATTTATAACATTGTTGGAGAGACAATCTTCAAAAGTGTGTGGCAGAATGTGATTTTCAAGTGACCAGGTCTTTTGTAATCCTTTATGTCATGGAAATGTTATACTCAAAATGAAGAGGTTTAAATGTATTGAAAATAAGGTATTCGTTTGTGTTTAGAGCCATCCAAAATGCACAACTTTTGTTCAGTGCATGCAATAAGTTTGACAAAACATAGCGCTAAAAATAAAATGAATTAATATTAAAATACTAATGTTAAAAAAAAACAGAATTGATCATTTCTCTTACAATTTCAATAATAGGGGAGCAGGAGGTACAGTGAACCACAGGGTTCTGTGAACCATTGGATTTATTTTTTGTTGTTGCTGAGGGAAATTTTATTTGACCATGCAGAATTATTGGCATCACTACCTGAGTGTCCCTCTTGAAGACTGCATATAGCTGCCTAAGATACACACTGTTCTATTTGATATTTTGTAATACGAGGTGCAAATGCCGTTTTTTTTTTTTGTTTTTTTTTACATATTTTGCAATATGAAAAACTATTAATTTATTTTTTTAATCAAGATAATGAATGGTTCTCTACCTTTCAATTACAATTATATTTCTCTTTCTGCAGTTATATTTCTCTTTCGTGATTAACTTCTAAATTCAAAATCATATTGAAATGTGTCTATGGGGATCTGTGCACCAGAGCCACTGTGGCAGACTGAGCAATATCTATAAGAACTTTAGACTTTTGCAAAAAAAAAAAAAAGAAACTGAAGTGAAAATTTTGACTCATCCTCCACATACTTCACATAAGTTGCAGTTACTTGATGAATATAAATATTTTATAATGATGTACTTTGTTCATATATGCTAAGACTTCAAGGAAGGCCAATCACAGTTTACCACTCATGTTACAGAGTGTGTGAAGTCCACCCATGAAAGGGCTCTCAACCCCTATAATATTATGTCTGGATTCAGGAAACATGGTATTTTCCCTTCAATAGAATGTTTTCAAAGATTCTGATTTTA
This sequence comes from Teleogryllus occipitalis, assembly GCA_011170035.1. Classification (NCBI taxonomy): domain Eukaryota; kingdom Metazoa; phylum Arthropoda; class Insecta; order Orthoptera; family Gryllidae; genus Teleogryllus; species Teleogryllus occipitalis. The sequence continues at coordinate 178,882 of BLKR01014851.1, read as the reverse complement.
TGATGAATGAAGTTACAAACATAGAGAGACAAGAGAGCCTGATTCAATGCACCCCAAATCCAACGCTCATGAGGATACTTGCCTATCTGATCCAGTAAAGAAGGGTTTAGAATAACAGAGAAAGAAGACAGTGAAAAATGAGCAGATAAAACAAATTAAGAAAAAAAATGTGCGATGATTCAGACTTGTAAGAGTCTGTCATCAAAATGAAGACTATGTCCTCAACAGATAAAGTTAAGGTTATCCATCCTGATGATGAATATTTCCAAGCATTAAATAGAACAAAGATGAAGATAGGTGGCTTTGTTTTAGTTACTTTTTCAAATGATCTGGACAAGAAAATGTTCTACTCTGACAAAATTAGAAAAGACAAGGAGAAAGAAGTTGAATACAAAATATCTTATTTAAAGAAGAGCCGCAAAATTCTAAGACATTTCCGATATCCTGAAGAAGATGATTTAAAAGCTCTGCATGAATCTACAATAAAGATACATTTAAGAAACCCACTATAGTATGGGTACATCAAACGGAAGAAGTTGTTTCTTTTCTTTCCCATTAGTTTTGATAATTAGAACATTTGTTAAAGTGAATTATAAGTGTTCCATCTTTGCAAGAGTTTAAATTCCTCATGCATTCCTATTTAAATACAATATTTTGACTATATTGAATAAGTGAGAAATTTATTTTGAATTAATAAATACATGGTTTAGTGTACCCCAAGTGTTGGTTCATCAACCCCATCATTGGGGAACAGGGAACCAGTGCGCATTCTTCTAAAAAATAGGTTTTGTGTACCTGCAAAAGTATAAATTAAAAATTTTATAGGTATCTTAGGCAAGGTAAAATATTAATGAATGTTTTACAGCAAAAAGTACAAACTTTGACACTTTTGTGTGTTTGTAACATGTAAATAAAAAAAACGTGGTTCACTGTTCCCCCTGCTCCCCTATTTACTCAGACTGAATTTAGATACAATGAGGGTATATCTTTTAATTATTTATTAGGGCATACTTTCAGAGAAAAAATCCTGTTAATTATGAAAGGATAACTTTTTGTGCAAATACAAATGAAAATTAACTAATTGCTTAAAGATTTGAACATACTTTTTTATTTAAATATAGGGGGCGGAATTCTATGACCTAAAAATGCATGAAATATGTATGCATTAATGACCTAAAACATGACCTATAATATTCAAAATAAGAGTAAATAAATAGCATTATTTGTTACTTCATTTGCTTTCAGAAACACTGATTTGATTGTTGTAGGCTGCAATTAATGGTCAAAAAGTTTTAATTCTTCGAAAACTTGAACATAAAAATCAACTATTAGGCTGAATAATTAAAGAGTTCATTAAATATCACTCAATACCAGGACTGTGGCAATTTATTACCACATGCACTTTAATGTTGTTAAATGAGAATCACTTAAGGGAGTTAAATGAGAATTGTCGCTGAGTATCATCTTGTAGCGATAGAACCTCCTTTTGACATGATGTAAGGGGAGCGTACTTCAATAGAGTTTAATCACTTGGTGAAATTTCTTGAAAATCTGCAGATGAAGTGTTTCCAACGAGAATGTCACTTATTTCACGCTGGTACGTAAGTCCGCAATTCTTTTCCTGTAAATTTTTTGAAAATTTTCTACACACTCTAAATGCTACACTTCGTTTGGTATGTTTTGATTTCTATTCAATTCACTTCACCGCATCCAATGCACTGCTTAGTTGTACACCTGAAACTTTCAGTTGCGTAATTGCTCAAGAATTGAAATTTAATTTGTGTAAGCCAGATCCACTTTTAATCTAGAGCTTGGTAATAAATCTTGAGTAATTTTTATGAAGGACGATTCTACAGGATTGAAATACAATACTACCTTCTCTATGATACCTAAGTTGTTACAATAGTATATCGCGGCATCAAGTCAAGACCCCAACGCGTTATAATTGGTTGGGGAGGTAGGGGTCATAGGGGTGCTTCCTTTGGAAATTTGTGAATGCGAAATTGAACTTTGACAAACATTTTCTTACAGTTGGATATTAATTTATCTACTTCAAGGTAGCTACTTTTAACTTCAGCTACCCTATGCAACGCATGTGCAAGACATGTCACCTGTATCATTTTTTGATATAGCATTTGAAGTCCCTTGGCTGCCGTCACCATATACGGAGCAGCATCAGTTACAAATAGAAAAACGTTTTCTCTCTTTGACCCATTCGGCCACAACAGATTCATTGAATTGTCGAAGAAAACTGCGATGGTCGAATGATTTGTCTTCTCTAGCACTTCACATGTCAGGAGAAACGTATTTCCAGGCCGATCATCTCTCAGCGTGCCAACAATCACATTTTCAACAGATCTTCCATCCACATCTGTAGTCTCGGGTATTCAAATCCTTATCTCACTGTCCCCCACACTAAGTCTTATTTTATTCAACGTTTCTTCATAACAAGGGGTCAGATATTCCTTCTTCAGAGACATTGCAAAACTTGTGAACATTGTGAACAACTTGGTGTCGGGATTTCGAATGGCAAACATTGTTTATTTTCCTGTGCAGAATGTCTAGCTTTTACAATTCCCATGTTTCACAGTGTTGAAGCGCAGAGAAGCGTTTTTGGGCAGTAACTTTCACTTCACACAATTTACAGAAAAATATCACTACATCAGTACTGAATATGCTTTCACCGAACTCGTGAACAAAACTTCGTAACTTCTCATTAACTGAAACTTTCGTCGTAGGCATATTAAAAGAAACTGAAAGACTGAAGCAAAGGTGCGAGCTTTTGTAAAACTGTTCTAGTTCCGTTTAAGCAAAGGTCGTCAGATTTTCGTGTACGAGAACGACTTTGAGAGCGCATTCGGGAGCCCGCCATGTTCTGCGACGCTATGACAAATTCCTACGTCCGGAAAGAAGGGGTGAGCAAACTTTTTACAAGGGGCAACAACATTTTTAGATCTCTCAATTCAGTCAAACCTGAAATGAAACGTCCACTTAAATGAATTGAACACAAAATTAAGTTCATTATGCTACGCGTTCAGAATTCTTTCAAATTCAGTTAGCCTTCATACTGCTCGTGTATATTTCGCTAATGTTCATTCCCGCCTGAGATATGGCATAATATTCTGGGGAACTACATCTTATAGCTCCCAGACTTTTAGATTACAAAAACGAATTGTACGAATAATAACAAAATCCCACTCACGTGATACTTGTAAACCTCTCTTTACTATCTAGGAATTTTACCATTACCTTGTCTCTTGTTATACGAATCAGTAGTTTTTGTCAAAAATGACTTGCTTAAAGGTGGGAATATATTTTCAGAAAACGCTCTATCTATAACTATAACGATCTAGTTCTCTTTTATAACTAAAACACTCAACGTAGTAATCATATTCATCCGGAGACAGTATCAATAGCTCGTTACAAAAAAATGCACATACAATACATGTACATTAATTTACAACACTTTGCTAGATGACATTAAACGATTAAATTCAATAGAAAAGTTTAAATCCCAAGTAAAATCGTTTCTGCTGCATAACTGTTTCTATACAATTAGTGACTATTCTGAGCATCACAAGAAAAGTAACATTAATTTTAACAGGGATATTTAATGCATTGTTTACCTTTTGGACTGTATAAATTTAACAACCTGTAACAAGTATTGTACCGCAGCCTCCGGGTCAATGACCCCCATCTCGATCAGGTTTTGCGTCCAGTTTCCCTGATCCATTGAGCAAATGCCGAGATGGCCCCTTGTTTTGCTTCTGGACATAAATGTAACTTCATTATATGTGCACGTCTTCTAGAATTCAGTGGGAAATATAATTATTCAAATTATCGTTTCCATGTTGTCGTGGCAGGAAGTATTATCCCTTGACGAAGGACATAATGGATAAGAGCCCAAATGTATTGCTGTTTATCCTTGAAAATAGATTTTATTACATTAGAGCAAGTATGTTTGTTAACAATACTTGAGAAAAACGCTCGTTTTCTTCCTGTATTCAAAATTCAAGTAGTATATGGCTTAGTGTAGGAATCACAGAATTTTGAAAACGTGCACATAATTCACTTCCCCATAGCACGTCACACACAGTTTTTAACTGTTTTTGACGTTAAATAAATAAATAAATAAATAAATAAATAAATAAATAAATAAATAAATAAATAAATAAATAAATAAATAAATAAATAAATAAATAAATAAATGAGTAAGTAAATAAATAAATAAAAAGCAAACAAACAAACAAATAAAAAGCAAATAAACTAACAAACAAATAAAAAACGTTTGAGTGTACATTGCGGCTCTGCTATTCAGAATATCCAGGTAGTTTATTAGATAAAATATACTTAAAATTGTCTTAAGAGCTTATTTTCCAATTTTCGACGTTTCCCACCCGGACACCTGTATATTAGGAATATACGGTATCGTTTTAATGACATTCAATATTCAAGATATTGCAGGAATATCAATGTACATGAAATCATTTTAAACCAATGAGCGTCCAACGAGCGCTCTCTCCAGCGTCTCGTGCTTTCCCAGAACTTGTACGCACGCTCTTGGCTCTGTTACTGAATTTACTCCTTGGCTCTATGCTTTAACACAGGGCTGAATAGGGCCTTCAGTTGCACAACAAGTGGGTAGGGGTCTTGTCGACGAGCACTGGGCGGCGTCCGAGGGGAATACATTTTTTGTGTCGTCGTCTGACCCTAGCTGTATCTTAATTTTATGAATTTTGCGTGCTATTGAAAGTTCAGTCAATTATTGGGGACATTGAATGCATTATTTATGATATTCAGAAAATTTGTTTTCATTTGATATTAGGATTGTTGATTCAAAATGTACACTTGACGATTTCTTTGTGTAAATTTGGCTGTTTTGGAAGGAAGTCCCTTTCTGTCTCTCATGGTGGGTGCATAATTCTGGCTGCAGTTACAGCGAGTTACAGTCTGAGAGCGCTGGTGGGAATATGAGAGTGTGTAGAAGGATCTTTCATTATTACAATATACACCAGGGTAGTGAAATTTTCGAAATATTCTTCTTCTTCTTCTTCTGCACTTCATGGATTAGGCTTGAGCCTGTTCCGTCTTCACAAGTTTTCCTTCCATCGTTTTTTGGGTCTGCCCACGTCTCTTCGTCCATGCGGTTGATACAGTAATGCTAATTTAGGTAGTCTTGTATTATCCATCCTTTGTGTATGTTCATACCAGTTGTTTCGGTATTTGGTTATTTTACTTCCAATTTCTTCGGCATGTAGTTTTTCCCTAATCTTCTCGTTACGAATATGATCTTCTTTCGTGCAGCCTAGCGTTCTTCTTAGAAACTTCATTTCAGTGGCCTGTATTCTACTTAAAATTCTTTTTGTTGGTACCCAACTTTCGCTGCCATACAGAAGAGTTGGAAGAGCCATAGTCTTATAAAACTTTATTCTTGTATCTTGCCTTGTCTTATTTTTTAATGTATTATGTATAGTACCACAAACTCTTTGGAACCTTGCCAATTTAATGTTGATGTCTTTACTGGTATCTGGATCGACTTGACAACCTAAGTAGCTGAAACTGGAGACTTGCTCTAAAATTGTTTTATCCAAAATAATTTTGGATCGTATCAGATGTTTTCCCCAAAATGCCATCACCTTTGTTTTTTGTTTTGAAATTTCAACATCGTATTTTTTACATAAATGATTTAAGTGAAATAATGTTGTTAAGTGAAATAATAATGTTTAAGTGAAGTAATGTAAGTAAATTTTCGAAATATAATAATTTTATTTCTGTAAAACATGTCCAAACACTAATGCTTGTTGCAAAGTGCTGGAGTGCGATCACCGTATTTTCGAAACCAAATTCTTTTTTTTTTTAGAATTCTATTAGCATCAATTGCATAACTAATATAAAACTTAAATGCCCAGGGGAAATCAAAGCTCGAACCACGTGCGTGGAAGGTGTATAAAACTGACATGGGCGCTACGCATAAAATTATGTAAGTAATGTTTCAACATAGTTTTATTAAACTTAGTTTTAATTAATATACATGAATTGCTCACATTTTATTATATATTAGTGTTCTGAATTTTGGAAATTACATTTCCATCTTTCGATGGAGCTGCAGCCTTCAGTTTGTTGGGGGCACCAGCGGCCACCGATGCTTATGATGTTCAACACTTTCAGGCATTGCATGTAAATGACAACTTATTTATTGTGAGAGATATCTCCTTTTTGTTGAGGAGTTGCATATACTAAAGCAAAAATGTGGAAAATCTACATGTTTGCAGGTGCTACATGTGAGGATGACAGGAAAATATTTAGATGTTCAAACGTTTAAACTACGATTTACGAAGATGGATGGTAACTGTAAGTGTCCACCATTGACTTAAAGTAAACATCTAATTTTTCTCGTTTGAAAACAGAAATCCACTTTTGTTCTCATTGTTCCTAGGGTGCTATAATTTTAATTTCCTGTTTCCTGGGAACAGTGGGACATCTAAAAATGCTTACTTTGTCTCCCACACCCCCTTTTGTCTCAGTCCAATATTGCCTACAACTTGATTATCGTGAAAATACATCCTTATTTTAGAGAAAATAGAACATTTCACTGCGAGAAAGGGTACCTACACAAAACAAAAACGGTTTTAAAACCATTATGGGCAGAGGAAAAACTCTGCAAACTAAAACTGCAACTAAGAATGATCTCGATGTAGTAAAAGAGAATCGACACATGTACCGTATTTTAGCCATTAGATCGCGGCATCCAGCATCTGACACTTGACATCCAGAGATGACGGTGCTCCCACGAGGATCTCTAAAGTCACATGTTCTAGAGATTTACATAGATTTTTCTACTTGTTTCTTTATCTTTCTTTTTTCATATTTTTTATTTAAGGTCGCATTAACATCTAGGTCATTAGCGACCACTATTGGCATTGACGTTATGGTAACTTAGAAGGTGAAACGAAATGGTGATAAGTGGTGAAAGGACGAACACAAATACAACCATGACCGAGGCGGGACTCGAACCCGCGTCCCTTCGCGGTGCTACGACACTTCTGCATTAGCGATCTCGGCCACCGGGCCAACACTTGTTTTTTTAGGATTTTCTGAAACGACTTTAAAGTTAGTTCCTCTTTTCTCCGTGCGGTACGCTGAACTCGACTCAGGTATTTATGATAGCGTCATGCACGTATATGTAGTTTTTACTCGTAAACTTAATTCTTCAAACTGCAAACTTCTGCAAACTTAATTCTTAGAGAATGTTAAATGTTTTTGCTAATTGATTTTATATAGGTAAAAAATACTGCGGTTGCAAGACTTCACAATAGTGATTGCAGAAAATTTTACAAATTATTTTCTGACAATGCAAGAATGTTTAGTGTGTTCACCATATTTCTCACAACAAGAATCTGTTCTTTGCAGAAATATTTTTCGGAAACGTAAACTTTGCTGTTTATTTTCTTTTTTCTGTGTCACCACATCAACCCATTTCTTTTGAATATCTTGACGCTTCGGAATGGATAACAAAATTCCTTGGTAAGATTTACACGAATCACACTGTAACAAAATGCTTTCGACCCATTTTCCACACTTCTATATTTATTTTGCCACTCGGATTATAACGTAGCCCACGTATACAATTGGCTACACACAGAATGCAAATAGGAATTTCAGTTTGTAAGTAGGAAGTGTAAGAAAGAAAATGCCAGTGGAGGAGAATAATGAAGGTCCGCAAGTGCTACTGCAATATTTTCCAGTTACTCGATCCGGGGAATGCAGCAGCAATCTGACTTAGTCATTTTAACAAGTTAGTAGTCGAGCAAGTGGCAAAAGTCAGCAGTCAGAGTATTGTTCTAGAGGTAGATGCCTGTGTAAGTGCGAGTTTTGATCACATAGATACTCTTATCAAAACTTGAAACTTTAGAACTTAAAAGTATTTAATATCAATGGGTTAAATCTTTATTTTAAATCGTTGCCAAGTTGTCACAATCAAGCGTGTCAGCGAAAAAAACAAACAAAACATTTCAACCCGTTTTTTCAACCTAACATGATAAATTATGGGGTACCACAAGTAATCCCAGGAATTTATTTCATTTATACATCAAGGGCATGCCCCTAACTTTACGAAACAACAATATAATACTATTTGCAGACGACACGAACATTATTATCAAAGCGAGTATATAATAATACCCACAAAAAAGAAGCACAAACTGTTCTAGAGGCACTAGTAAAAGTGTTCCAAGGAAACTCATCATAAATACCAGTAAAACTGTCTTCCTAATTTCCAGGAATCTACTGTAAAGGAAAGCCATCTGCACGATTGGTCATCACAAACATGCCTGTAAAAAAAGCTCCAAAAAACATTCCTTGGATTGACTATTCAAGATGATCTAAAAGGGAACTCTCACATTACAGCTCTTTCACAATTTACACATTACGTAGATTACATGTCATTGCACTATTCGTGAAGAACGTTTTTATTAAAATATTTAATTTATTGCTATACTGTAAGGGAGTATTTTATTTCTTGTTATTGAGCAGTGCACATGCTACTTAGAAAACCATTTTGTGTGTTTTTATTTAACAGCATGTTTGCTGCTGCAAGCCACTAGTTACACTCTTAGTGTATTCAACTCCATTTCTTTTTCAATGCGAGAATAGTATCCAACAACGTAGATCTATAGTTCACAAGGAATAGAGGACACAAAAATTATAAAGAAGGATACAACATTTCGCGAAAAAGTAAAATAATACGAGTTCTTTTGCGTACGTATACGTCCAAGTGAAACAAAGCCACTAGGATTATGAAATTTTAGAAGAAGCGCGCTCGTGGTGCTTCTTGGGAACAGCCTGTCTTGTCCTCGCATGCTGTCGGACACTCCTTTCACAATGTTCATGCTTCACCGTTCTGTCATTGTCGGTCAGTCATGCGGGATGTGGCTGATGCTTGGGGAAGGGTCTGTTAACTTCTAATTTTGTTTTCAAAATATGGGGGAAATGTGTAATATTAATATATGGGAAACCCTTGAAAAGGATTAATTTACTAGAGATTGAACTTATCATTGGCATGACGATGTATGTACAGTGAAGCGAGCTGCATTTCGCTGAAGTTTGACGTTTTTATGTACTCGAAGAAACCACAATGGAATTCCCTTTCAACGTAAACGCTATTTTCCAAACAAGGATTAGCATAATTAAACGGGACCTACTGCCCCAAGGATTCTCGGGCGATGCCCGTGCTGCATGGTATGTGTGATACAACGTGTTATGGGATGTGTCAATCTTTTATGTAAATGTCATAAGTTTATCATTCTGGTTCGTGTGTGAAGAAGACAATAGAACAATTTTAAGTGATAATTAAGCTTGGTATTATTATTTACTCATGTTTATTTTCGGCAATGTATCCGGATTTTCTCTTTGAGATAGGGTAATCTGAATCTGGATGGTGTATTATCCAGCTTTACAATTAGTCATTTTATTTTTTCATTAACTTCTCTTTTTGAAAATAATTTATGCCATTATGATATTCACTTTAATTGTCTAAGAATAAATTGATTTTGTGCATTGAATAATATGTAATTAATGGTGGTCTCTTGATCAAACTCCTAATGTAATGTATGGTTTGTCTGGAGACAAGTATGTGGAAGATGGTCGAGGCTGCTTCGATTTTTAATATTTGACTGATTTGCATCTGGAATCGATGCAGAATTGTTTCTTCTCTTGTATATTAATACTTTTAATTCTTGGCTTGATTTTTGATTGGATCACTAGTTTGAAAAATGTACTCTTGTGCATTTGTGACCAATGATATACGCATACTGTAAGTTTCATCAGGCTCTACACATGTCAGCTATTGTTTTTTGTCGGCTCTTCCTAGCCATGACTGTTTAGATTGGCATCAAATGCACTTCTGTAAAGCATGACTTTCATTCTCTGATTTGTACAAGACCTACAATATTTTCTTCCTTAGGAAGGTCAACAAGTATTGCCTGTCAGGTGTTCCAGTAATTACATTCTTTTCTTTCTGTGTAACATTGCTTTACGGTTAAATTTTCTAACTTGCTCACAATGTTATTTACAGTGTCATATTCTCTCCTCTTAGTTTATTTACTTATTTATTTTTAATTCTTGAGTTTTAACTACTTGACACTTCTCTACTGTATCGTGCCTTTACTTCTGACATTTTGTCAGTTTTGAGCTCCTGTACCATTGCTATATTTAATAAATGTGGACCATTTCTTTATTTAATACAACTAATTTTATTATGAGAGATGTTTAGGGAGATTCGTATAAACATGGAAAGCAATCAGATTTTGTCTTTACACACTAGCATAGTGTGTGTTTTATTAATTATTGTATCAAATATAAATTCATTGTATCTATATATGTGTATTGATACATCCTTATTATGAAACACAGATTAGACTTTTAGTCTTCTTTTTATTGATTGAGTACTACTTTTGTTCCTGTACAAGTCTCTTTAATTATTCCTTTATTTAGTTAAAAAAATCTCTATTCTTCAATAAAAACAAGTTCTTTGAAGGTCACAAGCTGAAAAAAGAGAGAGATATTATCCCCTAATCAGGAGCTTCTATACCAAAACTTTTTGTTGTAACGAAGCTTGCGATTCAATGACAGTGTCCCTGTCACCTGACCTCTCATGACCTTGAAAGGTCGTTCTGTTTCAATCGGAGTATATGGATTGAATAATTAGTTCCTTAGTGTAATCTGAACCTTTGTGGAGAAAAAAAAAAGTTATGGTATGTGAACAGGCACCAATAATAAAAGAATGAGATGAGCTTGTAAATACCCTTCATCTAACAGCAACTCTGAAAGTTATTAAAAATGCATTAAAAATACTTGCTTTAAAGTGAAAATGATAGATGTACATGTGGAATTTCAAATGTGCATTGGGTATTCAAAAGTTTCATCTAGTCGTAGGCATCACTAGCACAAATGATTGGGGGGTGGTGGTGGTGGTGATGATGAGGAGAGTCTCCTCCAGTGCTAAAAAATATTGGGGGAGGGTGCATGTCATCCATGGATCTTGTAAGATGGTATTTTTCATATATGTATAGTTATGTAATCCCTAGCAGAACATAGAATTTGATTTGTAGAAGGAGATGCAAGAAAGTGGCTTCTTGATTCTAAAATTTTAAATAAAAAAAGTTTGTCATGTTTCTGGCGAATTTACTCTCCTTCTTCACTTAGTCTGTGTTAGACACATATTACTATGCATATCATTGATACTTCATAATTTGTATGTTAAAAAGCTCTGAACAATTTAATTAAAAACCTACTTAGAATGTAATATTTTCTTTAAAAACATTTTGATTGTTATTTCTTCTTTTTTTTTTTTTTCCAGGAAATGTGCATCACAGGTATCGGATATTATAGATGCAATGGGATTGGCTTCAGCGCGAGCACAAGGTCTTCAAAAAGCTATTACCACGGGTGACAGATTAAGATCTTATGATCACACATTATATCTTCTTGTAAATCCTGAAGGAAATGGGTATGTTTTGAAATATTAATGCTTGATTTCATACTGTAATGATGTAATGTACTAAAGTTTGCGTAATTTTTTTTAAAATGCCTTTTAATACATTTTTAGTTTTTGCAGTTTGTCATGACATTTGATTAGAGTATATGATTGTTCATTCAAATAAATAGTTCCCATTAAACTATGAGATGTAGTGTAAAAGTAATTTCTAATCTTGATTTCAAGTAATTTTACAGTAATTTTTCTTTTATATGTATTTAAAATGATATATAAATATACACTATAATTGTTTGTAGTCTAATATTTAATGTGTATAGTCATTTAAATAAGTATTTATGGTTTTGAATGAATTATTCATGTTTTCCGATAGATTTTAACTGTTGAGTTTCCACATTGCAACAGTATAAAATTTAGTTTTAACGAATTGATTTGCTTAATGTACAATGTTGTCAGTCAAGTGTATGAAATTGCAAATTTGTGTCTTGAAGTGCACTCAGTATGTTGTCAATGTTTTAAAATTAACATGAGTTTTATGCAAGTCATAAGAGCTTTGAATAAAATGCCTGTTTTGACTTCATTGTACACTACTATGATAGCTTATCGTAGTTGAATGGGACTATGATAATGTCTCAAAAATTCTTGAGTAATTACTCTTGCATGTGTGTGTTGTCAGTTAAGAAAGTTGGAGTCTTCTGCTTCCCAACATCATTTATGTTCACAAAAAGCAACTGAATAATAGATGTAATCTTTACAATATTTGTTCAAATTAAACTATTGGAAGTTTATATGTTCTTGAATTTGAAAAATGCCAGATTAACTAATATTACTATCAAGGCCTGTTGAACCTTTTGACAGTCAGGGATAGTAAGAGTATACATCAGATAACCCACCTAATAAATAAAATGTTAAATACTTATATAAACACCTCTAATTGGGATGGTTTCTTGGGAAAATGCTCAGGATTGAGAAAGGTGTAATAATGTAAAGGTATAATGTTTGTAGTGTAAAATATAGCAACATACCCAAATTGAATTTCGTCTTGAATATTTTGTTAAAATATTAAAGATGTTCCAATTCTAATGCAGCTTTATATTTTAGCGATTCTATTTATCAGCTTTCCACTGTCAAATACATTTGTTGAAAGAAAGTATTAAAATAATAATAATAATAATAATAATAATAATAATAATATAATAAAATAATAATAATAATAATAATAATAATAATAATAATAATAATAATAATAATAATAATGATAAAATCAATAAAAATAAATTAAAAATCATTGAGCTTCTATCAGTATTGAAAAGCAGAACACTGAATATTCTGCCTTAAATAAGAAATAGTAGACCTGACATATCTGAGTGCTAGTAAACTGTTTGACTTTGTTTATGGCTGCAAAAGGATAGCAATTTCAATTAAAAGTACAGAAAATTAATAGCAGATCCATGTTTGCTTTCTATATGAAAATTTAATGTGCAGATCATGCTTTCATGGAAATTAAACAAAACTCATTAAAGAATCACAAGAATATTAACTTGAGAGTCTTGTGATAATTACAGGGAATATAGGCACATAAAATATTATCAGAACAAAAGATATGCATTATCATTACAAGTAATGTCCTTACTCTGGAAATATTTTTTCATAGTCTCATTTACAGACAGTTTGGGCAGAAACAAAATTTGCAAATATGAATATGGAATCATGTGTGAATAAAGTGAATGTAACTATATACTTCACTAATGATTGCTGCAATACAACCTAAATTGGTTTGCCTTTCCATCCTCAATTTTGTGGATTATCATCATAAAGCATTTTAATGCTATTTCATCTTCTGATTTCAATACATGAATGTGGATTTGGGAGAAGAAAAAAAATATTTTTTTAAAATAAAAAACAACAAGAAATGAGATTTTTAAAGTAAACTGAAAATAGCACACAATGATATAACCTGGCAAATTCACAAGGTCTTACATATTTTGAAGAAAAAATGTAGAGGTGTGTTCGTAATACTGGTTCAAAATTTGTGACTCGTTAATGAGGATAAAAGTCATATAAGTTTCTGAACATATAATAAAAATAAGTGGAACAAAATTTGTTGTTCTGTGCAGCATATGTGATCTATGCATCATGAGATCTAAAGTAAATAAGGTTTGTAATTTATTTTTCCAAAGAAGTTGAATAATGATTGAAGGAACATGAATTGTGTTAATTTAACTGTTTTGTCATTTTAATTGTTAACTCATTGGGATGTCATATTTTAAAGGTTAAAAAAAGTAAAAAATGAAATTTCTCTATTTATTTATTTATTTATTTATTTTACGTCAAAAAAACAGTTAAAACTGCGTATGATGTGCTATGGGGAAGAGTGAATTGTGTGCATTTTCTACAGGTGTTGATACAACCTAATGAGCTAAATAGGTATTACAACAGAGGAGGGAGGTAATGCTAGTATGAATGTGATGAGATACAATTTAGTTTCATGATAACTACATTGTTGCAAAGAAATATTTTGCATGTCTGTAAAATTAAGTATCTGTGAATAAAAACATCACAAAGACTGAGACAAGTAAATCAGTATACTAATTGATATACTAAATTCAAGATGTTAGTATCTACCTAAAGCATTTGAAAAAATAGTTACCCTTGTTACAAAATAATCTGAGTTGTCGTGATCATGGTCAATTCAGTGCATGCTTATTGTGAATATCACATAACTTTCTAAAATTGTCAATTATATTAATGAATATTAATTATTAAACGGGTCATGAATTGTAATTATGAAGATAATTGTAGAGTATTATCCAAAATTATGCTATGTTATTAATTATTTTTAGTTTTATTGAAGGGAAGTAAGTTTATTTTATGGAAAAAATATTTGGTAATGTAACAGGTAATGCCAGAGATGTCGATTGCTATAGTAAGTGGTTTTAATGAGAGAAGTCAGTTAATGTAATAGGTAGACAGTTTCTGATGCAAGAAAATATATCGCTTATTTGTTTCGCTTGTTTCAATTTGTGGTCAATCAAAATTATCTCCTAGAGAAAATAAGCAACATGTGAATGTGTTATTAATGAAGTCAATAAAATTTCATTGTCCATGTGGTTCTTGAAAATTATAATTAAGTGTACATCTTTTTAATGTTTCAGTGGAAAAGGTGTTGTTGTAGGACTTCTGAAAATGGGAAGGAAGAAACTGTTTGTCTTTGATGTAAATGGCCAGCATCATGAAATGGAACCACTTTGTGTTCTAGATTTTTACATACATGAATCAATGCAAAGGATGGGATGTGGAAAACTCTTATACGAGTTCATGTTACAGGTATGTATATAATTTCAGTACAATACAAGACAATTTCCAGATTCATGTATGTAAGTTTGTATCCAAAACTTAGTTCCTGGAAGTCTTGATTCGTATCATTTTGTCTTTGAAAATTGTTATTCTATTTTGTATTCTTAATTTTGTAAATTTTTCATTATTTAAACTTTCAGAAATGTAATTCTATTGTAACATAATTAAAATTAATTTTGAGTTACAAAAATTCATTTTGAATTGTTTAATTACAAAGTATTTAGCTTATGGACAGTGTTGAAATATAATTTAATGCTATTTTGTTTTTGTTTTTTTAAATTTACTGCGTAATTCTTTTTATACAAACTGTGAAGCAACAGTGCAATTTAAAATTATTTAATAAAATTTTATTGAAATGAATAAAAATTAATGCGCCAATCTGGTGGCTGAGACACTAAGGCAGGAGTGTCGTAGTAATCTTGAACCGAAGGGTCGCAGATTTGAGACCTGCCTCGGGCATAGTTGTATTTGTGTTCATTCTTTCACCCTTTAACATCACCATATTGTTTCATCTTCATAGTTACTATAACATTAACTCCAATAGTGTTCGCTAATGACTTAATGTTGATGCGACCTTAAATAATAATGACAAATATAAATAAATAAATGTATTGCTCCATTGGAAAGGTAACATTTGGCAAATGATTCTCTCTCTTATTTATCATATTGACTAATAATAGTTTAGACAGGAAATTCCGTTAGTGATGTAATTTTCTACAGTTGTGTTGCTCTAAAAATTGTTTTGCCAGATCCAAAATTGTACTCGATGACTTAAGTCTTAGGATTTGAGCTTTAATATCAAATTATATTTCTCTCATAAGGAATCTGAACATTGCTCATAGGGTACTTGTTTGCAAACTTCCATGAAGAAACCTAACACTTGAATACAGATGAATAGGTGAATAAAGGAAATTAATATTTAGCCCATACCCAAAATAACAAACTTTTAAGAAAAATTTTAATCTATTTTGTCATGTCTGCTACATGTTTAATGTTTTGAATTGTTCAATTATGAAATATTTATTTTACATTGTTCTGTAGATAGTTTCGGAATATAATTATACCACAGTTATATTAATATAATTGTATGTATAATGTATTATATTAATATAATAGAACTGACATTTTGATAACATTTATATGTTGGTTTTAACCATTTGTTAAAATGAGTTTTTAAATTATTCTGCAAGTGTAATAAAGTTAATCAAATGAAATTGGTGAATTCTTTCCAGGAAGAACACATCGGACCAGAGCATTTGGCGATTGATCGACCTTCTGAAAAATTTTTGGCTTTCTTGCATAAACATTATCATTTATCGAAAATTATACCTCAAGCTAATAATTATGTAATTTTTGAAGAGTTTTTCTCTAACCATGCAGGTTAGTGTTTCTTGTGTGTGAGTGGCTTCTATGGTATTGTGCTGTGACGTTTGTTCTAGAATTTACCTGCATTGTAAATTATATTCTTATTCTTGGTTGGTGGTATCAGTATTTCTACAGTTTATGAATGTGCTTGAGCATGCTCTTTGATACACTCTGATAAAGTTTAGTGTATTAGTGCCTGAAGACTCAATTTTACATGAGAGTGAAATTGAATGGGCAGTGTACTAAAGAAATTGTGGTTTATATACATACAGTAAAATAAGTTTCGCATATGTTCACTATTTTGTTTAGTTGCATTTAGTGTGTTTGTTTTGTAGATATGTTGCAAAAAATTGTGTAATGTTTGATCACTTTTGTTGAAAGTAGTTCTATTATACATTTTTATTACGATTTTCTTTGTTAGGAGTGAATTTTGTATTTTTTTAGCTGCATGTATTTGTTTTACTTTTGTGTTGTGTGATGGGGCAAACTTAACTATAAATTTTAAGTTAATTTTCCTAAAATGTAAAGGTCCAGCATGTCTGCCACAATCAGTTTTCATTAATAGACTCTGATTGATGAAAGACATCTTTTTGTACAATCTGTGAAACCTGGAATACACAAATGTGTATTTATAATTTTAATTCTTGCATAGCACTTCTTGAGAATTTCTGTATTTACCCTAATATTAGACAAGTTTTTTCCTAAATATCTCATTTAAAAATATTCAGGGTCATCTTATATTTGCAGATTAAGCCAAACTTGTGGTTGGGATCAGTGTTTTTACATTCTTTTTCCGTGTCAAGAAACTAACAGTCATAACAATACACTATGAAGGCAGTGGAAATCTTGCATATCTATGAACTGTAATTTTTGCTGATGGCATCTTGAATGCCTCTTGGCATCTACCATGGATAGGTGTGCTATTCAGACCAATGTTTGTGAACGGGCCCATCAAGAACGAATCTCAAACAAATGGCATTTGAGTACATGTAATACAATGTCGAAATGAAGTGTTACAGATCTTGTTTCAATGCTCAATGATTGCGAATCTACATTTTGTGAAAGAAATCAAAAATTAAAAAATTAAATTGAAAATTTCATCTTCATTTGCATTCTCCATCCAACAAAAGAAATGGAATAATTTTTTAAAAAATTCATAGAAAAATTTCCCAAATTTTGGAAACTTTTCTGCTCTCCCTGCTATCCACAGAACTAAAGCACAGAGATGTACCAGTTCGCAGTTCACAACTCAGTCATTCGAATATTAAATAACGCAAAATTCAAGTTAATGGTTGTTAAGAAATCACAGTCCCTGAACAAGTGTGCTAGGAAGAAAATCTGGTGACCCACAATAGAATGTTCTTAGGTGGCATCAGATCCAAGACAAGGCTGCAAATTAAACACTCAAGACATTCAGGGGAGCCTAAAACATCAGAGTACAACCTAGTATGGGGGACAACCAGCAAAAATACATGAAGGTGGTAGCAACGAAATGATTATTATTTTTAAAAGGAATAAGAAAATGCTGATAGTTCAGAGCAAAATAATTATAAATAATTATTTAACATTCAGGTTATCTTTTTTCTTTTTAGACAATCTAAGTACAAGATTTTCCAGAAATATTTTATTTTTCATGTATTCTAGAACATGAAAAATAATTACACTTATCATCAAGACAATTTTCTGGTCAATATGAGAATTTGTGGTTTTATTTTAACCAAATAGTAAGAAAAAAAGGAGGAAAAAATTCCCAGGAGGCCTCTGGAAAATTAGGGGTTCATCTTATATTCAGTGTTGTCTTATATTTGGGTAAATACAGAATATACCCCTAACCTCCATTTTGGTCAGTGCAAAATGTTTAAATAAGAATATTGAGGTATTCTCAATCTGTGTATTTAAGACCGCTATGAATTATAATTACATACAAATTATGTATTTCTAGAGGAATGCAATATAGTAATATTGTGAAATTTTACTAAATAAAAAAAATTTACCTTGTAGAGTTATGTGACTGACCTCTAGCGTGTAGTATTTGTGAATGTATTAACAGTTCCCACTTCTTTCTTGCCTTGTGCCTGTGGCAGTATATATTTAATAGAATGAATCATTCAAATGTAAACGTTGTGCAAAGCTGAAGTGCTAAGGAAAGAGCAAAACGTAAATTTGATGCTGAGGCATTATATACGAATATCAAACACAATCTACTTTTTCTGATGTAGCAAGTTTCTGCATTTATCAACTAACATTGCAATTTCCTTAATCATGCGATTGTAAAGTGTGTATATTAATTGATGCCGTTTGTGCAATAGTGGTTCCTTATTTTCTTTGTAGACCCTTATTTTCATGATTTTGGCATTTGAAAGTGGAAACCATAAATGAGGCACCTACATATGATCATAACTGTTTCCCTGGCAGGGGCACCTTAATACTTTTTCAGCAGGGGACATAAAACTCTTGACGGGAGATCTGTCAGTTCAATTCTGTGTCAGTTTTTCTGAATGAAATTTTGCAATAATGGCCTAACTTTCATATATTAAGTATCTATACACTTTCTCAATGCACAATGGCCTAACCCACAAAAAATATTCTTTAATCTGTCATGTTTGAAATTGTTATAAACACACAATTCTGGATATACAGAAGCCACCCTGCATATATATGTGTTTGCTAAAACTGGAATCCTTTGTCAAAAGGAAAGTGTGTAAATCAAGCCCTATGATTTATTCAGACTGTTCTGAGTAAGCAAAGATGGTCTATGTTTTACTTGTCAACTACATTTTCCCCTCCCCTCCCCATAAACAAAATTGCTAAAAACCCTGGATAATATTCTTTAAAAAAAATGTATTGAGAGATTGGATTTCTTCACTCTCTTTTACAAATGAAGAAATGTTTTAATAATAGTGTAGGCCTATGCTGAGTCTACAGTATGACGGCTAAAAGTGGTATATTAACAATGCATTTGTGAGTTAAAATATTCTGTATGTAAATTCAAGTTTTATTAAATAAAGAAATATTGTGTTATTCAGCATTAACATGATAGAAACGATCATCTTATCTCCAAAAAGACTGCTTATGTATGCGACTAACCGAGTGCATGGTGCCTCAAGCTGAGGCCCAAGGTACTACATAAAATAGGCATTTTTTTGCACAACTGTAACAGAAATACGCTTAGTGCAAAAACTATTCTTTTTTGAAATCACACAGTAATTATTAACTACTATTAATTATTACCCTGAATTTTTTAGAGGAACTGAATATATGTGCAGAATAATAACAATTACAAAATAAATAATAAACAAATAACATAAATTATAAACAAATAATTACAAAAATTTTGGGTTAGGTCACCGTTGAACAGCTTACTTTATAAAAGTAACTCCATCAAATTAAAATATAAAATTTAGTAACAGATTTTTTATTCCTATGATGACAAAATCAACTTTTGAATAAGATTACAGTGTTTTTAGTTAGCAGAAAACATTTTAACATTTTACAGAAATATTTTTAGTTAACTATTAAGCTAAAGAAATCTACAAAGAGTGTGAAATAATAAATTCTTTGTAAATGAAAAGGAATGAGAATGTTGCCTTATTATGTGCCCTTTCTTGCAATGCTTAAAATTATGCATATTTATTCATAGTTATTTCTACTGTTTGGATTATCATAAGAGGAAGAAAATTCCTCTCCAATGGTTCTGTTAACAAGAAATATAAGAAAGAAAACCCTTTGAAAAATATGACTGTAAACATGCTTGGTACTATTGATTGGCTGCTCCTATAGAATTGGATGTGCAACAGAATGAGGTATGATAGAAGAACAGCTCCCTACTTTGTGTCTTAAGTCATTCCATAACAAACTTGACAAATTTTTAAAAAGAAATCCTTTATATGTCCAATTTCATTCCGTTTTTTCTCAAGTTCCAGAAACAAAATGAATTAATATGCATTTTTTGTTTTGAATTGCTCTCAGATAAATTGACTACTAATTTTTACACAAAATGGCAAATAGAGGCAATTCAAAACTCATATATATACACTTCAAGATGGAAATGTGTTGTTGGTCTTAATTAAAAGCTGATAAATGGTTCTTTTATCATAAAAAATATTGTTACGGTATCAAAATAAATAATTTGATTTTAATTGATCTGATATTAATTAAAAACTAAAATGCCAAATATTACAACTAACATGATGCTAAAATATTTTTTTTTAATACTGTCAAATTCTGTAAACTTATCTTTGTTTTCACCTTGCCTAAAGTGAAAGTGGAACTCTTCATAGTTCAGTAGCAATTAATTGATGACTGTACTGGGATGCATCTTCAACATGATGACTTCCCATTGCAGCGCTCACTGTCATGTGATTGTAAGGAGTACATTCGAAGTTCTATTACCATAGCCACAATATATCTGTTTTAAATCTTTCAGATTGTAACTGGGTGTTTTTTTTATGACTTTGCAACTTTCTTTCACATATTTTGTGTTGACTTGTATGAAATTGAAAAGTACTCATTTTATTTGTTTTTCTGAATCCAATGAAATAATATACCGGGTGTATTAATTGGAACTTGTCCAGGCTGAAAGCATCCTCTGGTCACAAGTCTATTTGTTGTTCCTGTGATGCTATTACAGAGTCCTTTACCATGTGATTGTGTGAAAAAATGCCATTCTGCATAAATTCCAAAACTGATGTTTTGATAACTCAGGCTGGCAAAGTTTTTTATTTGTTTAAATTATTTTTTAGACGTGACTGAAAGAGGCTGAAATTGTGTCCTGCTTGAGGTTTTCCAAAATCATTACCACCTTTTTGTATAGGACCACTTTTATCGTCTTTAAAATAAACAATAAAGGGGTAAATTTTGGCCTTTTTAAAACTTTTTACACAGTGCACCTCTTGCACAGAATCTTGAATTAGTATAAATAAATTATTTTCAGAGTACTTGCAAAGGACAGTCAACTCCTCAGTTTCCATTTTTTGTTTGCAGTCATTTAAAAATAAGCTTTGTTGTTGAGCAAAGAATTTACCAGGCAATTTTTTAAAAAAGTGTTGCCAAAACTGAAGGAAATTTTTTATTAAAGAGGAATTATTTTCTAAATTTATTTGATCACTGCAGTACATTGTCTGTTAGAAATCTACTGCTTCAGTACCTGTTATGCTAGGACTAACATGAATAGCCTGTGCAAGTTTGGTTCTGGTGGGGATTGTGCCTAACAATATTCAGAAGTGAAGAGAGCATAATTCTTTTCTTTTACACATCAGAAACAGTGGTGTGTGCATATGGCGATATTAGTTTCTACAAATATCTACATTCATCTTCTTCTTCTCTTGCGTTGTCCTTTCTTCTGCTTACTTCCTACCTCATGGAGTGTTTCATTATTAATCTATTAAGTAATTTTTAAATAGTTGCAGTGTGAGACAAAAATATAACTACATTTTCAAGTGTACTCCTCCCTGCTCTTGCTGGGCTGCGCATTCTGGCAGCATGTGCACGATTGGAAAATTGTCATGCTGCACTTCTTTCATCAATTTATCATTACTAAACTATTAAAGCGTTCCAGATTAATTTTTGTTGGATAGTGTATAAGTATATGTATACATACATATAAATAAAGAATTTAAATTTTAAGTATTGTGGAGGCACATTAATTGCAATTGAAAAATAGGATTGAAAAAAACCCACATTGGCTTCTTTCAATTTCTTCAACACAAAAAAAGAAAATCTTATAATTTATAAATTGAGCTATTTAATAGTTTTTTGTAATACACAATGTAAGTATTAAGCAGTTAAAAGCTACATAGGGCAAGCATTCTCAAAGAATTGGATAAATTTTAAAGTCCAAAATATTGGCAATTTATAAAAATAAATATACACAAGTATATTTTTAATGAATATAGTTTCTTTAGAAAAATTTGGCAACTTTCTTTAATGTAGTGTTGTCTGATTTCACATGGTTGTAAGTAAGAAAAATTTATTTTAAGTACGACTGAAACATTCAAGAAATGGTATGCTACTGAAAACCTTAAACTCTGTTACTCGCCGTGTTAGTACCTTCCAATGTAAGGAACAATGAATTTCAAATTGACATATTTTTTTTCTTACCATTTTCTTACTTTTCCAAGTCTGTTGGGACACTGTCTTTTGAGTTCTTCAGATTTTTGCCTTTTCACTCTGTGCATTATCCTAGTTCTGTCATGAACAAAATCTTTATGTACCAGCTTCTTATTATACTTATTACTTAGCTGTTGGGAAGTATCATTTAGGTAGCTTTTAGTTAGCTTGCTTCATTGAGTTATAGAAATAATAGCTTTGTATTTTAAACTTTTAACAAACCAAAGCACTTTTGTCACAATTTTGAAGAAAGTCTTGGGGTATTGTAAGTAAGCGTTTGGGAGTATTTCTTAATCATTGGAAATATTTCCAGGTATGTTATAAATGTTTAACAAACCGAACTTCCATTGTGCAGGCTATAAGTTTTAGTAAAGTTCTATTTGTAAATTGTAAGGGTAATTCCAAAAATAATTGATTAAGCTCTTGACTTTGGGAGAATTAGTAGAAAGCTGCTGAACATCATTTCTCACCTAATTCTCCAATAGTTTTAAGTACTTACATGTAACCCTGGACAATACTCATCAGGATAGCTCAAGAAACAATCTAGAAGATTGTGTTCATTGTGCAAAATTCAGGTGCAATGCCATAATAGAATGTGCTTTGTGAAAGATGTGTCTTAAGGTTATGTCATCAAATAATATGTTCTTTTAGTTGCTGAAATTATGTTTTTGATTATATTTTAATTTTGTAACTTGTTCAAAGTAAGCATTATCATAGTATTGAACTTGAAATTGTATTGAATAACTTAAATAATTCTTTCAAAACCTTGGACCGTGCAGCTCTTGACTGAATAACTTCTATTATCAAAGGAAAATTATAGTATGAAAGGATTACTCATTATTTGTACTTATTATAATAATATTTTTATCCTACTGTGAAAACTTTCTATTGTACTCTTATCAATTAAAATGAAATATTTAATAATTTGATTATATTTTTTACACATTTGTGTGTTGTGTTTGTTGTTAATTTTATTTATAATGAAAAAACTAAACTTTGTGGAATCAAATGTTTCATAAACTTTCATGTGTGCAAATAAAATAAATCGACTTCCATTCACCAACATGAACTTCTCTATACACCATACCATTAGACTCCATTCAAAGCTTTACCTCCAATCTGAGATGTTCCTTATTTAGGTTCTTTATTGTTATTGGCATAAACTTTGAGACAAAATAAACAAGAAACAAGATTTGCAATGAAGAGAGAGAATTATTTAATAATGCTGGCCATGTTGTTAGTTACATGTTAGGTTAAATTGCAGCGTTTCTTTTAAAAAACGCTCAAATTTATAATCTGTGGAGCATTAATATTAATATAATGATGATAGAATATAAATATTGAATCATAAAAAAGTAGGTCTAGTTTTATTCTTTCACAAAAATCTATCATTTCTCCTGAATACAGTATTTGATGTAAGGTTCTTTCAGGCCAGCCTACAAGAAATGTATGGAGTTGTGTTTGGTTATGTTCACTATTTTGCTGATCAAATTAATACCAGTCGTGTTGAGTTTTTTTTTGCTGATTAGAGTGGAATATCTTAAAAAAACATCACCTATTGTGTCCAATTTCTCTTCTGTCTAAAGGGAAATTTTAAGCAGAGGTACATCAGTGCTGGTATGTAATGAAAGCACAAATTTGATTAATAAAATTAATATTTAGTGCATTCTGAATCTCTCCTGAAGATAATTTCATTCATGGAATAGTCTTATTAAATTCCATTCGTGCTTGGAAAGTTCAATATAAATTCCTTTGTGTGTATATATATATATCTAAATATATATATATATATAAATATAAATATATATATATATATATATATATATATATATATATATATAGATATATATATATATATATATATATATATATATATATATATATATATATATATATATTTAGATTGAAGTTTGATTTTCATTAATAAGTTTGAAATATTTGGCAGTATTCTTGATGTTAAATACTTTAATCTCATAGCTAGATGAAGAAATAGTGTGTTGAACCCCTTATATTAGCTTTATGAAAGTGTCCCTCTTAATACATTTGACAGTTGAATCAAATTAGTTTGGATGTTACACTACACATCAATGCATGTATAAAAGATCGTGTTGTTGTTCTGGAAGAAAATTATGTTATTTGTCCATTTATGAGCATCTATCTTGGTTCTTTCTGTTCCTGTTAGTAGACTTGACGTTCCTGATAGTAGAACATTCAAGGGAGTGTGAAGCACAGTACTAACAAGTGACAAATGTTAATTTGATCCTGGTTAATTTAATTTTACCTCTATTCTTTTCAAATTGTGTATAACCTGTTTGACTTTTAATAAGAAAGTAACACATGTCATGAATAACTTGTTTATGTGTCATATGTATGGCACAATCATGTATCCTGTGATATATGTCAAGACATAAATCACTTGTGTTAATGTCTTCAGTTGTATCAAAATTGACAGTAAATGAAACTCAAGAATTATTACAGGTGAAATATATTTATTCTAAATTTCATGTCTCAAAACTTGGAAAAGTACAAGTAAAAGTAAGATGTTTAAAAATCTTCAGAAATGTTGAAATAACCAAAAAAAATCAACTAAGACTTAAAAATTTAAGTTTATATACTTTTAAAAACTCATGATTGTTAGTCTACGAAGAACTAAAAACTTGATAGAAATAAAACCTCAAAATTCAGCCAAAAAGTTTGAAGTGTGTGTGTGTGTTCTAATTTAATTATATTTTTATGTTGCATCACATCCATACAACAACTGAATTTTTCAACAATTCATTTTCTATTAATGTAATGCTTGTTATATCCACTACCATATAAATTTTGTCTTTTAAAAATAGAGACCATTGACAATATTATTTAAAGTTTCACTAATTTCTTTAATAAATTGATTTTATTAATGAAATATTGTTAAAATTGTTTAATTGTAAGGGTTATGTTATAGAAATAACACAAAATGAGTTAATTTATTTCATGTAGGGAGAAGAGTATCATAGTTTAGGTATTTGGTCGTATTGTTTGATGAGAAGATAGCTAAAGGGCAAGCATTTGTTTATCAAGTCAAATTGATGGCAAAGAACATTTTTCCACAAATCTCAAACTGCAATTTGAATTTTGTAATGTGAATGAAAATTGAAGTTTCTAATGCTATGAATCCTATACATGTTAATTGAGAAGACAGCCTTATAACCGTTCAGACTGTACTCTGAAAAAATTACTTTCAAAGAAGAGGAAGGTTTGTCATTGCCTGAAACATACATACCAAACTTTTAAGTAAAAAATCATGTCATAAACGAATAATTTTTAACATGGTTCTTATAATTAACGAACATAATTTGCTCCCTTTGTGATATAATCGTCCTTGACTTTAAGATTGTTTCCTCCTTAGTGCTACAAGATTGATTAATGCTGAAATGTATGCTTTTATGTTACTTGTGTGTTCTACCTCTATTAAAATAGGTATTTAAATGAATCTCTGGAATTAAATTATTTTTTGGAAAATCAGTTTTCTCTCGATGCAAAATTTTCTTCATATTATCATGTGATTGAGAAAATAATTTTTAGGATTCTTATGTGAATTAACACTTCACAATGAGTGTTCTGATTTTTGAATGCTGCAGCTGTATTCTCTCTTGATGTAGTCCTGCTCAAATTGAATACATTATTTGTAACCTCAACATTCAGAATTAAGTGGAGGTTATAAGTTTTAAGCACTAAAAGCAAATTTATGATTTGTTTTAGATGTTCCTGTACTGCCTGCAGTTACCTCTACCTCTGTTCAATCTCAGTGGAGGAGTCAATTGGTCAGTGAATCATATGCAAAAACATGGTATGGTTCAGCTGATGACATAAACAGGTGAGAGGAGTAACATAATTATTATTCGAGGAGTACTGAGATGGTAAAATCAATACAAAGATTTCAAGTGAATGACAGATGAAAGAATCATGAATACTTTTTACAGATTTTAAGGTTGACATTGCATATTATGTTCTTTGTATAAATATTCTTGTTGTACAATCAGTCTTCAAATAACAAATTTTTTTCTCAAAATGGAGTCACTGATTGTATTTTCCAAAGAAAATGCATGGAATAGTGTGTTTTAGGTTAAGTTAAAAAAAATATAAGTAACAAAACAGTGAAGTTCACTAATTCATGGAGGAAAATATTTTTCTATCCAGTTAACAAGTATTTGACAACTCTAAACAATAATTATTATAAATTATTATTCAGAGCTGACAATTTTAATCTCAGAAGAAATAGAATTTTTTTCCAATGAGTTGTTCTAAATTAATTTTAATTTTAATTTTTTGTTTTTTTTTACCCCTTTGACCCATCACTCGTTTTTATTATTTTTTGTGACAATTTCTATGATATACAATCACAGATCATCTATTGAAATAATTTAATAAGTCGTAAAACAATTAATGAGGATAAAATATATATAAACCACAATTAATTTGATATATTATCTAATTGTTAAACATAAGCCAGACATGTTTCAGGAACAATTTTTTCCCCATCACTGCCACTACAAAGAAGTAAACAAGCAACTCTGTATAATTATTAAACCCTAAAAGTAAGATTAAAAAAATAAATTCATGGAAATAGTTGAAATGGTCAAAAAAGGTCACTTGCCCTAGTTTCATGGATTTAAACAGGGGAAACAAAAAGATGAAACCATCTCAGCACCATGATATGTTCTGAGCTTGACTTTTTAATGGAAGTTGGAGAAGCTAGTCTATTAAGAGTTTCAAAATGGGACTGAATTTTATGTGGAATTGCTCATCGAGACCTTTTACTTCTAAATTTAATTTTTAATTTTCTAAATGGAAAAAAAAACTAATCCATTTCTTACATGCATTATCATAAATTTTTTTAAAATAAATTATTGACATAATGATATTACAATATGGTTTCATTAAATGATTGACACACATTACCCTAATACGATGTATTACTGGGTTCTGGCATTAGTGCTCTGTTCTTTCCGATACTTTGAACCATAGTAACATTTGTAATACTTTTTAGAGGTTAATACTGAGTGTAGTGTTATTTTGATGGTGCCACAGAAGTCAGAGAAAGAAACGTCTCCTGTTCTTTGTAGACCTTTCCAGAGATATTAGTTGTAACTTATGTTTTTAAAGAAACATACATACTTTTCTGTAGCAAAAGTTAATGATTAAACGAAAATGTTCTTGGAACAGCCATCATTAATTCCTTTTCACTTTAATTTAGACAGTGAAAGATATTTATTTACCAAACTAAAGAATTCACTATTGCGTGCAGTAGTGAAAATATTACCATGTGATAAATCGCTTATGAATTCAAATGAAGGAAGGAAAACATGTCATAGCATTAGAAATTTGATTAAGCAATAACAGAATGATGTATAAATGCTTGAGAATGGATTCATGCCATTGAATCACCTTTACTTTCTTCCACAGATTTTCACAAAGTAGTCCACCATTGCAAAGATATGGTGCTAGAAAACCCTCATCATCCGTTGGCATTGTAAGTAACTATTGTAGTGAGATTAGAGAGAACTTGAGTAAATTGGAAATTATGGTTTAAAGAATGTTGTGCACAATTAAATTGAAAGTTTGAAAATACAAGTAGTTTTGGTCTGGTTGGTGTAGAACTCATTTTCGGCAAACTTCCGTTTTTTGGAAAATTGCAAAATACTAACATTGTGATAATAGCATTTGATAATGTAGAATTGTTTCTTAATAAAATTTTATCTAAAAAATTACTTTGAATTAGGTAAAGTACAAATTTTTTAAAAAATTAGTTTTTCCTGTAATTTATTTTGAAAATCATTGCAATGTATGTATTTTTTTAAAAACAGCTCATAATTTTTTTGAATTTTTTTCTTGGAAGGAGCAAATGAGGTGTTTAAGAAAAGCATGCTGGTCTTATTTTCGGCTCATTTACAAATATTGCAAATAAAAAATTAACTTTGCAGAAATACAATATTCTTGATAGAGATGGTTTCTTTAATAAAATCTGTTTCTTAAAACTAGATCTTGAAATAATGTAAATGGAAAATATCTGACTTTTTGAAAACTGCAAGTGGACATGTTTAATTTTTACATCGCATCTATTTTGTAAGAAGAGAACGTGTTGTAATCATGGGCTGGAAAATGGCAAATTTTCAGCGCAAAAACATATTGCTGGGCTCTGGTAATGAAAATGTGGAAGAATCGCATTTCTTCTTCTTCTAAGGTGCAACAACATTCTCTTCAATTTCTTAGCCTGCTCCATAACTGCCTTCCATTTTCCTCTATCTTGAACCACCTCATGCCAATTTCTAATCCCTAGCTAGTTCGAGTACCTTAGCCGCCGCCGTTGCCAGTCCCAAGCCCGGGTAAAGAAGGAGGGTTTAATGTTGGGCCAGCTCCCCATCATCTGTAAAAACTATACACTGCTAAATGCTTAACAAAGCAGCCTCGGAACATAGAATCGGATTTGGAATGACCCATGCAAAGAAAAAGTAATCTGAATTAGAACATTGGATCATGGAATGTGAAAACAGTTTTATAACCAGGAATCTCATTCCTACATGTAAATTGCTTGCTCTAACACATGTAGTGAGATTCCATGGTTTGTTGGGTCTTGATACCAAAAAATTGACTTGATGAGAAAACGTCCGTCCACCTGCTCCCCCCCCAACACACACACACACACACAACAAGAATGATGGAGGTTTCATCTTCGTTGATCTCTCTGAATTTATGACAAGTGTATGTTGGAAATATTGGGTTGAGACTATTAGATTTTTAAGCATCGACCTGAGTGTCAGAGAGTCTGCGTGATGTAGAGAGTAAGGCGCACAATGAGTTAACTCTGAGTTTGAGTCTTAGCATGGAATAAATTTTTTGCTGGTTGAAAACACTTTTGCAGGTTCATGTAGTAGTATAATATTGTAGAGCAGTTACAAATAATGCAAGAAAATATATGCTGTTGTAGCACCTCTTCTTTAGTTTTAAGCATTGGGAAGGTTGAGTTAGCTGTGAGGATGATGGTGCAGGTGTAATGTGTATGGCATGATAGCTCACTAGTTTGGTAATTTATTGTGTGAATTCAACCCAGAAATTAAGAAAAATAAGTAATGCTTTACCCTCTTTTGTGTCTGTGTGTGTGTCTGTGTGTGTGTCTGTGTGTGTGTCTGTCTGTGTGTGTGTCTGTGTGTGTGTGTGTGTGTGTGTCTGTGTGTGTGTTTGTGTGTGTGTGTGTTTGTGTGTGTTTGTTTGTGTGTGTGTTTGTGTGTGGTGGATAAGTATACATTATCTTTAATATTAGTTTTTATTTTATTTGTAATTTTTCTTTTCTATATATATATATATATATATATATATATATATATATATATATATATATATATATATATATATTTATATTTATATTTATATTTATATTTATATTTATATTTATATTTATGTATAAGAATTAAAAAATAATATCTATCTTTGAAACGTGTTTGGGATTTTCTTGATACAAAATATGCATTGCGTTTTCCATTGTAAATGATTTATTTCTTCTTGCCATTCTTCCATTTTCTGAAGTTGAGATAGTTTGTTTGATCTTAATAATGTTCTTTTGTGAATTTATTAATGTTGCTACAAAAAATATTTATTAATGTAACAGGTGAAGGATTTTATTGCACTTTAAACATAACACACTTCTGTGCTTGATTTCCAGTGCAATTGCGGAAAGTATGATGGACATTGAAAATAGTTTTTGTTAAATGCAGAATTGTAGCTTCAAATTAGTACTTATGGTACAAATACGGTGGTTCACTGTGACTAATGATGTAAGCATTCAATATTGCCAGACAGCAAAAAATAAATCTTGAACATAAAAGTTGAACATAAACATCTCACTACTTCGTACAAGACTAATACATTTTGTCTTGATAAAAATGTGGTGGTTGTGTGGTAAAAACTTGTGGTTTTGTGTGGTGAAGTAATAATTATGTTTTTCTTTTCAGTTATTACGTCATTCGCTTCCAGATCATACTAATGGGTAAGAAATTTCAGTAATTTATTAGATTATTAATTACTTAATTTGTGTCTCATTATCTCTTAATACTTACGCCAATGCTCTTTTTCTGCATAATCATTCAGCAACTTCAATGAATGTAGTAGTGTTGTACCTACCAGATTATAAGCTAAGTAGACGAACAGGTCGCACCTCTTATGTGGATGACACAAGATTAAACTCCTAAACAAAACAAAAATCATTGTAAAACTTCCACTCAGAATTGTGTCATACAGCATTTACTCCGGGGTACATTCAACACTTGAACCATTTGAGTAGTAACATGAATGTGTTAAAGTAATTCTTTTGTTGGTATTTTCAAGGACTAGTGGTGAAGTCTGCTGTCTTTTTACTTTCTCATCTTCTCCTTTTAGAGAAAGTTTAGTAATGTTGCTGGAAAAATGTCAGTATTTTAACAGGAAAAACTCATTTTGTTTGTCCCTGTTACAGAAAAAGATTTTTTCTTTCTCTTATTTGTAATATATTACTTTCTTGTATATATTATAAAGTATAAATATTCAAAATATTTAAAATGCATGTGGAACATGAATCTGGTTGATGTCACAGACCTTCAAATTTGAAATGGATCCAATACTAATTTTTGAGGGTACTTGAAAGGCTGAAATTTTTTCAAAAATAGTTCCAAATTATTTCAAATTATTATAGAGCAAAATACACTCTTAAAAATGCTGGTCTGGTTTTCAGGTAAGTCAATTTTTGAAATTTCAAGGTTTAAGTTCAAAGGATTTTGGAACCCCTCCTATAACTAAATTATTGAAGATATGAAATCTGTTCTTCAAAATTAGGTCTTTAAATAATGTCAAATACAATTATTTGAAAATATGAGTGGTTTTCATGTAATTTTGATTAAAATCATAACATTTAAATAAATACATCCATAAGATTTTCTCAAATTTTCTTATTTAAACTTCTGCTTTTTCAAATAATTGAAGATAAAATCTTGCATACCATGTATTACTATAAAGTCATACTTAAACATTATGTATTTGTTTCAAATTTTGGGTTAGAAGTTTTTCAATTGATGGCTGAAGTATTAGTAGTTTAGAAGATGCATTATTAGAATATTACACTAGTGAAAAATGGAATTAAAAATAATGGAATCCTCTATTTGGTTGTTAGAGCTTCAAAAATATTAGTAGCTTGAAAATTTTAAAAAGCATTGTGAACAGAGCAAAATTTTGAAGGACACGGAACAAAAGAGAGAATTTGAAATTTGAGACAAGCATGAAAACGCACATTGTCAGACAATAAATCTCTTAAATTTTACAAGATATTGAGTAATGTCCCCTGAGGTTATTGTATGTGATATGTTTGAATTTGAAGAAAGTGTGCAAATTGTTTTATTTATTGTAGAATATACTGCAAAATTATTATTGTTTTTCATTATAATCTAACTTTTTTTGATTAATTATTTTATTAGTCGAATAGGATATGACTGTCTTACCCTTTCTAGGATACTCTCTTGATTAATCTCCTTACATATATTACACCATTTCTTAATTATCCTTATTAATGGCATTTGAACCTCATGACTCCCTTTTGCACAGCAGCGCAGTGTTTGTTGAGGACAACTGTAGGGCAAACTCTGTGAGGCCACCTATGTTAACTTCATAGAACATGTAGCACCCACTGTCCCTTTAGCACTGTACTCAGGTAACCTGATGCTCATTTAGTCAGTTTGAATTTCATTATATACTGAGAATGTCCATAGGCTCGTGTCAACACCTCTTTAAAATTACAAGGGAAAGAAGTGGTGATTAAGATTGATTAGCAGATGGAGGTAAGATCCATGAACCCGTGAAATGGACTCCATGCCACAAATACATATTGAAACCACTCATGCCATGTGGGCTTCAAACCTACTCCTTTTGTATATTGGACAATGCCTAAACTGTTTCACACAACATAAGGGTGGCAAGTTTATTTAATGTGACTTCAGATGAGAAAACTGAGAATATATTTAATATTCTCATGAAAGTGGCTACATTGATTTGTTACTTACGTAGATGTGAGAATGTGTAACCCCTTGATATCTTGTTTCCATCATATATACCTCTAGTTCAGTGGTTGAGTTTTATTTCCAATGAAACTTATTTGAGAACTTTCATAATATGAGAAAATTGAAAGCTGTTTCAATTTAACCCTCAAACTGTAAGATCTATGTTGGATGCAAACTGAGTGATATTCTACCTTCCTTCTGCTTTGAAAGATCATTAGACCTAGTAACCTTATTTTTCATTTGCTGCATTTCATATCTGCATTTCATCTATATCCGGTCCTTGCGATCACAGCACGTGGGCACATGTCATAATCTAATACAGTAAACCTTCATTAACAGAATTGGAAGGGAATGAAATAATCAGAGTTCACGTTTCCAAAATTTGTGTTATCCGAGTATTATAAATGTCTGTATTACCATAATCCCTTGCCGAGACCGAAGTTTTGTTTGTGTTATGGCGAAATTAGTGTTAAGCAAATTCTTGCTAATGAGGGTTTCCTGTAGTAATGGTTTTCATTAAAATGTGAGTTTGATAGTGTTGGAAACAACCCACCTTACTCGTAAAGGCCCAATTGCTTCATTACTTTTAGTTACTTTGTTCTTTCTTCATTTCAACATACAAGATGTATTACAAAATGTATCCATGGAAAGCCAGGAAGGGCGAGGAGTACAGCTTTATTGAAGCTGGCCTCCTCAGGGGAGAAAACAGAATTTTGTTTTACAAAATGTATCTCTCCAGAACAAATAGTTAAGGTGTTTCAGATTTATTTTGTGAAAAATTGGAATAGTGGGTGAGAGAACTAGTAAACCCATTCAACACTATGTCTATGATTCAAATCTATGGTGCCAGGCATTTTATTGAAATATATTATTGTGAAGTTATGGTAGCTGACTCCTTTCAAAAGTCTGGATTGACCCTATAAAGGTGTTAAGAAAGTCGTTTTCACCCATCTGAGGAGGTAAAAGGTTTAAGGTTTGAAGGAGAAAAAAATAAAAATGCATTTTTCATTAAAGGAGGGAGAGGAGGGCTGTGTGGTCTGAAAATTGGTGAGTCTTAGTGTTTCTTGGTTACAAACATATTCCGCACTGAATTGTGTCAGAATATTTAAGGAAATTTCATTTCATTCTTATTTTGGTAGAGCTTTTCTACATAACATTCATAGCAAAACGTTGCACCTCAAAAGATCAACTCATCAAAAATGTGTATGAAATTTTTGTTTATTCTTTATTTTTGTATAATTAAACATATTTCTGCAAAATAATTGTTTTTCATTCACATTAATAATATGAAAATGAATAAAAACCTATTCGGGTTGCATCCAATCCACCTTACCATATGTGTTCTCAAATAGAACCATGTTGTTCATGAGAGTCAACAACTATGAAGTTTAATCTACAAATAAAATTATCAAAGGCAATGATATCAGATACAAGAATAATTAATTCTGTGAGAATGAAATTCATTTTGTCTTTTGCTTTTGTATGTTTCAGAAGTATAGTTGCAGCTAAAAGTGCTCCTTTGAGTTCAGGTGATAATGCATCAATTGGTGCCAGAAGTATTACAAGGGAATCTTCGTGTGCAGCTACTGTGATTGTTGAACCAAAGTCTGTTAAATCTCTCTCGCCTGTTTCTCTTACCTCTGTTGGGCAAGAGAATAATCAGTCACCTGTGAAAACTGATTTGAAATTTCGTCACACTCCTCTATGGTAACTCAGTGACCTAATGGGATGGGCTTGTTATTTATTCTTTATGCATATTTATGATGCGTGCATAATTGTGCATATTAAATGTGCGCAGTTTATAAATGTGTGTGATATTATTTTCTCTATCTTCAAATTGAATACTGTTTTATAAAAAATACTCAGAGATATCTAATTAATTTATGTTGAAACAATAAAATAATTTTGTTAAAATTTTGTCCAGCATTTCTTTCTAATCAGCTATTAGTTCCTTTACAGGAGGGTATGGGTGTGTGTGGGTCTGAGGGTGCAATAGACACCAATCTACACTTAGAACATTCGAGGCCAAAGGAGTATGTGTTAGAAGAGGCAAATGCAAAACAAGGTGTCGTGGGTGTCCTGCAAGCCAACAATCAATCCCATCCTGCAGGATAACAGTGTCCATGTGTGAAATCATGTCCATCAAAGACAGATTAATTGTTTGCAAGCACAAAAGAATATCTGATATGAGTTGATGTCTAGACAAATTAAAATTGTGTTCATAAATGTAGTCAAATCAATTTTTGTAAGATTGAATGAAACAAACATCTGCAAGTTGAATTAGAAAACTACATTTTCCAGGAATATATAAATATTCCAGGAGTTATACCTGATGGAATTGGTTGGACAAGTCTAGTGCAGTAAGCATTCTACCAAAGTGATTATTTATCAGAACAGCTTGTATATAATTTGATACTCTCTTGCATTACTGTTTTCACTATTATCTCTCAGAAATATGCATAATGAAGTGTGTTCTACAGTTATGAAGTGTGCCCCCGTGATAAAGGTAACACTACCATTTGCTCAAAAACTATTCAACATATCATTTCAAATTTTGTACATAGCAGTATAGGAAGAAAAGAATTTGTGTTAGGATTTTTTCAAATATTGCTTAGATTCATTATGGTGATTTTTTGAACTCAAATTTTGTTTCATCCATGAATATTCATTAATTAATATTTAACAAAATAGAATTAACACTTCAATCTTAACAATAATTTGTTTATTTCTATTTCAGGAGCAGTTATGCATAGTTTCAAATTTAAAATGTGATCAGTTTTCTAGAAAGGTGTGCCATAGTAAAGTTAAAACATTAAAATATTCATTGTATAACAATTTCAACAAAACGTTTTATTTTATAATAAATATGTTTTGAGATATAAACTCCTTCAGATTACACAATTTCATTGTTCTACATCAAATCGCTGTTGCTTAAAAAAATTATAATATTACATTGTGTAAATCCACCCACATCCCCCTTAAAAATACCTAGGTTCAATTCACTTTTATGTTTAACTTCAATTGTCTTGCTAATACCAAGGGTAGCATTGAAAATCACATTTTGCTTTTGGAGGCTGGACATCTATATAATAGTTTTAATTAGTCCAAATATACTTTCTTACGAATGCAAAATACACATTATCGCATTTTCTTATTTTTGTTTTTGACCACATTAAGTAGAGAGACCCTAATTATTAATAGACATGAAGTTGGCAAGTTTGTACTGAAAACTGTTCCTAAATTTTGGACCTCATTGTAGAGATGATATTTGTGTGTAAATTTTCAGACAGCTACCAGAACTAGTTTATAAGTACCACGGTCATTATTTTTTGCTAGATATTTATAATGGGTATTTTTCTAATGTGTAGGTGTAAATTTGTGAATATTTATCTACTTTCTCGGTTCCTCTGAAAAAAATACATTGTGTTCTTTTCACATGTAAAGAGATGGCATTTTCAATTACGACCATTTACGATACATGTGTTCTGTTTGAATCTTAAATATTCAAGTGGCCACATATGAATGCTACCATTAGTATTGAGCTGTTTCACTTTTGTCTTCTAGTATGCTCTTAAATATTTTATGGATGTCACAATTCAGGTTTCAAACACATACGAAAAAATGTTTTTAATCCATTTCTATATTTCAATTCAGGTACTACTTTATTGCCCTTCAACAAATATTTATGGAGACAATTAAACTTATATAAATTCACAGTATTCAGTAATTTTGTAGAAGCTGAATTACACTTTCTTGTTAATTGATCTTGAAGTCATAAATGTTCAGTCTGTCCCATCGTAAGGGTACTCTGGATGTGTGTGTATTCTGAAAATTAAGACAGACATTGCATTCATATATCATAAACATTTCAATGACTGGTGCAGTACATTGGTTAGTGGAAATAAAGCATCATGGAATGCTCTATTCATTTTATTTTGGCATATTCTTATTGTGTTCATGCCAACATACTACTTGTGCTATTAATTTAGTGAAATATCAGAGGCAACTATCAAAATTTCAACATTCTTAGTGTAAATGTGAAATATAGTATTCCTTCCCTATGTTTTCTAGCAATGATGTAATAATGTGAATAGCAAAAAACCAGATTCAAGTTCAAATGTCACTGCAGTTCTTAACAGATATACTTCACTGAAATTATTGAGTAACCCATGAAATGTCCAAGTGGACACTCATAATAATACAAAGAACTGTAAGAAAATACGTACCCATGAAGCATACCTGCACCAAATAGTCGTCCTGCATGACCTTTATCCAAAGAACTAATTTTCTCCATCTCTTCATTAGTAAGTTGAAAGTCAAAAATCTGACAAAAAAAATTAATGAGAGTAATTTTTATTATTATACTTGGCCTCATATTTTGTGTAAATGCAATAACATTACATACTGTTGTAAATTGAATACTGTCTGATATTTTAATTGGAAATATCATAAATCACTTCCTACTAATTGAAGAAAAATTATCAATTTTAATCAATTTCTTATTAAGCACACTCAGCACCCATGAATTTTCTCACTGCACGAATTGTTTGTAGAATTGCACCTTTTGTGCTATTTTGTGCAGATATCTAATTTATCTTCAGTTCTCAAGGCCTAGCAAGAGACTTTTGAATTGGTTAAAATGTGAAGATAATGATAGGAACTATTTCCATTTGACAGATGTCATTGTTTTTAATTGGCTCAACTAACTCGCAAGGAAACTGCGAAGTGACTACAATTTTGCTGAAATTTTGATACGATGTAAGGAAGGAAGAAATTAGTCTCGCTTGTACAACATTTGTCCACAGAAAAGAAACACGAGTGAAATCACCCTCTAAAAATGGGATCTTTGAGAGGTTATTTTACAATTTCATCTAGAAAAACGAAATATTTTCTGTTGTCACAATTGCATTGCAAAATGCTTATGAGCCAGATACATCAAATCATCTTCAGAGCATTTTTCTGTTCATTATTGTGAGCTGTAAACTACTCCCAAATATAAAATTAAATTTATATGCTAGCAAAGGGAAGTAAAGACAAAGGGAAACAATTTCAAAAGTGATATACAGTTTTGTAAAACAAAATTCACGTGTTTTCACTCCCCCCTTTTCTTTTCAAAAGTACTTATTTCGAAAGTACCGTAACTACTAAAGTCATACTGGGATTTTCTCCAAGAAAAATTATTTTAGGCAAAAATTCATCATGAAAAGTTTGAAATAAACATTTATATGAATAATTGCAAAAATTCTTTTTGAGAAGGGTATTTTCAGACCCAACAAATAAACCGCCCGCCCGCGTATTGTGCCGCTAGATTCTCGGCGGCCTCCCAGCGTTCGTCTTTTAATGCGCGGAAGTGGGGGGTTGCATGCTGCGCAGCCAGTGAAACCCCCAGTTGATGGTGTTCATTAATTTGCATGGAGATATTTCTATATCAGAGATTTATAATATACTCTATCATAGAATTGTATGGAAACTAGTTCTAAAAGTATCTAAACTAGTAGAGAACTTATGCTTGTGGAAACATGACATCGCCTGTATGATGGGGAAATGTTAGTGAAACCTGTTTTAATAGATAGGTACTGGTTGCCCTACACTCTCTGCGGTGTGCGTTACCGATAACAACTGAACTCAAAAAATGGAACAGGTCTGAAAAGATCTCATTTTATAGACAACTCCTTGAGGAACATAACTCTAACATCACAATCCGAGGTTATTTCAAGTGAGTGCGCAACCGATCTACGACCTAATTCTTGAAATAATGCATAGTATAGCAACCTAACTGAACATTAGAGAGAATGATAATAT
Source organism: Teleogryllus occipitalis (assembly GCA_011170035.1). Classification (NCBI taxonomy): domain Eukaryota; kingdom Metazoa; phylum Arthropoda; class Insecta; order Orthoptera; family Gryllidae; genus Teleogryllus; species Teleogryllus occipitalis. Next base: position 140,701 of record BLKR01014851.1, on the reverse strand, counting down.
AATTTAAAACTTGTATTACATCCCTAGGTGAGAGTGTCCTACGCTTTCAAATTTGAGTTCAAAACATTGTAAAGACATTTAATTTATATCAACTACCTACTCATTTTTCTTTGACAATTTCTACGATTTTGTTTGTGGGTTATTAAAATGATCACGATGTGTGTGTATGCATATATATATATATATATATATATATATATATATATATATATATATATATATATATATATAAAAAAGAAAGTCGTGTTAGTTACACTATTTATAACTCAAGAACGGCTGTACCGATTTGGCTGAAAGTTGGTGAGCAGGAAGCTTAGAGCCAGGAGACGGACATAGGATACTGTTTATCCCGTTCGACAGCGTTCCTGTGTGAGTACGCACGTTTTCGCGTGATTTCGCATGTTAGCGGTCATTGTTGCATGTTGTAACCCATTGTTGTAACGCCGCACTGATAACAGAAGGCGATAATGATAGCCGCCTTTCGTTCGCCGTTATATCTATATATAGTCGTGTTAGTTACACTATAACTCAAGAACGGCTGTACCCATTTGGTGAGCAGGAAGCTTAGAGCGAGGAGACGGACATAGGATACTGTTTATCCCGTTCGACAGCGTTCCTGTGTGAGAACGCACGTTTTTGTACGTACGCAGTGCAACAAGGATAGTACAGTTTCTCACAGTGAGTGCGACGCGAGAAAAGATGGGACCGGCTGTTAAGGCGGAACAGAGTTCGCCGGGTCAGCTAGTATATATATATATAAAGAAAGTCGTGTTAGTTACACTATTTATAACTCAAGAACGGCTGTACCGATTTGGCTGAAAATTGGTGAGCAGGAAGCTTAGAGCCAGGAGACGAACATAGGATACTGTTTATCCTGTTCGACAGCGTTCCTGTGTGAGAACGCACTTTTTTGCACGTTTTCGCACGTTTTCGCGTGATTTCGCATGTTAGCGGTCATTGTTGCCTGTTGTAACGCCGCACTGATAACAGAAGGCGATAATGATAGCCGCCTTTCGTTCGCCGTTATATCTATATATAGTGTTAGTTACACTATTAATAACTCAAGAACGGCTGTACCGATTTGGTGAGCAGGAAGCTTAGAGCCAGGAGACGGACATAGGATACTGTTTATCCCGTTCGACAGCGTTCCTGTGTGCGAACGCACGTTTTTGGACGAACCCAGTGCAACAAGGATAGTACAGTTTCTCACAGTGAGTGCGACGCGAGAAAAAGATGGGACCGGCTGTTAAGGCGGAACAGAGTTCGCCGGGTCAGCTAGTATGTCTATATATATATATATATATATATATATATATATATATATATATATATATATATATATTTCGTGTAATTGGCATAGTTTCTGACATTCTCTTATTGATTTAGGTTTTTGAAAATCTTCTAAATTGGCTTTTATCGCCTTCACATGAATCGTTCCCGGTGGCAATAGCCTTGAACAACAGTCATAACGACCAGTGATGGAAGAGCGGGAGATTGAAGTGAAGCCAGTGATCTTCATTTCATACTACTTATCAGTGGAATCGTCTGCTGTTGGTGTCCCATTACTTTCTATTGCAGGAACATTCTTAGGCGCCGCAGTCGATATTGTTAGGGAGCAAATATAATGTGCGATTTGAGCACGAAATTTATCTTTCTTATTTTGGGGATACGAAATATTTTGAGTGAAATACATCAAAAAGATTATTTATATGCTAATAAATATAAATTGTAATACTTACTTTCAAATTGTCCTGTATTCTTGTGGGATTAGTACTTTTAGGAATGACAACTATACGTCTTTGAATTATATGACGCAGAAGGACTTGCGCAGGTGATTTATTGTGTTGTTTTGCTATTTCTATTACGATTGGTTCAGTTAGGGGACTATATGTTGGAATCCTAAAAAATTCAAAGAAGCCATTATTAGTATTTTCATTGAAAAGGTTATGTTTTCAATATTCTAAATTTTTCAATTTCTTCTATACTAAGCAACTAATTTACATATTGAATGCGAAAATTGTACTTACAGATCAGGATTATCTCCAATCATTTTCACGAACGATGCCAAATTAGGAGATCCCAAGGGAGCATACGCACAGACAGTAATTCCCAAACCTTCACAAAATGACACAAGATTTTTCTGTTGGCAGTATATGTGTAGTTCGACTTGAACATTCGCTGGACGAATGCAACAAGATTCAACAATACGAGATATCTGCCTTATATTAAAATTAGAAAGACCGATAGCCCGAGCTCTACCAGCATGTACTTGTTCTTCCATTGCCTACAAAAAAGCACAAAATTGTAGAGACTTTTTTTCATTGTAGCTTATAATGCTGAATTCGAATTAAGATATACTTTTGAATGCTTCATAGTCTTCTCTTCTTTGTGTAATTTTGAGAGAAAATTATTCACGTTACCAAACAATTGTTACAAGTACTGTATACTCACCTTCCAGACGCTTATTATATCAGTGGACTTATCAACAAGCAAGTTTCCTGAATCATCCTTCGGAAGCATTTCTCCTTCTTTTTCATGCAACCCAACAGGATGGTGCACAAGATACAGATCAAGGTAAGTTAACTGTAGATTATCAAGAGACCTTTTTATGTACTTCTCTACAGATTCTGGGCGGTTGCCGAAGTTGGGTAACTGCAAAACAATTCTCCTACTTTAAATAATCCATTTTGTATTATTTCTGGTTAACTTATAAACAAAACATCACATACAGAGGAACTGCATCACAGCCCTAAAAGTTTGCTCAAAGTATACACAACTACAGTGCACACATTAATGCCAGATTGAACCAAAAGGCGCTCTTCGGTGGGCAAGACGTTAAGATTACTGGCCTCTCAACCAGTGGCGGCTCGTGGGTATTCGCACGTTCGCATGTGCACACCCAAATAATTGCGGTGCAATGTTTCTTAAACATTTCTTAACATGAGAATACAAGTCCTCTCAGAGCGTTTGCGAAACGTATTTCAAAACGCGCGCTGTTTGGAAACTGCGATTGACAGTCCGCCGCCAATGCCATTTGTGACAGCAAGCTAGAGCACACTCGGGAAATGCGAGCGAGCAGACGGATTCGGTGGCTCCCTCGGGGCTGGAGGGGAAAGAGGAGGAACATGGTGGCTTATGGACGGTTGGAGCACACTCCGGACCGTGCGGATATTACTGCGCAGGCGCGACCTTTGGTGTGCCTTGACATGTGAAGATATAACACTCGGCTAGCACAAGGTTTTAAGAGAAGTGTGGCATCGATCGAAGAAAGTGTGAGATATCTCTCCACTTGAATGAGCTCTCACCCCTTCCAAAGCAATACTTCGGTAGCGCGCGAAACGCAAACGCATTGCCGTGCAGTGTTGCATTAATAAGTATTGTGTTAATCGAATGTTATTTGCACATTCTAAAGCGAGTTGCAATTACAAATCCATTCTTAAGCATTTGAAAATCAAAATGTATTGTGTAAACGTATGTAGGAGGCTACTTTTTAATGCGTTTTGAAAAACCGAAGTTAGAGTGTTCGTTTTGCTGTGAAGTGTGTTTGTACAACTGACAATGAATAGCGTCGAAAATATTAAAATACGAGAAACATCAATGAAAAAGTCACAGAAAAAATTGCTGGAAAGAAACTGCATTTACTGAAGCGACACAGACTTTTTGTTACGTCAATCAGTGTAGACGGTAAACTATCCAGATTTTTGGAGTATTGGGTATAGAAGCTTGTACTTTTAACCTTAAATTTGTACAGCGAGTTTATGGATAAAACTCCCTAGCAAAAGTGTGAGTTTCGAATCAATGTGTTTCTTGTCGCCCTTTGAAAAACGTTCAGGAAGTGCCAAATCATGCGGTAACACGACGCAAGTAGTAAATTTTTCTGAGGGGTCCTTGCCGAGCGAAGTCGAAACGGATGTTGTGAGAAGAAATGCGGTCAATCCTCGTTGGTGATAAAAGGAACTATTTAACATGTTATCAAACTTCATAAGATGCCTTGTTTCTAATTGTCATTAGTTATGTTAATGAATATATGTGTATGCCTGTATGTATATGCGTGTGTGTGTGTGAGAGAGAGAAAGAGAGGGAGAGGTTGGGAGGAAGGGAGAGAGAAGAGGGGCGTTGCACACCCTAATAGTATGACCACGAGCCGCCACTGCTCTCAACCCTTGAGCGCGGGTTCGATTCCGGTTGAGGAAACTCGGATTTTCAAAGGGCGGAAATTCCGTGGCCTTACTAGTAGTTTTTTGCGTAATTTTTAACCAAATCATGACGATTTTCCTTAAATACGCAAATGAGATATTTTCGGAAACGAATCCAATTTTTTCTTTAAACTTTTTAGAAGAGAAGACCACAGTATACTGAAATCCATGACACATGTGCTATCTTATTAAAAACTTTTGGATTCTCAGAAATTAAAGATACATATTTTTATGCGTGGAAATCGCTAAAACAAATCCTTGCAGTAGCGTCATAAATAAAAGCGTTGAACGCGAAAAACGAGTTTACAACCCATTCTGGGCAAATATTTTTGCGGATTAAAAACACGCGCAGAGACATGCCAATGAAGTAATTCATTATTGGCCGGTAAAACATGTAATAGAGTTCAAATGTATGAACTTTCCGCCCGGGCTGAGTTACAATATTGCGTTGCCGCTAATAAATAACAAGAGAAATTGTGCTGTTGTAGCACTACTAGTTTGTTTTAATTTTATCTAAAGTATTTATTTAAATTATCAAGGTATGATCGTAGAACTCGATTTAATGTAAATTTGAAGTAACCGGCGTAAGGCGTTACCAATTTTCAAAAGCTCCAGTGACGTCGTTGGCCAATAGATGAAATTATCTTGAGTACGAAATATGCTAGGGAATTCTGTTTTAAAATTAAAGTTTACATGCGAGATGCCACGATGTCTTCGATATTGTAAACGTATAGTAACAATTAAAATATTATAAACTGAGTTCCCTGCTTCGGGAAATGTGAAATAGTCAACCAGAGCGACGAGTTTGCATTCAAGAGAATTCAATGCCAATTTAAAAGTTACGTAAGCATTAAAATTTATGCATCAAGACTTGACAAAATTTATGCATCAGACAAGACTAAGAATTATTCTGGTTGAACAAATCGTGAACTTTGTTGCGAATTAAAATCGTATATTAAAATGTTGTTTACGTCTATAGATGTGTCACGAGAACATGAGAAGTGAATAGTAACCCGAAAATGACTTCAGGATTTGCCTCACATGTTCCAATAGAACACAGAAGCTTGTTTGAAACTTTGTTTAAAAATCTATGGTGCTTCCCCGATACTAATTAACTAATATGAACAAAATCCAACTCACAATTTTCGAGTTAATATATTACCTTTGTGACGATGAATAAATCTTCTCTTTTCAATTTTCCGGAATCAAACCATTTTTTCAGTGCTCTTCCCAAGGCAGGTTCATTCATATAAACATACGCAGTGTCGATGTGTCTGTAACCAGCCTCAAGGGCAGCATCGATTGCTGTTTCTATTTCTTCATCGGTTGCCTGAAAACAGCAATTTCAATCATATATTACATAATTATACGACTACATATAACCAGTAAATCTAATTATATTCATGTACTGCATCATTTACTTTTTAATTTTAAAACGTCAAAACAGTCAAAAGTAAAGTATATGTATTAATGGGATAAATACCATTAAGAAAGTTTGAATAAATTTAATGTTACGCAGGTTTGGATAATATATGATACATGAAAATAAAACATTTGTTTGAAACGGGGTATGAGATATTGCTAAGTTTTGAAGCACCACAAAATTTATAAATACGATGCAGAAGTGGACAAGTTTTCAAAGTTAGTTGCATACGTTGTCTTGCCACTTATTCACTCGTGTCCTTATTTTCACTCCCCTCCAATTCACTCAACTAGTATTTTAACGGGCAGAGTTTGAGACACATTATCCTGATGTCTTTCATCGTTCTGAATACATGTATTGCAACTCATGCGTAAAAACTTAGTGGTGCTAAAACAGCACGTAGTGGTGGCAATGGGTGCCTACGGTAATAGGAACCTATCCCGAATAATTTGACTTTTGCACGCCATAAACCAGGGAATTGCATTGAAGGTTCCGTAGAGTGCACCATTCGTTCACAGTACTAGCGGTGTCGCAGTCGCACTCAGTTTGTCTAATAGACAATGTGTTTTCGTTCGTCCGCCTGTAATTTTTGCTAATGTTATCTTAAGCCGGTGAGTTTGCTAGCTTACAGGTATCTTAATAAATTGTATTTATTGCATAATTCATGTAGTTGAACGAGATGAAGTTAAACCGGATTCTAGAATTATTTTATCCTTCATTTTGTCATTTAAACAAATACGTTATCATTGGGGTAACGTTTTTGTTTAACGAAAGCCATTAGCAAGGGGAAATTGGAGCCTAGCTCTGATAACCCCGTGCTTGTTTCCACTGCACGTTCGTTATTTTAACTAAGGCCAATAAAAACAAACTCAATACAATGCGATTTATTTTGTATCCAGTACAAGCCTCGAAAAATATCATGGGCTACTGATTAGGAAAAATGGACTTTACATAAACTAGACACAGCTGTGAAGTGCATCTTGTAAGATTCAACTGTTTACGGCTACAAAATCTTCTGGAATTCCTTACTTTATTTTGAAGAAGCAATACAGGGCTATAAATGAAGATAGAAGTGGTGCTATAAAACGTCCACGCCTAGGTAGACCAACCATATTTTCTGAAGCTCAAGGAAAGAAGCTTGCGGACCACCTACTAACATTTAGCAACATGTTTTACGGCCTTAGTAGTAAGTAGTTCTGTTCACTGGCGTATGAATGTGCAGTAGCTCTCCAATCAACCGCATCGTCTGACTCTTTACCAACTCTTAAAAGCGGTCTACAACAAGGAATGTGATCTCTGTCAAAACGGTTGGTCCGCTGAAAAGAATAACCCCATACGAGATAGATGAGATTTTCAATGAAGCATCGCTTAATTGCTAAGATCGCTTCCTTAGAAAACGGAAAAGCTATTTTCAAAGTAAGAGGAATCCTTGAATCTTTAATACTTTCGTTGTAGGAAGACTCCGAACAAATTTTGAACTTTTGCACTTTTCGAAAAATCAGTTTTCAGCGAACATGAGACCTTCCCCATTCTCTTAAACATCCTTCATACTGTTCAACTATAAAATTGAATCAAAAACGATGGAGCCATTTTTTTGAAAATTTGGAAAATGTCCCAGGGGCTTCCTGCAACGTGCCCCCAAAATTAAAATATCGGTTTCAAATTCGAGGGGCTGCGACATCAGCCAGGTCGATTGGGGAATATCAATTTCGGAAAAAAAGCTGCTGAACGGTTTAGCCCTTAGCGTTGTTAACAGACGGACAGACGTTTTACCATCATTCGATTTTTCGGTATCAAGGACCCACAAAACATGGATTCTAGCTACACCCCGTGGTAGATAATTTTTTCTAAGTTTCGCAACTTGATTTATCTACTTTTTCGTTACCAGGGCCATGTAATAACAGCTTTTCTACCGAAAATTCGCCGTTTCTCCGCGCAGCATTACATAACTTTCTCTCTATGCCGTAGGGAGGAAGTAAACAGGACGAATGTTTAGCGGTAGTACAGAGAACAGCGGTCTTCAATGACCACTGAAAATCTCACAACGTTCATTCTTTTAAAAAATGTAATCGTATGTTCCGAGTCTGTATACTATCAGAGTAGGAAAAATTCTGTCGTCAAATCGTTTGTACATTATTTTACTATTTATAGTTATTTTAAAGTTGCCTGTACCCGTAACTGTTCTATCTTCAGAGATATCACACCGTGATAATAATTATCATACTAATATTCTATAAGCTGTAATGATTAGTGAAGAAGTTCATGAAAAAATAAAACAAAGCAGTCAGAAAGCAAGTGAGCAAACCGGAGGTCAGAAGACTAAGAGTATGAGGAGACTGGAGAATGCATACAAAATATGTATCAAGCGAGTTGTACGAACATAATGTGAAGCAAAATTGAAAGGTACGATATCAATTATTGTTTAATAAATACCGTCGTTATATCGAAAATCAGTACAGGTAGAGCGATTCATTTCAGAAGAAACTAGTGGTGCTAGAACACCATATACGTTCTCGTATTATTTGTCACCACTACGCAATATTATAAAAATGAATAAACATGAACCTGAAAATTTGTTTCCAACCAGCATTTTTTTTCTTCGCGCCGAGATTCAAACTCAGCGTCTCTGAAATAACGGACCAAGCACATTACTACAACATCACGCAGTCGCTCCAGGATACTAAAGACTCACATTATTTCTAACTTAAGCAATTTTCAGATTTGTGCCATATTTTCAGGGGCGACCAGAAGGGGGTGGGCAGGGAGGGCAACTTGCTCCAGGCCCCGACTTCTTTTTCATTCAAAAGAAATTAAAAACGCATTCATTTATAATCCAAATTTGACGCTGTATGTTACTTCTGATACACGGAGAAACGAATTCTGTTTACGAATTGAGGGTGGAGGGAATGTTTTGTTTGAAATGATAAGCCCCCGTGGATCAATTGTCCCCGACCCCTGGTTTTGTCAGGACGACCTTGCATATTTTTATCGTCCTTTGCTCTATCCGTGGAAAAAAGTTAAAGAAAAATTGGGAGTAGTTTTTGAAAAAAAGTTTTTTTTTGTAAATTGCATTAATTTCAAGCAGAAATTACAAGAAAACTACTCTTTTTTTTAATTGTGCTTGACCCCTATAAAGAGCTGATTATTTAGAACATATTTCATTCATGACAAAATATCTCTATTTTCAATGATGTACTTTTGGCATGTTAACTTTTTGCAAGTTTTGAAAATACAGGGATTCGCCGGAAATGGGACTAGCTTCACTTTTTTTTACCGTTCTTTGATACATACTTATTTATTTATTTATTTATTTAACGTCAAAAAAACAGTTCAAACTGCGTATGACGTGCTATGGGGAAAAATGAATTGTGTGCACATTTTCAAAATCCTGTGATCCCTACACTAAGTCATATACTACTTAAAAAAAAAACAAAAAAAACCCCTCCCGTGTAATAAATCTATTTTCAAGGATAAATAAGCAATAAATTTTGGCTCTTATCCATGTTGTCCTTCGGAATAATACTTCCTGTCGCGACAACATGGAAACGATAATTTGAATAATTGTATTTCCCACTGAATTCTAGAAGACGTGCACAGAAAATGAAGTTACATTTATGTCCAGAAGCAAAACAAGGGGCCATCTCAGCATTTGCTAAATGGATCAGGGAAACTGGACGAAAAACCTGATCGAGATGGGGGTCATTGACCCGGAGGCTGTAGTACAATAGTTGTTACAGGTTGTTTATACACATTTATACAGTCCAAATGGTAAATAATGCATTATGTATCATTGTTAAAATTAATGTTACATTTCTTGTGATGCTCAATATAGTCTCTAATTGTATAGAAACAGTTATGCAGCAGAAACGATTTCACTTGGGATTTAAATTTTTCTATTGGATTTAATCGTTTAATGTCGTCTGGCAATGTGTTGTAAAATAATGTACATGTATTGTATGTGAAATTTTTGTATTGAGCTGTAGATGGTCACCTGATGAATATGATTTCTACGTCGAGTGTTATAGTAATAGACATCGGCATTTTCTGAAAATATATTCCCGCCCTTAAGCAAGTCATTTTTTACAAAAACAACTGATTCGTAAATAAACAGACAAGGTAATGGTAAAATTCCTAGATTAATGAAGAGAGGCTTACATGAATCACGTGGGTGGGATTTGGTTATTATTCGTACGATTCGTTTTTTAAATCTAAAAGTCTGGGAGCTATAAGATGTATTTCCCATATTATGCCATATCTCAGGCGGAATGAACATTCGCGAAATATACACAACGAGCCGTATGAAGGCTGACTGAATTTGAAAGAATTCTGAACACGTAGCACAATGAACTTAATTTTGTGTTCAATTCATTTAAATGGACGTTCCATATAAGGTTTGACTGAATTGAGAGACCTAAAAATGTTGTTGCCTTAACATCAGTCAATGGTACACCGTTCATTTTCAATGGAGCACAGAATTGTTTATTTGAAATGGAAAACTGCATTAAAACCGTTTTCTTTTCGTTTACTATTAATTTGTTATTTCGGAACCAATTTGAAACTTCTGATATTGTACTATTTACGGTTTCTTTATTGCAAAGGATGTTCATGTCATCTGCAAAGAGAACCGTTCTTCCGTTTCGAATCGTCGAGGGCATATCGTTTACGTAAAGTAGGAACAGAATAGGACCTAAAATCGATCCTTGAGGAACTCCACGTGTACGAAAAGAGAATTTAAAGAAAAGATTTGGAGTCGTTTTTGAGAAAATAATTATTTAAAATTCCGTAAATGTAACGCAAAATCACGTGAAAACTACTCACATTTTCGAAAATTGACGTTATTTTAAGATTTGTCATTGGAGAATAGATTTCATTAAAGAAAAAATCTCTATTTTCAAAATTGTAGTTGAAGGAAAACGCCGACCAAATTTTGAACTCTTACAATTTTCAAAAAAAACAGGGACTTCAAAGAAAATGAGAGTTGCACTATTCTTGTAAACTACTTGTACGCTATCTGAAAACAAAGTTTTTTTTAATATGGAGCTAATTTTGAGAAAATTTTGAAAATGTAATTAAAGCTTCAAGTAAGATACCCCAAAGTCTAAATATCCATTTCAAATTCGAATGGCCTTGAATTCCTTTAAACAGTTCGGGAAATGTCAATTTTGGAGAAAACGGTTTTGGCGCTAGCATTGACCACAGACAGATGGACAGAGACAGACGTCTCGCCGTTGATCGATTTTTCGGTATCAAGGACCCACAAAACACGGATTCAGAACGTGTTAAAAAAGTAATTTACTACATACAGGAACACGATGCATCCATCTTTTCGTTACCAGGGCCCGACAATACGGGTTTTTCTGTCAAAAAATCACCGATTTCCGCCGCAGCATTATTATGCTTCATGTTTACTACGTAAGTACGTAGTAAAGCGAGAAAGTTAAAACAGACAATGAATAGAGTAGAGTTCATAATTGGAACGGAGAGCCTGAAAGCCATATTATCAAAACTTAGAGGAAAACTAAAATATCTAAAGAATATCAATTTGTAAAACGTGACTCGTAATTTAATTTTAGGAAATTGAGCTTTACGTGGATTTACAACAATATCTCCATGACAGTTCGGCATCTGGCTAACACAAACCGGTGGAGAGAGGAGGAGGAGGATCTTGTGCAGCAAGCCCACAGTATTTGAGATCATTGGCAGGCGCCGCATTCTACGATCTTTAAAATGAAAACTAATCATTAAATTAAATATCTAAATGATAGATGACTCCTGGATGCGATTGGAATAACGTTTCAAGTACAAGGCTCATCGTAAGACGTTTTTTCTTGGTTCTTGAAACGACTGCGTTATAGTGTGTTTTTTTAATATACACAAGCGATTCTAACAAATTCAATGAACGCATCGAATTTTAACAGCAATTTGCAATATATTCAGATATAGATTCAAATACTGATGTATTTTATAATTTAATGTATTTGTGAACACAAATAGTTCGAAAGATATCTCATGAAGCGTGTCGAAAATTTTCGAGTGTAAATCTTCCGTATATTCATAAGAGGACTCCTTTATGAAGGGTCAGATTAACTCTTATGGGTGTTCCGCAGCTGTCTAATATGATGGCCCTTACAATACTCCTTCAATATTCAGTCTTGATTTCTGATGAGGGATGAAACAAATCTAAGTTTGATTTTCTTATCAGAAAGTGAATGTAAACAATACTATCTGTGTAGAAACATTTTTGATGGGACTTATACTTTTCGAGAAGATTTTATATAGTATGTAGTTAATTGTGCATATTGGAATTCAGTGGTAAAAGGTAAGGCAAAAGAACTACATTACTATTCTACATTTTCTGTATGTAGACGGGTATTGACGAATTTTTAATGCAGTATCGCATGTCACCAAGCTTGCCTGACGTAAGGTCAAATGTGCCTCGCGGCAGCAAGCTCGTTTTAATTTTTTTTTTAATTTAATTTCTTCCCGTTCTACTTGCGTCTTTCGGGGATATTGGTGGGTACAATGTTACACACAATGGATTTACTTGGCCATCCTCAGACAAATGCGGGTCTCGTTATAAGCCTTCACTATTTTTAAAATTTCATATTTGTATAATTTGACTACATTTATTGTTTAGAAGTGGAGGGAGAGTTTTTATGGGAAAAGGGGACAAATTATTTTCTGAATTAGGGTAGGCAAAAGAGATCTTCGGGGAATCTGGATCTAATGCGTGAAGGATAATGTGCGTTTTGATCGAGATCGAATATTGGAGTGTTGGGACATGCTGGGAGGAGAAAGTAATAATTTTGAGATGCTCGTTTTGATGAGCTCAGCGAAGACTGACAATTCCCATTTTAACCCGATCTGATTGCTGATATCTGGGAAGATAGATTAGCGCACATGAGAAGGAAAATTTCTGAGTAACTGTTTGGAGCAAGAGTTACTAGCTACGAGAATATGGAGTTATCTCTTTCTGGAGCGCGTTCTCGGAGCAAGTGATTTTTGTATGTCGCAATCTCATGTGTAGCCTTTCTCCCTTACAAGAACGACAGAGAAAATGCGGCATTTTACCCCCCTTTCCACTATTTTCCCTTCTTTTTATGATTTCTTTTGCGTTTTAAGGACTTTGCTGAGGCCTCGGACTGCAGGAGACCCAGAGCGGCCAATTCCCTGCTTAATCCGCTCCTGCCTTACTATTGTAGTCTCATTAGCGGCAGTGGTGATATCCTTGTCTACTAATTGGAAAAGAGGCGATTCAAGCGCTAGGTCTGGCAAACCTTTTTCTCGTTCATTTGTAATGTAACATGAAAAATAGGAGACGAAAATGCAGGGCGCAAAAGATAACTACCTGTAACACAATCTTTGTTTCTGGGTAATCAATATCATTTTCTAATTGGTTCTATCATAAAAACAAGAAACACTAATTTCCCTACAAAAACTTGTTTTCTGAAGCAGAGAAAGAAAAGTTGAAATTTTGCGTACTGATATTAAGAAAATGTACGAAGGCTTTAAGCCTGAAGAGGGTAATAATTATTTTCTGAAACGTTGCTGATACTATTATATGTTTGACCCCGGTGAATAAGCTGATAAGTCAAAAGAACTTAATTTTACAGTTGAGCAAAAAAAATAGTTTTAACAAATACTGTAAATCAGGGATTAATGATATTCAAACAAAACTTACACACAGTTTCGTTTGAATATTACCTTCGTTTGAGTATCATTAATTCTTTGTTTACTTCAGTTGAAAGTTATTATTTGCTCTCGTAAAATATATTTTTTTCTCTTATCAACTTATTCACTGCGATCAAAGATATATCACATGTAATATATTGATATAAAACAGTTACCTTAAGAAATGCTTTCTGTCTTTAAAATAAAGGACCAAAAGCAATCTGATAAATTGGAAAAGCTGTAAACAGAAAAATAAATAATAATTGTAATACTCAAATATAATACCCCATCATGTGTTCATTGTAGGTTTCTCTGTAACGACGAGGTTCAAAATGTTTCATGTCCTTATGAAAGCATTCTCCTTTCTCCCCGGAATAGGTCTCTATGTTCTCTAAGCTATCAAGGCGGGCATCAAGAATATGCATTTTGAGAAACATACTGCAGCCCATTTTGCTGTACTTATTAATCAGATTCTTAGCAACTTTAACATAGTTCTCAGCATTATCATTTCCAAGGCAGCCTTTAACTTCTTTAACAAAACTAATCCATGCTTCTTTCTCTTTTGCTCTGAGATGCTTGGGAAGCTCTTGAATTTTAAGGGGTGCTTTCTACATATTTGCAGCTCAATTAAACAGAAATCAATAATGACAAACCAGAAACCGATTTTTTAAAAATTTGTTACCCAGTGTAATTGTTGCATTTATTTATCGCATGTAGGATATTCGCAAGTGTAGATGTTTGGTAATCCCTGTTCACGAAGTCGTAATTTTACTTAATGTTACGTGTAGTGGTGCACTTAAAGTGGGGGCGAAGACTTCAGCTCCCTCCCCGAACCCAATGACACATATTCACATACATCGTTTTTACTAATTTTCTTTAGGAATAAAAGTAATTAAGTATCTGAATTGTGTACGTTATAAATCGCTATCAATCAGCAAATAAAATAATATTAAATTCAGCATAATGACAAATTCTATATAAGAAAATATCAAGTTGGCTGGACACTACACCTATACCTCCCTCCTAAATCCCCGCGTCCAGGTAGAAAAATCGTGGTTGCGCCTCTGGTAATTCGAGAAATGTAATACGAGGTATGTAATACGAGGTATGTAATACGAGGTATGTAATACGAGGTATATAATACGAGGTATGTAATACGAGGTATGTAATACGAGGTATGTAATACGAGGTATGTAATACGAGGTATGTAATACGAGGTATGTAATACGAGGTATGTAATACGAGGTATGTAATACGAGACATGTTATTCGAGGTATGTAATTAGAGTGTTATGTTGTAGCATCACTAGCTTTATGCTGGCTGCAGTTAGTACAGCCCACCTCGGTCCTTCGCTACGCCTCCTGTAACGATGCTAGAAACTGCCTTCTGTACAGCCTTCTGACAGCCAGTTGTAGAAATTAAACGACCAAATTCACTCAGATCGCCTGGTGACGAATCTGCCCCAACCGAACGACCTCTCATAAAAAGTCAAGAATTCAAGGAAATAAGTCGTACGCCTCACGAGCGTTTCGAGAAACGTTCACTCTTGTCATATTTATTACGTGAATAAAAGTCCTGGCAAGATATTTCGTAAAGTTCAATTTTTCATTTTCACACATCGACCGCAATCATATTTACATTAATAAATATATATATTTCGTCGTGATTTTACCGGCCTCCGTTGACAACATAAAAATATTACGTTTCATTTGCATATCAGATCCTTAATAGTTCTGGATTCCATGGTTGATTATTGGGTGTTTGGGGTCTCGTCAACTCTTATAGTCATCAGGCCCGTAAATGTAGTGTATATATCCTGAGAGGTGACAGCATTCCTCCCCCTCTGCAACGTGAGATCTTCGAAATATGCTGATGTGATTTCTTAACCGTGATGACCATATAGTTCCGGTCTCACCTAATTATTTAAAAAACAATATTTTACTACATTTACCATCAAGCCATCTGCGCAAATATATTTAACAAAATACTCAAGCTAATGCACAACACACTGAAACCAACTTGTACAATAAAGCCCGTTAAAAAGGGAGGCGTGAATTGACCCATTGAAGTTTTAAATAGTGAAGAGTTTAATAAGAACAGTAATTATATTAAATTAATTTAAATGGTAAAATTTGAAATGGCTCGAACTATACTTTTCATCGTCAAGTTTTATAAGTAATTAAATACTTTGAATAGTACTATTCTACAATAAGGTTGTTTTAGAAGTATTTAACTCTTTATTATTCTGGAAAAATAATACTCGTAGGTTGAAAAAATAGTACATTTCTGGATAAAACAAAAACTCTAATGATATAGTTTTTTCTTGTCTGTATGTCACATAAGTTCTTCAAAATAGTAAAACTAGCCTTATTCTTTGATTTCTACATCACTTGAATTTTAGAGTTTTCAAGAACAGCCGCCTTTTTTAATCATGACTGCAGTGTTGAAATTGATGAAATTGATGAAAAATTCGCAAATGTATTGGTACCATTTTTCGCGTTTTGAACGTATGAAAATATGTTAAAACAAAGTAGATATTTAAGCATTGTCAGACATAATATAACAAATCTGTCCCGTAACTGGTTACTTGAAACCATTTATTTATTAATGCAATTATGACAACATTTCGCGCGATATAGTGTGTCTATTTTTAAATTGTAGTTTAATTTATTTAAATTGTAGTGTTGCAATAAGTCTCATAGAAAAGTTTGAGAAAACAGTATAGCTATTATAATTCTTATTTCGATGAGACTATCAAATGATCTGAAACAGGAAAAGTCAGTTTCAGAATCGGAAAGATCGTTATTGATGCTTTCTTTTTTTTTGTACCATCCATCTATGAAATAGTTTGTATCTAAAAAAAATCAACATCCTCGTGTTCAATGTATATGACATGCGGAAATCTCAGGAAAATGACGAATTTAAAATAATTTTGCCAAAGACGAAAAACGTTGGTACAAAGAATCCCGTACTAACCTGCCAAGTTCCGAGTCCTATTATTGGCATCTTCTGTCCATTGTAGAAAGTCACGTAACGGTGAGCTTGCTCTGCCATCGCGGTGTCGTGTGTGGGTCGTGTGTCCCGGGCGGCGTCTGCGCGGTTTGTGGCAGCCACGGCTCCGGCCACCGGAGATTGTCGCCGTTACGGCAGAACGTTCAAGGAATGTTCAGGGAAAGCGCGGTGAGCCAAGGCCACGCACACTCCTTCCAGGGCTGTCCAGCGTACACTAGATTCGCCACCTAATTAAGTCATTGACGTAATAATTACCTCTTTGATGAGTCCGGCGTTTGAATCATGCCCGTGTGTCTTCCAAGAAGGTTTCGCTCACAGGCATTACCAATATGAGGCCTTCAATCTCCGGATGAAGACATTTCATGCAATCAGTTTTAAAAAAAACGGAAATGAGCCCTTCTCTTTTCTATTTTTTGTGTCGAACTCTTTAGGAATTGCGTGAGAATTCCCAACACATTGAGAACTAGTTCATAACTATGAAGCAAATATTTCCATTTCCTCGATATCTGTTTCTTTTGATGTATTTGAAATGTTAGGATTAATTTCCTTATTTAAAATGTATTTTGAAGAAGAGTCTGACCAAAATAAAAAATGTGGACGACTTTTAGAAACAATACAAAATAATTATGTGATGTAGTTTCTTATACTTCGTTTAATTTTCTTTTTCAGTGAAGTGAAAAATAATCTGGGATATTTTATCTGGCGTCTCAGAGCATTTAATCTCATGAGAAATACAATTGTTACCTAAAATTTTGCATTCAACTTTAATTTCTATCAATTATTAATTTCTTCATTTGTTATGCAAGCAACCGTTAACAAAATGTCGATCGTGTAATTCTTCCTGTACACGAGCAAAAATTCCAGGAGAAATGTACTGTCTTATCGCTCATATTAAAAATTTAATTAGCAAGTCATAGTATACGAAAAAGTTATACATACATGAAGCTGACATCTTCAAAATTTTAGTAACTCATATTATATGGAAACTAGTAATAACGCGTATGGAACTGCTTGTCAGTGTTCGGTAAATTTTCTGTTTTTAGAAATATTTTACAAGGGGTTGTGTTTTTATAAAACTATTCTGAATTTCTCGACACTCTGATAATGAGCTTTTGAAAGAAAAGAAAAGCACTTGGAGAAAAATGAAACCACATCTACTCAAGACCATCTCAGAATTCGCTGTTAATATCGTCTAGAAACGACGAAAACCACGGTCGAGATAGGAATTCTATTCCTCGTAGTAATTACGTATTCAAATACAGTATTTAGAACAAATAGTATTGTGGAAATTAATAAAAAAGATATGGTTGGTTTGCAAATAATCAACACATCTTAATATTGAAATGTCCAATATATATTATTATTTAATTACACACACGTGTGTGTGTGTGTGTGTGTGTATGTGTGTATGTGTGTGTGTGTGCGTGTGTTATGAATATATTGTTACCCTTTATGTAGCCTAAGTCACGAAATCATCCGAATCATTGGCACAATTTATGCTCGTGTGCCAATCCCCCCCCCCCCCGCGGCCGTGACAGCCCGTGTCACCCGGCATGTGTGTGAGGAAACCATTTTAAAAGTTAGCCTTCAACATAAAATCTATCAAAAAGTAGCAAATTTAATCATGTTTTGCTAAGTTTAGTAGTAGCGTTGTAGTAGAATCTCAGATTCGTCAACCGAATGCCTCGACTGACGTAGTGGACCACTCGTTTGTTCAATCTCCTGCCCTAAAAAATCCATCCTTATTATCTACAGAGACGCAACAACGAGCACATAAAAAAAGTGCGGTTTTATGAAACGCTTCTCGCTTCACTGGAGATACGGGTCTTAAGCACTTGGTCGATTTCACTTCATAGTGAGTTGGCTTTTGCATTTTCACTAGTCATTACCTTCATCAAGCATCCAAAGCTAAAACTGAAAATATACAGCGTTTACGAATTTTTGTGAAATGTTGACATTCAACTTTAGCAATGAAAATGTGAAAAAGAGCAAGCATCTTCCTTTGACAGATTATTGTTACGATGAACGGTTAATTGGTTTATTATATGTGTACGAATGTCGCTCCGTTGTCATTATTAATTTATTTAAAGACATTGTTTTAATTTGACGAGGATGTAAATAATACGTAATACATAAATAAAGCATTTACCTTCATTCGTTGCAAATACTCACTGAAATATAGTATTATTATCATTTGGTCTCTGAAAAATTGATGCTGTAAGGCGTAGAGAAGCAAGAAGCAAAAATCAACTGAAAATTGAAATCTCCCCAAAACGTTGATGCAGAAGATCTCCCCGGCTCGGATATCAAAAATGGAAAACGATTTGGTGCCCCTTCATGTCAAGTCAGACAAAAATAATGCATGAAGTTTGACGTGAATGTTAATATTTTTTAATCTATGTTTAGTTCAAAGAAGTTAACTTGTGAATTTTTATGTTATTCTAATTTTATTACTGTAGTAAATATTGTAAGTTGACATTTGCTAAAACATGTTCATTACACTTTATGGTATTTTATAATCGCATACATTAATGATAAAAACTTCGTCAAAATTCCATTTGAAAGTTCGAAAAACATGTTTTGGGAGTTTCCAAACTAATTTACAAGTATATAATTATTTCCAGAGTTTCGATTTTAATTGAAAAGTGCAAATATTTGATTGTGATACTCTACCTATTCTCGTTGTGCGCGTGTTGGTTGAATTCTTATATTCAGTGCATCATTGCTCATGCGTCGGTCATGCGACAAGGGTCCAAGGAAGATGCCCCTCGTCATTGAGTATTAGCTATTCACATGTTGCGTTATAGAACAGAAACTTTTTTACATCCTTGATATATAAAAAAATGTTTTTCTGTATATATACTGTACTACAAAATTGCAGTATTGGTGAATATTTTTTGTTGAAATATTTAATTTGTTGCAGAGTTATATAAGACTTTTATTTATTGTTCTCGTGCAGTGTGCGTACTACCTTTTGGAAAATCATTTTGTGCTGTTTTGCCCAGCAACATTTTTGCTGCTATAGGTCACTACCCTGTCATTTTTTATTTGCATAAATCAACGTTCGGTTTGGCAGAACAGTCTCACATTGACAACTACAGCAGTCTTGGTAGTTTTAAAATTAATTATTTAAAAATTTCTTTTGATCTTTTACTTCTTTTTAATTAGAAAAGCTATTTTTACATTGAGGAGATAAGCCCATTTAATTATTGGAACCTTCAAGCTAAAGATAACAAACTTGCGATAGACGCGCAAGATAAAGTGGCAGACTAAGCTACAAAGAGAGAAAAATAAATCTTTAAAAAATGAATGATAACTCTTTAACGCGCAATCAGTGATCTCGACACTAGTGTACAGATTACTGCGCACAATGCTCAAGAACAAATAAAATACTCTCGTTTAACAGTGCAATAAAACCTATAGTAGTCGCAATATATGTCATTGAAATGTCAGTAGTCGCGGCGGACTGTAAGTCCGCACGTAGCCAAAAGGGGATGAGTCAAATAAAACTAGATATGAAAGGAACCTACTTATAAAAGACTGTGGAGTGTTAAACGTACTTTAGTGAAAAATTAATAACAATGGAAGACAAATTTTGACTCGTATGTGTCTGGAGAAATGTTTCAAAGTTTGTATAACATTTTCGGAAATTTTTTAACAAATAATTTTGTAGCAAAAACGTACGTTTATTAAAAAATAAGCGAAAACAGTAAATCACACTTATCAGTTTATACATTTCATTAACCTTACTCGCATATCCATTCTTTTCCTTATATAAACATTCTGAGCAAAGATGTTACGCCAGTAATTTTATACCGCATATACCTACTTCCAGCACTTGAATTAACGAGACACAGATGGCTAACAAGGAAACCTCATATGATGCACGGAGAGAAATGTTATGATACAGTGAACAATACATGTTTAGTAAGCATTCATACAGTAAATACAATTATTCGTGAGGTCAAATTTACTAAACAGGCTTTGGTTTCGTTTAGTACATCAGACAATTCAAAATCGTAAGTGAATGTACAAATTGAATGTTCACTTTTACTATGCTTGTTTCGTAGATAAAACTATTCTGTGATTTTTACATCTCGTGTCGTCACAGTCACTAAACGCTGTTTAGTAAATTCAAAGTACGGGAGGCAAGCATAGGGGCGTTTGCATCGAGGCTGTGCAGCTCTCTCAGCTTTCCCGCGTTTTCATAAATCTGACCAATTGGAATGGTTGAACATACAGCACGTGCAGCGGAAGAATCTTTAGAGCCTCGTTTCCTTCTCATCGCTTCTCAATGAGAAGTTCCTGAGAAGTTCTCTTCATTCATTACTCTTCCTGGTGGAGTCTAGCTGGTATGTTCGTGAACGGTGAGGATTCTATCTTTGTGTTATATTATAGTTTTACTTTAACATAATGGCACACATAATAAATAGTGTCTCGGATCTACTTAAGATTTGGGGATTCTCTGAATAAATTGCAGCTTTCGAAGGTAAGTCGAAATTATAACCTCATCAAATATTAGCTGTGTAGTTTATAGGTTAAGATTATAAGTACTAATACTAGATGAGCAACCCAAACCCGTGATGTATGTTTTCATTTGTACTTGGTTCTTACAGCAGAACCATGGCCAGGTTTGAAAGGTACATTAAAACGTAATTTCGCAAAAATTAAGCATAAAACTAACTTCGACAAAAACTCTCATTTAATATTAAAATTAATATTTACGTGACCCGTGTACTGAATATTACTATATACGCATCAGTTAACAGGACGAATGGTTTAGTAACGCGCACTGCGATCTGTTTAGTAAATTTTACTACATGCAGTCGTAAACGCTACGGTTTGTTTAGTAATCTCCATTGCGACCTGTTTAGTAGATATGACAATACGGCATTCGTCAACGGAACTGTCTGTTTAGTCGTGCCCATTGCGATCTGTTTAGTAAATACGACTACACGCGGTCGTCAACGCTATTATTTGTTTAGTACAGTCCACCAAACGCAGTTCATTTTTGAGACCATACACGCATTAGTTCGTTGAACGAAACGGCCATTTCGTAAAAGCGACTAAGCACTTTGTTCTACGAAAATTTACTAAACTGTTTAGTTCGATATACTACGTGATCAATAGCATGGACTAAACAATTCTCTCCGTGTGTAAACAAAGTTTGTAGACGGAACTAAGTTCAATAGAAAGAATTTAGAAGATGCAAAAATCTCAAAAAGTTGACTCTGGAAGTGAAAACTTACATGAAACTGTAAAAATTCAAATTTGAAATATGTATAAAGAACGCGTAAAATCGATTACACTTGAAATTAACTATAATAATAATCCTTAGTGACTACAGGTTTTATTAAAAAATTAAAACATTTTTTGAAAAAGAAGCCATGAAGTCAACAAAGAAGTTTTAAATGTCCATGTGTAAAGCCGTCAATGCGTTCTTCGCCACAAATAAATTTAAAACTGTTGCTGTTACAACAGAGCTAACAAAACACCCAGCTTGTAAAACCGCAAACACAATAACAACTCATTCAGTCTCCCAAACTCGAATGTAAAACTAGTGATGCTACAACAGCACATACTTTCTCACATTATTTGTAATAGCTATACAATACTATATTACATGAACACGCAAAAATGTTTCCAATCAGCAATTTCTTTTTCTCCGAACTAGGAATCAATGCCTGCAATTACGTTACCTCTACACCACCAGCCTCATAGCTAAGCTCAACTTTCCTGACGCTTAAATAAAGTTAAACATTTGCAATTTTTGAAAATTTAAAGGTTTTCATTTACATAATTAAAGATGTAATTTTAAAGAAACGATTTCAGTAAGGGGAACATTCTCTATTCTCAAAATCATCTCTATCTCTATCAATGAATATCATCAATATTGTAGTTTTGCAATGTTAATTTTTTGCTTGTATTACCGAGAGTGCAGAGTTCGTCGAAAATGGAACCTTTGCCATTTTTAAGCATCTTTTGCTCTATCCGAGGAAAATATTTAAAGAAAAAAATTATACCTGTTTTTGAAAAAATATTTTTTTATATATTCCAAAATTTTTAAGTCAAAACTACGCAAAAACAACTTGTTTTTAAAAAATTATACAATACCTTATTTTAAGACCTGATTTCAGAAAATATTTCATTAAGGAAAATGTATCTATCATAAATGTATTGTGCAATGTTAATCTTTTTTGTAATTTTCGAAAATACAGAAAGTTTGTCGAAAATGGGACATACGCCAATTTCTTAAGCTCTTCTACCTGTAAAAAAAATTAAAGAAATATCAAGCGTGTAAAAGTTTTCCTTTTGAAACCCGAGAAAAGCAAAAACCCACATTTTCCTGTTGCCTGCAATAAGTGAAACAATTGCCGGTAACTTTATTTTCGTACATGCAACGAGTGATTGTGAAACCACCTCGGCATTGGTCAAGCACGGTGAAATGAATTTCTGACTTTAAATCTGCCTTCAGTTATAAGGCCAACACTGTTACTACAACCATCTGCAGCTGCAGCACAGCAACACGTAAAAGTTCGCAGCGCTGTCGTAGCTAAGCGGCTAATCTGAGGAAAAATGTAAAACCATAAATTCTAAATAAAGTTAATGTCTTTCATTTCATATCAGATCAAAATTTACGAAAAATTGATGTTTTTTAGTTATTTTGAGATAAAGTAGGATAATTCCGGTTTTACAAGTTGTTGCTGGTAACATCAAATTTCATGGTGCCCTCTCGGTTATACTGTTGGTTGGAGAAAAAATCGTAATTAAATTACACGTAGGTGATTTTATCTTCTTTATTTCATGAATGATATTTATTTTCGAAAAATTGAGTTTTTTTATTTATTATTTTAAAAAAACTGAAAAGTTAAATATCAAAACTACACCAAAAACCTTCCGCTATTTGCCTTTTTCGAGAACCATTTGGCAGATGATTTGAACAGAGGAAAGGAAGTATGATGGAAAATTTTCTGATATCAGCGAATGTTTTTAAAACGATCAAATAATAATCCCTGATCGCACTGTATGTTGCCCATTAGCACATTCCAGAGCAGAGGTTTGTTTATACGAAAAAGTAGAAACTTTAATAGAAATTTTTAAAGTATTATTAATTTTTAATACTTAGTTTTTACAGTTAATTCCTTCGTTCGTTAATTAAAGTTTGAAAATTATAAAGTAAAAAAAGCGAAGGTAAGAAAGTAGGTCATTCTTCAAATTTTAATTCGGACTCACACTTTTGATTTGAAATATAATTTTGCAGCATTTTCGTGACAAAATAGAAATATGTATCTCAGTTGCATGAAAAGTAAATGTAAAAACTAGTTTCAAGAATAAAATGAGGAAATAAAATAAAATAGGTGACATTTTCGTACTTAACCCTCAAATGAGAGGAAAATGTAAACGACTGGTTTATTTTTGTTGTTTATTTACCAAACACCTACTCATTAAGATTCGACAGAACCAAAGTGTTTAACAACTAAGAATGTGAAAAAAGTATTGCAAGGGGCGTCCTCTGTGTATTGATAAAGATATCATTTCGCGGTTGATCTTTTTCGAAGTTAAAAGTTGAAGTTTTTTATCAGCAAAGCATTTTTTCTATCTACCCTACCCTGTGTCACATTACATTGTAAATCACGTAGTAACGATAAATAAAAATGACGTACGACAATTTATCTTTTTCCACTCTTTTTATGGGCTCCATGATATGCCGGAAACTATTAAAACGACGGGTTTCTTACATAATCTCACGGTCATCGTAGTCACGCTTTCAATGCAATCCGTTCTAAATCTTGAGAATTGTCGGAGATATAAAACGGTTCACGTGAATTATTTGATCACAGATTTCTTGCGTAGTTTTTAAAGAACTATTTTCTGGATAATAGAATTCATTTTAAACTTAGTAAATTTTCTGTGTTTAAGACTGGAATCACCTGGCTATCGTTTACGTAAAACAATAATTCACAGACAGTAATATAATTGGTCATGCAATCCAGACATATTGAACGTAAAGGAAATATCTACCAACGTTGGCTAGTACTTGTTTTACGTGAATAAAGGAAGAGTTATATATATATATATATATATATATATATATATATATATATATATATATATATATATATACATAAATGCACACAGTGCTTGATTTCTTAGGTACCGGTACGCGTCACAAATTTATTAAGGTAATATAAATTTATTATTTTTGCTTATTAATTTATACATTTGTAACTATAAAAAAGATTTATCTTTATATTGTAAAGAATCGTATTGTCCAGTGATCATCTTTCTCGACAGTTCATTAATTTCATTTCATATAAATTTATATTTAGACGTGATAGACGTGTTTATAAATTAATCATACATTCTTCATCGATATCAAATTCAAGGGGCCGCAACATCAGACAGATTGATCGGGGAGTAACAATTTCGGTCAAAATCTTACTTTCGGTTTAGCCGGGACCCGGCAATAAGAGATTTTGTGTCGAAAAGTCGCCGTTTTTTCTCGCAATACTTTCTTAATACTGCGTATGCAATAGCGAAAAAGTAAAAATGACAATTTCGACGCTTTTACATTGATATCTCGGCAAGAAGTAACGTATTTTCTTTTGAAAAGTGCATTTTATATGTTATTCAGTTTATTTTGTTATAATTGTTCGCATAAAAAATAATTAATTATATCCGATTTAGATAGCATTTGAGTCCTTACATTCCGATTTAGGTAACTTTAACTATTGAATAAAATCCTTTTTTTTTTTTTCAAGATGAAAGGAGAATCGAAAGTTATTTATATATTTTATTTATGGTCGATTTAAGTGTCAAATATTAGAACCTGATGTTATGCCTAAATTAAATTTTTAATTCGGCTTTACCTATTATCTCACCAAAATAGGATACTAGCATTAAATTAAAATTTCAAATTTCGCAGTGAGATAAAATATTTAGAAATTTCATGTTATCGAATACGCATAGATAATTTCAAGAACACAAAATTACATTTATCTTTCTAAGAATTTCGAAGCTTTTCAGAATGAAAATGTGTTTATTCATTTTACATGTACATATTACAGAATTAAACACAAAATTAAGCTTATTATGTTACACATTCAGAATTCTTTCAAATTCTGTCAGCCTTCATTCAACTCGTTGCGTGTATTTTGCAAATGTACATTCCTGACTGAGATATGGCATAATATTTTGGGAAAGCTCATTCTTTAGTACCCAGATATTTAGATTGCAAAACAAAATTATATGAATTATGAAAAAGTGCCATCCACGTGATCCCTGCAAGCCTCTTTTCATTGGGCTTGGAATCTTACCACTGCCTTGCATATTTATTTACGAATCTGTAGTATTTTTCAAAACTGACTTACTTAATGGTGGAAACATATTTTCATGTACTACTGATATTTATGATTACAACACACGTCACAGAAATCATGTGTCAGTATCAACAGCTCACTACAAGAAATCCACATGCAATACATGTACGTTACTTTGCAACGAATTGCCAGATGGCATTAAAGAATAGAAATCTGTACACAAATTTAAGTTAAAAGTAAAATCTTTTCTGCTGCATAACTGTTTCTATACAATTAGAGACTATACTGATCATCAAAAAGAAAAATTATGTTTATTTTAACAAAACAATGATATAGTATAATTAATTGGTTTACATTTGTATTGTATAACTTTTAAAAATACTTAATATTCCTGTAACAATTAATGTACTTCCGCTTCCGGGTCAATGACCCCCATCTCGATCGGGTTTTTGCCCAGTTTCCCTGATCCATTGGGCAAATGCTGAGATGGCCCCTTGATTTGCTTCTGGACGTAAATGAAGCTTCACCATGCGCACGTTTTGTTGAGTTCTCTTTCTGCTTTTAGTGGTAGTAGAGCTTAGGGTGAGTTACTATTTTGTTAGCAATACAGAAAACTCAAATCTGCAGTTCGTTTACCGCTACAAATAAGTTTTCTATAACTCGGAAACGAATATCTAGTTTTTGAAATGTTAATCTCTCGCTTTCTTAAATTGTATTATTATTATTATTATTATTATTATTATTATTATTATTATTATTATTAATTTTTTAAACTCATTTTCATCATTCAACTATTAATAATTAAATTGTTGGGAAGGGATTCTGAATAAATAAATAAATAAATAAATACATCTAAATACATTTGTCTACGTTGGTTCATGTAACAACCAAAGTAATAAAGCCTTTGTTGGCTTATTGCTATTTTTCTGCACCATTTCATAGGCGATGAGGTACCGGAACTCCGTTCCAGTACGTTCCCTTTGAAATCAAGCACTGTATGTATGTATGTGTGTGTGTGTGTGTGTGTGTGTATACTCGTTATAATTGTTTATAAATTCGTAAAACAAGGAGCAAATGTTGGTAGATATTTCCTTTACTTTCAACATGTCTGCGCTGCATGACAGACATACGCACACGCGCGCACGCGCGCGCGCGCGCGCGCGCGCGCGTGTGTGTGTGTGTGTGTGTGTGTGTGCGTGTCTGCCGTGTGCACGTGTGTGTGCGCGTGCGGGCGTGTGGACGTTCGTGCGTATGTGTTTGTGTGTGTAATGTTTTAGAAAAAGGATTGTTAGAAAGAATGGATTTAAACGATTAAGAATCAGTCTATTTAAAATGCGTAGCCTTTTTGCTTTAGCCGATGGAATAAAAAAAATTTTCAAAGAAAATTTTGTTTTGCTTCTGGACATAAATGTAACTTCATTCTCTGTGCACGTCTTCTAGAATTCAGTGGGAAATACAATTATTCAAATTAATGTTTCCATGTTGTCGCGGCAGGAAGTATTATTCCGAAGAACAACATGGATAAGAGCCAAAATTTATTGCTTATATATCCTTGAAAATAGATTTTATTACATGGGAGGGTTTTTTTAATTAAGTAGTATATGACTTAGTGTAGGGATCACAGAATTTTGAAGATGTGCACACAATTCACTTTTCCCCATAGCACGTCATACGCAGTTTGAACTGTTTTTTTTTTTTGACGTTATAAAAAAAACAATTTACAACATCTGATGACTCCCAAAGCGCTGTCCATCCTCGTTCCTTTCGTCATCTACTCACTCATATCCCTTCCTATTCTCGGATAAATTCATACTCGTACGCGGGCGATTTGACCATTGTCACAGCATCACAGTGATTATCTAACAGTAGGAGAAGTGTACTAAATGGCAGCAATGGGGTAAGTGTACCGACCTGGATGGCCGAGGTGTCTAGAGCGGGTGCCGACTCAGCGCCTCGGTCTGAAGGGTCCCGCGACCCGTCAGCTCGATTGTACCGTGTATTCACCTATTTCTGTGCATTCCAGTCTGGTGAGTTGGAAAGTCGAGCTGACAATTAAATGATTTACTCTACAAACAATCCTTCTCTGGTTTCCTGAGATTAAGTCATTCCGAAACCTTTTTTCAGTTTATGATAATAATTAATTTTTTTATTAACATTTTAATTTTCTTACATTGGTTCCTAATATAGAATACCCCTGGTCCTATTACCGACTACCATGTGAAATTAGGGGTCGTGTCAAATTCAAAACAAAACAAATGGATGGTTATGTACTAGTAGCTCTGTAATTTTTCAAAAAATACTAGATAAAAGGTTTTTTTAATGCTAGAAAAAAGATTTTTTAATAGTGCTAGATATTTTTTATGCTGTATAAAAAGTCAAGTTTTAAGTGTTTCTGCAATAAGTGCACACATATTTCCTCCCTTTCTCTCTTGCTAAATCACAAAATTTGATTCCAATTGAAACATGTTGAGCAGAGAAGCCACTGCTTTTCAGAAAATTCATCTGAATAGTGTTCATTGCAAAATGGGGTCCATCGATTAAATATCATAAATACCTTCGTCATTATCACTGCCAGAGCCTAGAGGAGGATCACTTAAACTTTCATTACCAAAAGACATTTTTTTCTGTTTTTCGTTTTTCTACTAGTTGATCGCTTAGGAGTTTTTGCGAACTATTTTGCTTTTGAATATAAAAGTTTTCAATATAGTCTCTAATTGTATAGAAACAGTTATTCAGCTGGCCAAGTGTTGTAAAATAATGTACATGTATTGTATGTGATTTTTTTTGTAATGAGCTGTTGATACTGTCACCTGATGAATATGATTACTACGTCGAGTGTTATAGTTATAGACATTGGCGTTTTCTGAAAATATATTCCTGCCATTAAGCAAGTCATTTTTGACAAAAACTACTGATTCATATAACAAGTGACAAGGTAATGGTAAAATTCCTAGATAATAAAGAGGTTTACAAGAATCACGTGGGTGGGATTTGGTTGTTATTCGTACAATTGTTTTTGTAATCTAAAAGTCTGAGAGCTATAAGGTGTATTTCCCCAGAATATTATGCCGTATCTAAGGTGGGAATGAACATTCACGAAATATACACAACGAAGGCTGACTGAATTTGAAAGAATTCTGAACGCATAGCACAAGCACAATTTAATTTTGTGTTCAATTCATTTAAATGGACGTTCCATTTGAGGTACAATTTTCAATTTTTATTTTTAATTGAAAATTTAGAAAATTAAATATTTTGCAAAATCTCAAAAATTAAACATGTTTTTGAGTTTCGAATGGAATTTGAACGGAGTTTCTTTAATTAATGTATTCAAATATGTGATATTTTTAAGTTAGTGATGCGCGTTATTTTTAGCAAATTTCATCATACAATATTTCCGAAAATACTAAAGTTAGAAAAAAATACACGTGTTAACTTATTTGATCCGTATAACAGCACGTACCTTTAGTAATGGTTATGTTATACTATATATACCACAATTTATTTCCGAATTAACACATCTCAGTCACCATTTTTTGTAAAACTCATTTTAAATCATAGAACATTTGGTGCGAAAATTAAATGATTTCAAACAATACATTTGTTCCAAACTTGAAACGAAAATATGTTTCTGGCATTGAATTCATTATATAAGGTATTCGATACTGATAGCGGTGGCAAACAAATATAAATAGATCGAAAAATATATAATAGTAATTATTAAACACTATGGTATTGTAACATTCTACAAATATATAAGAGTAGTAGATTACATTAACGCGAACGAAAGGTAGCAATCATCGCCTTTTGTTATCAGTGCAGCGTTACAACAATGTTACATGTAACAATGACCTCTAATTCGCATGGAATACACACTTTACCTATTATCATTCAATTTTACAGCAAGAAAATGAAAATGAGACCTGCGTAGTGTCTGCCAACGGGTTTGGGCATTGCGTCTATTCTCTGCGTTTTCAGTGAAAGTGTCGAGTGACGAAAACATCGATTGCCTTACACTAGAGAACTTTATTAACACTAGGAGACCTACGTGGGTACATTTTGTACCCCAGGACATTTTTTGTCATTTGTTTTAATTAGTGTTACTATCTGCATGACAAATTTTTTTAGCTGAATATTTTCCCTAATATATCGAAATGCGCTCAGTAGAAAAAATTAAATAATTATTTTTTTCTGGAAATACATTTTTCTCATCATGGCGTCCAAGATGTATCTCTTTAGTACTCCGGGTCAAATGTGGCAGTCATTCTCGCGTTTCACTCACTCCCTTCCTGTAGTGTGGGTCATACCTGCTCAAAACAAAACAAGTCGCGTCTTCATTCATAATTTCCTAGAAGAAGTTCGGGATGTTCTTTTAACTTCCCCGAAAACATCATTAAGGAAACTTCAGCAGCAATGTATTCTTTGTTATGGAAGTGCGCACTGGGCCACTACAAAATTGAAAATGCGCGCATTCAAACTGCGGACATCTCAGGAGCTTAATATTCCTGATCGGGCTGCTCGCATGAATTATTGTAATTGGCTTCGTCGATTCGTTAGCGAAGGTCTTGAGGCACTTGATAACGAATTTTTAGTGATGAGGCTTGGTTTCATCTGGATGGATATATTAACCAGCAAAACAGTAGTCGCTGGGGGTACCGAGAGACCATAGGAAAAAATAGAGAGACCATTGCATTTAAAAAGATTGGAGTATGGTGTGCCATTTATCGACGCAGATTAATTAGTCTGTTGTTTTTCAAAGAAACAGTAACGGCGGATATGTATCAGAATAAATTGAGAAATTAATTTTTATTATATTTTAATTAGTTAATTATTTTTTAAGTAACCTTATTCAATAATAATAACAAACATTTGTTCTACGAATCTGAATTTATAATTTATTAATATTTATTTAAAACAGAAAAGTATTAAACATATACATTTCTGGAGAATATGTTCTGGAGCGTATGGATCTTGTTATGAAACTAAAACGAGCAAAGTACTATTAAATTTACCTCAATGTATATTTTACATGGCAAGTTTATTTCACTTTTAAACAATATACGAAGGAATCGTTCTTGACAATTCAATTTTCTTTCGACGCCAAACAAGCAGACGCGTGCCTTTCTCTTTTAACTCGTGGGCATGGCGGTCGCCTGCTCTCCTCCTTAGGGTGGCATTAGTGGGAGAGGGAATTAAGCGTACTTCCCGTCAGTTTCCCTGCTTGAAACCACCTGCCTGCTATCGCTATACTTATATTTTTTGAAGTGTTCGAAAACATTAAGTCATTGTTGTACTTTCTGCCTTATAAAACGAATCTTTTTAATTAATTCGTAATCATCCTTCTCAACAGGGCTCTTGACCTTAGAAATGTGCCTACCACTGTTAAAAATATTCACTTTATAAGACTGGAGATGTAACATTAAAATTATATATTGTATAATTAATTATTAATAACGGTTATCTTCGCGTAATTAAGCAAGTACGTAATTTTGACGTAATTTTCAGAAATGTGCAACTACTCTGCAGCAAACAAAATGTTTACTTGTTTGGTAACCTAGTAACAGGGGGGGGGGGGTTCTTGCGCGTGGTATCAAACTTCAACCGAGTTACGAGACATTGAAACAGATTTATGAAGCATTTCTTTTAAATGATGAATCTGATACACCTTCATCGCGTTATTTGTGGTTGGTTACTGTTGAAAATTGTCATTTTGTACCACTTCCAAAATGTTTCTCAGCACTACTCAGCACTCCATGCAACACGGCGGCCAGCGTCTGGACTGGCTTTTCAAATTAAGTGCCCATGCTGTGGTCACGTGGTTAATGACGCAAATTGGTGCTGCGCAGAACGAGCAAAAATCTGTGCGCCGAAGGAACTCACCCATGTATTTCCACCATACCTACAGTACCGGCAGAGTATAAGCGACTCTGGCAGTTCGATGCGCTGTTGCCACGCATTACTACGCACATGACACAACCTATATCACAGATTAATTAAATCTCAAAATATTAACACTTACTGACAGGCTACGACTCGTCTTGACATAATGTTCATAACTTTCGCAGAAGCCGAAACTTATCCCTTCCGCGTTTTCTTTTGAGTCAGTTGAGCGGCAACGCTGAACGCTGGTTGTAAGAAAGTAAACAAATCCTCGCAAGCTGATTGCTTCAGAGCAGGTCACATGACAGACCACAGCACGTGGCGAGAAAACTGTCAGAGTCGCTTATACGCTGCCCGTACTGTAGTCGCTTATACGTATCCCATTACTGTCCTGTGTCTAGAACACAAAACTCATTGTTTCTGTCTTGAATTTTAACAAACCAAGGGACATATGTAATGAAACAGTATATAATAAAGATTGGTGATTTATAAAGTAACCACTATTGTTCTGTTATATGTTTGAAATATTGTGAAATTAATTGGTTATTTGGTGAGTACTTCATATTGTTCGTTCTAAGTTAGGTACCAATGGATCTTTACTTTATTAATTCTTTTAATTCATGAAAAATCAAAATATACCCCCGGATAAGATGGTCAAAAGTTCCCCCAAACCAAATGACATATTAGTGGTTACATTATAATTCTAACATAAAAATAATATTTTTGAAAGGTTTCTTAGCCTTCGTCCCACCACCCACTCCCCTCTGGAGTCAAAACCGTGTTTTTTATTTTAATTTTTTTAGGAAACTTAACACTATTTTATCTGACTGGAAAAAAGTTAAATAAGAAGATAATTAACACTACCAGAAAAATATTTATTGATATTTTCTCAGACCCAAATTCAAACAAAAAAAAAGTTTGAAAAAAATAACAAAAAATAACTTTTATTGTATTTTAGAACCATGGAACAGGCTTGAAAATAATCTCCAACATTTTTCTTAAAACATAAATTGTTGTGATTTTATAGGAAATTGAAGGAAATAAGTAGTAGATTTCATTTGCAATATAATTCGGAGTTGATTGATCTATTTAGTCTAACAAAGAAATAATTAAGTAACTTATTCTTATTGAATTTCTGTTTAGTTTTCAACAGCGAATCTGGCGGTCTTGATAATAAAGTTCCCGGTGTTTAAATATGATTAAAATTATTAGTTCTATAGTTGCATCACTGGCAACCAATCGTGACCATCTGTGCAACCATTTACCAATAAAATTAAATCTTTCATACTGTTATGGTTCAATATAGTTGGAAAACTATCTTCCATTGGTTCAGTATTCGAATGACAAATTGACATTTGAAATTTTGTTAAGTAGAGAGAGTGGGCGCCTATTTTGTTTGACATTTCTAGTGTACGTTTTCAAAAATGAAATTGCGCTATTTTATCACATTTCCGATATAAAATCTATAATTCCTTCATATTTTAGTGTGGACATATCTCCTTTCAGTTGTGTTATTTGCGTGGTGTGAAGAAGAGAAATGTGTGCTACAGGTGTTTCCGTATCGTGCGATGGAAAAATGATAGTCATCGACCACTTAAAAGTAAAGATGTATTAAATGTGTGTGGATTGAGATGGAGAAGCGGACAGGTTATTTATCATAGCAATTGTATCCGAGATTGTAAAGAGAGCAAATGAATAGAAAACACATTTTGTCACATACACACATTTTCTGTGTATTGTTTTCTTTAAAATGTTTATGAGAACATGATTGATAGTTTCTAATTTCCAACTGTGTAGAAGATTATCATCATCCTCTACTGATTTCAATTCCGGTCTTCAAAAATATTTAAAATGCCAGGTTGCACAGTACCCCGTTGTTCAAATAGTACCCAAAAAGGATTTAAACTTTTCCATTTCCCATCTGATAGTGAGAGATGTGCTCTATGGGTCAAGAATTGTGGCCGAGAAGAAGGTTGGGAACCCACTCGACATACATGCATTTGTGAGGTAAACAAATTTTAATCCCTCATTATTTTGCAGTTTGAGACAAATTAAACCTATTTTGTTGAAACAAGGAATGAAAATAGAAAAAAATGTGTTCCTCCTTGACTCGGCATTAAATACCTTCAATTATTTACTATTATTTTTTTATAGTGTGTGGTTATGTTTTTGATTTTTTAGAGTTAATTGTATTAGGCCAGAGATTAGCTTGGTTAAATGCATAGTGTTTAAGTCTTTATTATTTCCTATGCTAATTAGGCTTTAGGTGTTGTTTCAATAATACACATAGTAGGAGATGTAGTGATATAGGTTATGAAAAAAATTACTTCCCCTGCAAGCTTTTATGAATTCTAAATGTAATAATATAAGAAAAATTTAAAATAATGTTATGGCCATATTTTGCAATAATTTGTGGATGGCTAGAATGTTTTGTTGCCGTAATTAATGTTACATATCATTTTCAAGGTAGACCATATTGCTGTGAATTAGAAACGCCCAGCTGTTCTTTTGTAATGTTTTTAACTATAATATTTAAGCAGTAATGTTTTCTGCACTTTCTGAATTTCAGGGTAGATGGTAAGAAATGTATCTGATATTAAATATGCCTTGGTGTGTTTTCATTAGGTTCATTTTGAAGAATCGCAATTTGAGTTACATCGTGCAGATGGCTTACGAAAACTTAAACCATATGCTGTTCCTACTTTATTCAATGATGCAATTCCAACCTTTTGTAGGAGAAGAAAACAAAGCAATAGTGAAAATGATGTAAGTGTATTGATTTTCAGAATGTGTATGTGATGTTATGGGAAGAATGGGCAAAGGACGTGCCCCTTATGTTGAAAAAAATGTAAAATTCATTATATTACTGGAGTGTTAAATGTACAAATTGTAATTACAGTGAATATGGTCTATTATGTAATACAATTGTGGTCCATGATGTGTGTAAAGACGTAAATTCTTTTCATCTGTTAAAACTTTCAACTGTAATAGTTTGAACTTCCTCAGTTTAAGGAGATATGTGAGGAAATAATAATACTACTTCAAGAAACACCTCAAAGTGTGCTTCCCATCTTTCGAAGTGCTCCTAATTGTTGCGATCATGCTCAAGTGAATTGGAACTAAAATTTTTGTGACATTATATGTGACATTATATTGCAATTGACAAATCATATAAGACTACACTACTGAGTTACACTTAGGGTTGCCATAAATATTTTTCATAAAATTAGAACAAAGGTGCATGGTTAAGTAATGACGAGTTTTAAGAACTTTATTAATAATGGTAGTATACGGCACATCTGTACTTTAATTCTCAGTTTGGGCACTTTACAATTCACACTTTTCTTATTGATATGGAATGTTTGTGCATTTTGATTTTTGACTATTTGTTAAGAATTTTACGTTCTTTAACGTTTCTTATGTGAAGCATACTTTGCAGAAGATTTTACTGATTCTAGATATTGCTACATTTAGCTACTTGAAATCAATGTATAGAAATCACTTCAACTAATGTTTGACGTATTGTATTGTAAACTGTTTGATATCAAGAATTGCACTTAATGAATCTGTTTATATCCTCAGTCCAGTAAGTAGTCATTCCTCCCTACATTGGCATTATGGCCTGGGAGAGGAAAGTGAAACGGGACAAATTTAAGAGCTCAGAATACTCTTGTTCTCTAAGTATTGTTGTTTCAAAAAACATTGGCCCTTCTTACTAGATAATGAATTTGAAAATTCTGTATTTATTTTGCTTTCTCTGACAAACTATTTTTAATTTCATTGCCTGATCAAACAAGCTACTTTTCATTCATTTTGCATGTACTCTTTCCACTGTACCATCTAAACTTATTCAACCATATAAGCTCAATCAACTAGCTTTTGCAAAAGTATCCAATCAGAATGGTTGAGTTCAATGAGAGGCCCACTCTGTTTCATATCTGCTTTTGAGTCTTAATTCAATTCAAAGACTCACTTTTGAACCTTTGATTGGGTTGAGCAAATGGAGTTTTGAGTTTGCACATGCACAGTCATGTTTGATATTTCCAATAAATTAATAAAATCTGATTTTAATGTGGCATTTTAGACAAATTTCAAATACGTTTCATAATGGAAATCACATAATCAATCAAAAAATGTCTATATCCGGGATTTTTTTCCAAAACGACCAAGGTACTTTTCCTGACACACTTAACTGGGACAAGCGTGATTTTCTGGATTGTATGATGCCCGTAGTTACACTTCATCATCTTGGGGGATGAAAATTTTATATTATCTGCATAATATTGTTTGACAAGCTTAGTGTTACACCTCTGGTGGGTATTTTCACATTGTTTTCATTTGTGCAGTGCAAATTGATAATAAAAAGAAATTTTAAGCACAACACCTGACTCATCCTTTCATGTACATAGAAGTGCCAACATAGCTTATAATAGTGCCAATTGAATAGTCTTGTCAATATCAATCAGATGAACTATTGAGTTCCCCTGCGCCTGTAGAAAGCAATTAAATGTGTAAACTCTGAAAAACATTTTTTGAGAATTTTTTAGTGTGTTTGGGAAGGATCTGGCAAAAATGCTCTGTTCTCCTTAACAGTAGCATGAGACGTATCAAACAACACCTTACCCGACTCTGGAGTTGTGGACATGGAAGAGGTCTATACATGAGTAATGGACAGACAGACACACGGGCACGCACATCATGCAAAATCATAAACATTATTTTTCTTAATTTTCTCTTGCTACATTCACCTTTTTTACAACTTAAAATGTAAGGCAAAGTGAAAATGTTATTCTTGTGATTTTAATTTTTTTTAGGTAAGATATCGGTTAAGAATAAAATGGAACTTGATATCATAACCTTGAAGGATCAATGAGAAAATACTCTAGTAATTTGTAAACTGAGTTGTTGTTTTTTTAAATAAAAGATCTGAGAATATGTGACCATATTGATTAAAAATTGTAGGAATACTTCTTTAGCAACATGTATGTGCAAGCTAGAGGGAACAAGAATCATCAAAATCAAATTATATCAAGTCATTAACCTATTAAATACCAAATTGCTTTTCAGTGTAACAAAAACTTTATTTTCAGTTCTTCATGATCATTTAATTCAAAATTAAAGTGCTTTGGAAATTTTAAAAATTAGAAAAATTTGGTTGGTAAAAATCCATATGCCCATATAGAAACTGGAAAATCTGAAAAAGTATTTTTAAAAGTAGAGTGACATTTGATAAACTTAATATGTATAGCTTTATAATTAATGAAATATTACCATTAATGCAAAATTCTTTTTCTATTCTTTAAATTTACATTCTAAATATTGGTAATAAGTTGTGTAGTATTACATAGTTTTGTTATAGTGAACGTCATGAATTGGGGAAATAATTTCATATTTTAGTTACATTCATGATAATTCATATGTGCAATTTTTAGAGGATTCTTATATTGAAGTGTAAGGTTGCTTGCATTCATAGTTATCATTTCCTTTTACTTTGAGACCTGGCCATTCTGATATTCTAGGGTTGGACTCTTTGGAATTTGTTGAAAATCTAGACATGTACTAGTACTTTGTTAATGAATTTCTCTATGCATGAGTATTTGTCACCAAACAACTATTGCCAGTCGTCATTGAAAAAAATTTCACCACACTTCTGGCTTGAAAGTTGAGGTTGTAACTAAACACAGTCTGTTGACGAAATATAATCTTCTCAAATTTTTCAATTTTCTCACTAAATTTGATTCAAAATATTTCCTTTCTCTTTTGATATTTTCTGGAGTAATACTTATCTTTTTAGTTGTTCCCTCTGCAAATGTTGAATAATTTGCAAATATGATCACTAAATAGTAATTTCAGTTACTATTATCCAGATCATCTTAAGGGATGTCAAAAATATTCTCGTCCTGCTCTAAAGCAAATTGTCCCTGGCTTGTTAGGAAACTCAGAGTAGGGAAAGATAATTGGCCCCAATGTATTGACATTGTTCTCTATCCCTGTGACACTTGGCAAACCAGCCTCATTGTAATGAAGAATTGTGGTGGCTTATCACAACCATCAGTAGATATTTGTGTGTTGTGCAGGAAAAACTCAGCTTAGGGGTAGCTGCTCTGCAAACAAGTTGCCATCATCTCAAGTATTGCAAACTCTGGGTTAGCATAACGCCTATAAGAGAAGACATGAGAGCATAATGAGATCTCGTAAATACTGTTTTGATGTTGATTTTGAAGAAAACGTGTTATTTTGTATTGCTTTGTCTAATTTTAATGTCGGAATGAATTTTATTGGACAATAGCAGGCTTTTTTTCTAAGACACAAAAGTTTGCATCAAACTCTGGCTAAGTAAATTAATTTCAGGGAACAGTAGTTTGTAAAAACATTTTTCTGTAAGTAGAAACTTGTGATTGATATTAAATCTTTCATTTTAAGTACTCTTTTCCATTGAGCCTAACAGGATTTTCTGATTTTCTTTTAATGTCTGCGTTTTCATTTTGACAGATTTTATGTATATATTAATGTATTTTTATTTTCCATTGAGTTATTTCAGTGTAAACTGCCTGTTTCTGTTTAGGAGAAAAATAATTCATTTTAAATAGAATATATTTATCTTCAATATGTGTTAAAAAAGCTTATGCTCAATATAAGATTTTGGTTGGAAAGATGTCTTTTGCCAACAACTGTCACGGCCACCATATGCAAACTTGGCTTTTAATACAGCAGACCAATAAGCGAACATAAGCGTCATAGGTGTATTCTCTATATAGGTTGCCAGCATTGGCTTCAATCTTGTTCCATTTCTGTGCATATTTTCATGTAGTATGGTTGTCCTAACCTGGAAGATAATATGCAGACGTCGAATCCAAAACAAATCAACTCTGCTGTTTGAACTGACTGTGCACTGAATAACCCAACAAAAATGAAACTTTCTACATTGCTCTGAGAATGATTTACTCAGGTTTGTTGAATCTGCTCATGTAAAAATGCCTACGTAATGCAAAATCTTGTTATCCCCTTCTTTTACTTGGGAATATCCTTGAATTTCACATTGCTGATCAGGTATATACAGTAAAACCTCATTATGAGAGACATCTGAGAACATAGATTTTTGTCTCTGATAAGCTCTTATATGTGGGAAATGATATTAAAAGTTTATATATTTTCTTGTTAGATTATCTTACATTTTTTCTGTTCTCAACGTGATGTCTAGTCTCAAGTTTTTTGCATGTGTACATTAATCTAATTTTTGATGTCATAACTATTAGAATTTTCAAAATTTTATGTATCTCTAAGTTGAGATGTCCCATTCCACAAAAACAGCACTGCTCACCGGCCAATTAAACGACAATATCACCTCGTAGGTGAAAAGCTTAATACAAACTATCCATGCTTTGAGATGACTCTTGCACCTTTGTGATCTACAGTTCTCACTTGCTGCTTACTTGAACATTTGAAATTAGCATGAATGAGCTTTCATTGGAAATTACATGACTTGGTTCCTTCTACAAAACAATATCCAGGGAAAGCAGCCGAAGGTTCTTACCTTACACAGATGAGCTTACAAATTCCATAGAAGGGCATCTCTTGTTATTCAGCCTTCATGAAGGGTGTATGAAAGTAGTACCAATGAGTCACCACACATGTAGCTTATGATAATTTATCACTGCAACTTGTGTCCTACTGGTAGGGGAGCAAATTCTTCTGGAACCAACATTTTGTGTTATGAAGGTGAGAAAAACTAGTAAGTGGGTTTCTTAAACGTCAGAAACAAAATACACATAATTTATTCACTGGATCTCAATAGTGATTGTCCCTAAGAATAATAGGGGTCTACTGTAATTATATCACGTATAATATGAATTTTCATCTGTATAAACCACTATGTAGAAATGTTGAGTATTTAGAGTAACTCTTTCAAATGTAACTCAGAAAAGAATATATGAAGCATTGTGGAGCATACAAATGTATGCTCTTTATATCTTAATTAGCTGGAGATAAAAATTATTTTCAAAGCAAATAATCACCTTAAATAAATAAAATAGTAGTACAGTAAAACTTCACTTATACGTTTTTCAGGGGACCGAAGAAAAAAAATGTATAAGTGAGAAAAACACATAACTGAAATTGAATTTTATGAGCAAAAAAAAATCTCTATTTTTACTCTACTGTTTTATTAGAAAACTTACCACCAAAAAAGAAGATTTTAATATGTAGTTTAAATGATTACTTATGAAAAAAGTCTGTTATCTTGGTCTGTTTAACATTATAAGCCCCCAAGGTATACACTTTCCCCTCCAAACGTGATAGCTGTCCCATCACCTCATCTGCGACACTGTGTTGCATAACAAACTTTTTAACAGTTTCTAATGCTGCAACGGCTTCACTGAAACCTACTACATTTATTTCACTATCATCCACTTCATCATCACTGTCTTCATCAATCTCTTCGTTGATTTCACTCACAATGTCCTCAATGGACCTTAGTTCAGATGTAACCACATCTTTATCTACATCCACAAATTCTGTGAAGTCCGCTTGATTGATGGGTAAATCTCCCAAAGCTAACTCCATTTCTACATCATCTTCGGGGCTGCCAAATCCAGCTTTCCGGAAACAGTTCCTGATGGTAGATTCTTCAACTTTCTGCCATGACGAGGAGATAAAATGCATAGCCTATGAGAAAAAAAGAGTGTTCCTGATTATAAAAACTAAAAATTCTACCTCATTGACCATAAAACTAAAAATTTTACCTGTAATACATTTATTTTAGTCGAACTCCTGTTTCCGTTGTCGATGTAGCGGATGGCCTGTTGCACCAACATTTTTCGGTAGTGCAACTTTAAGTTTCGGATAACCCCTAGATCCATGGGTTGCAACTCACTGGTGCAGTTAGAGGGGAAAAATTGCACCTTGATGTTCCGTAGATATGAGGTGTCTGGTGGATGTGCTGGACACTTGTCTACAAATAATAGTATTTTTCGCCCTCTGATACCCATTCTGGCATCTAAAGCCCGCAACCAATCTTCAAAGATTTTCGTGGTCATCCACGAATTTTTATTGTGTTCATATTTGGTGGGCAGTGTTTTAATGTGTTTGAAGCATCGCGGCTTCGCAAATTTCCCGATCGTGACCGGTGGCAATTTTTCTGTCCCAGCACTGTTAGCACATAAAAGCACAGTTACACGGTCTTTGCTCTTCTTACCCCCGTGACAATTTTCTCCCTTGAACGCCATCGTCTTTTCAGGCATTAGGGAATAGAAAAGCCCCGTCTCGTCGGCGTTAAAAATATCTTTGGGGGCATACTGCTCCACCAGTTCTTGAAGAGGTCCCAACTTCCATGCCGACACGACATCTGCATCAACATTTCCGCTTTCGCCGCACATACTTTTGCAGCAGATTCCGTGTTGCAGCTTGAATTTATGAAGCCAGCCAGATGAAGCTTGGAAATTTTCTAAACCAAGCCGCAGTCCAATTTCAGTCGCTTTCTCGCACAATAAGGGGCCGCTTATTGGTATACCTTCAGCACGATGCTGCTGAAACCACTGTAGCAATGCATCTTCCAAATTTTCCTCCTTGAATTCGCATTCTCTTGCTACTAGACACCCCAAACACACGTGCCTTGTCCTCGATTTCTTTCCCCTTAGAAATGATGGAATTCAGCGTGGATGCCGGTATTCCCACTTCTTTAGCAATTTCTACTTTCTTTTTATTTCCACTCTCCGTAACTACTTTTAAAATTTTTATTTTCTCTGATATTGAAAGGGGTTGCCTTTTCCTACCACTCATTTTCGTGTAATATCGCGGACGCAAAACCAGAAAGAAGACGAACTACGACAGTACAACAAACGCGAGATGAAGGCGCGACCTGAGCGACACGAAGACTATTCGCAAATCCCAGCCGAGAACTGCAGATTGCAGAACAGAAAGGATGATACTGTTGAACTTGTGTGACTCAGTTTCACTACGGAAACGAAGGCCGTGACCTGCGTGGGCTACAACTGGCGACGAAGACCCACGGCTGCTTGCTTTGCTTTCAAGCTTCATGTTACTTGAGATAACGCGGATCAAAGCACGGTGATCTAATACGTGGGCGACAGGAAGCGCACGACAGCCACAGCTCCACCGTCTGGCGACACCCGCCGCGCCGCGCCTCGCGGAAAGGGATCGGTTTCATTAGCCGCTTGCGCCATCCGCTACCGAAA
This sequence comes from Teleogryllus occipitalis, assembly GCA_011170035.1. Classification (NCBI taxonomy): domain Eukaryota; kingdom Metazoa; phylum Arthropoda; class Insecta; order Orthoptera; family Gryllidae; genus Teleogryllus; species Teleogryllus occipitalis. Next base: position 99,006 of record BLKR01014851.1, on the reverse strand, counting down.
GGAACTCGTGTTATTACGGCGAGCCAAAGGCACCTTTGGAGACTGGGACAGTCAATGCACAAACATTCTCATTTATTGGTCATCTATGTCATTACTCTCTCCTGGGGACACCTTTGACCTTCCCTCGGAGCTAGCTGTCGCCTCCTGAGATCCTCAGAGAGCTCCCATGCGCATACGACTGAAAGTTTTCGTTTTGGAAGTCCCGCTTCTGGAGGTGGGCCGGGAGCCGACTTTCGCTACCACCCGCGGGCTCGCGCGGTCTTGACCCCTCAGCTAGGCCGAGTCGAGCTTCTATATTACAAGTTTCATTAACGGGAAGTGGCCTCAGAGGGCAAGAGTCAGCTCCGCGGGAGCGCTCTGGAGCGTGTCGACTCGAGCAAAATTCCGGGCACGACGCAGATCGTCCAGCGCCTCTGCGGGATCATTTGAACGTTATACGGCCTTAAAGGGACTTTTATTTTGAACGTATAAGTGTGAAAAACGTATAAACGTAAAACGTATATCTGAAATAATTTTGCATGGGAATTATAGGAATTTATTCGGGACCTAACAAAAAAAACGTATAAGTGAGAAACGTATAAACGGAGTTTCACTGTAGTTTCTTTTCAGATGTCAGTGTAAAAATATTAAAAAGCATACATGCAACACATAGAACACATTGAGTTACATAGAACACAATAATGATGTTCTCAAATGGAAACATTGGCATTAAAAGAGGAAAATGATATTGAATATTTTTGAATGATGATGGATATAATTTCTTTGCAGAATACTAACCTGAAACCAGGATTACAAAAAGACACTAAGCAAAGGAAGAATGATAAAAATAATATTACCATGTCTGTAGATGTCTCACCAAGCATTTCAAAAGTAAGTACATTTTAATTAAATAAAAGTGAACATTTGTATCAGCAAACATGCTCACTTCTGAATGAATAAAAGTGAATTGTAGAAATAAAGGTAATGAAATTGATCTTGTAAGCCATTTTTCCATCAGTGTTCCCACATTTTCAAAATTCTTTGGAACACACAATGCCTTAAGATGATGAGTATAGTTGTTTGTGTATAGTGCAGTTCTCAATTGCTGTTTGCCTGAACATTAGCATGATTGAACTCTCAATAGAGATGTACATCTGAGTGCCTTGTAAAAAACAATACCCAAGGAAAATAGCAGTGGATTTTTCACCCTTCATTGATGTGGTGGGTAAATTACACAGTAAAAAATTCCCTTCGTAAGCAGCCTTTGTCAAGGGTGCTTGGAATAAAACCCAAGAGTCACCAGCATGCATCATGGGATAAATAATTTATCATTGTGATTTCCAACTCTTACTAGTAGAGGAAAAATTATTCCGGAACCCATATTTTTTCTACTGTATGTAGGAAAAACTCATAAGGAAGTCATTCACACACCGGAAAATATCTTCATATTTAAATACACTGGGTCTGAAAAGCCTGTATGTGCCTTAGAATAAAAGGAATCTTCCATGATTATTTGATGCGAAATATGAATTTTCATCTTTATAAAGCATTGTGTGGAAAAACTATAAATATTTAAAATAACAATGTTTCAAATGTAACTCAGAAAAGAATAATTGAAGCATTGCAGTGTATCTTTATAAATTTACTTGCCAAAGATGTAAGTTCTTTAGCAAGCAAATAATCACCTTTAAAAATAGTAATAGCTTCTTGTGAGACATTACTAAAAAAAATGTGAATAAGACGCATGCAAGCAAACCCGGTGAGTCACAATAAGGATGGTCCTACATGGGTTCCCAAATGGGAATATTGGTATTAAATGAGGGAAATAATTGTGAATTGTGAAAGATGATGGATATTATCTCTTTTTGCAGAATACTACCCAGAGGCTAGGTTTACAAACAAACTCAAGACAAAGGAATAATTATATAAATACCACTACCATGTCTATAGATGTTCTGCCTAGTGTTTCAAAAGTAAGTAAATCTTAATTAAATTAAAGTAATTCTTTGTAACAGCAAACCTGCCCAGTTTTGGGGGAATAAAAGTTAATGGTACAAATATTACCAATAACATGAATTTTGAAAACTATGTTTTCATTAATGTTCCCTTATTTTCGAAATGATAAGGTGATTACCATGTTTTAAGATGTGGAGCCTTGCATGTTGTCAAGTGCAGCTCTCATTTCCTGCGTGCCCAAATATGATGACCAGGGAACGGATTTATATGGACTAAAAATATATGGAATATGTAAATGTGTATGTAATTATTTTTATCAAAATATAGAGTTTAATATGGCCTTATTTCAATAAATAATGACTATGGTAAAATAATATTTTATTGTCAATTGATAAACCTTCACCTTTAAATTCTAAAATGTAACTTCTAATTTTACACTGGCTGATTGTGCCACTTTTGACATTTTTCACTGGCTTAATAGAGATTAATAGAACTGAACCAACACATACTATTCTTACTGGATTGTAACTGACAAAGAGGAGTTGTATAAGTTGAATTCTGATGTCCGTCTGTGGTGTCATGTGATTTCTTGGTAGCGGCCTCAGAGGGAAGAAGTTGTAGTGTGGATACTGAAACAAGGTGTGTTTCCCAAGACCATCGAGGTCTCAAGGTCATTTGTCAAAAAAAAATCCAATAGTTCATCCCCTCCTTGCACCCCCCTTCACCTTGCGGGACATTTAGACTCCTCAGTCAGGGCAGGAGAGTGGATCTATTCTTCTCATAAATTAAACATTAAGTTTCTTAACTTGCTTTCCCATTGTCAATTCTCCTTAATTTTCGAAACTACTCTAATATTTAAGGAATTACTAAAAAATTTTAAGCTCTTTTTGTTAAGATGCATTTTTAAAATTCAATGAAATTTCTTTTTAAAACTTAATATGGACTGATTTTATAAGAAATATGGAAAATATACAGACTTTTATTCAAATATGCACTAAATCCCAGAATATGGGAAATAAAAGTAGCATTTTCAACCACACATTGTGAAACATAAAGATAATGGATATTAGTATCGTTATTATCATATTTAATAAATATGTATTTAGATAGAAATCTATTTCCGGATAATGATTTCAGCATGAATGAGCACTGAGATGCAACATCATTGTGACTTTTACCAGACAATAGTCAAGGAAAGTGGCTGTGAAATTCCACAGAAGGGAAACCTTCGTTAAGCAGCCTTTGTCAAGTGTGCTGCAGAGTATAATCAATGAGTCACCAGACTTGCAGCATGAGATAATTCATCACTGCGACTTCTGAATTACTGGAAGGAATAAAAATTCTTCTGGAACCCATATATTGCTTTTTACATGTGGTTACACTTTAAATTTTACCACCTGGTTACAGTTTTAGGTTTAAACAGTGGCATGGCAATATTTTTCCCATTTTGCAATTACCAACTACAGTTGGGACTCCATAGCTACTTAGCATGAAGTAATTGTTGAAAATGATGTTTAACTGTTCAAAGAATTGACTACCTCAGATGAGAATCAAACTTGGATTTTCTGGTACCCCTGTCACATTTACTTCTTACATTTCACCACTTGGTCACAGTTGTAAGTTTTAACAATTATGTGGGAATATGATTCCTATTTTTCCTACTACCATTGTGACCTCATAGCTACTGAGCATGAAGTAATGAACTATCTGTGACTGTTCAAAGAGTTGACTGCCCCAGCTGGGAATAAAACCGGGATCTCCTGGTATATGTCCAGTTCCTACTTTCAGTGGGAAAACCTTATAAGCATTTCTCATACATCTCTGATATTAAAGGAGGGAAATGATATCAAATAATTGTGAAAGATGATGGGTATAATTTCTTTGCAGAATACCAACCGGAAACCTGGATTACAAAAAAACTCAAGTCAAAGGAAGAATGATAAAAATATTACCATGTCTACAGATGTCTCACCTAGAGTTTCAAATGTAAGTCAATTTTAATTAAATAAAAGTAATCCTTTATAGCAGCAAACATGCTCAGTTCCAAATGAATAAATGTTAATTATATGAATATCACTAAAGACATGGTTCTTAAAATCCATTTTTCCATTAATCATGTTCCCATGTTTTCTAAATGATAAGGAAAAAGGAGATGTAGGAAGAAATATTACAAAAAAAAAAAAAAAAAAAAAAAAAAAAAAAAAAATAGACTGAAGATTATAGTAGTGTCACTTAATACACCTCTACAGTCAATAACTTTTTAATAGAAAGTATTAAACTTATGAAATTTACAAGTGTGCATTGTGAAATGTAATAGGTGTAGATTAATTGTTAAAAATGTAAAATGAAGTAGAACAATTTAAAATGTCATTAATCAATTGTTCTCCCTCTCTCAAAAATAAATCCTCAGAAGCCAGAAATGGAAACAAACATTGAGAAAGATAAAAGTGAAGAAAAGGACAGAAATGTATCCGCTGAATGGTTTTCAAACCCTCTCACTGAACATATATCTCGAATTAATAATCGAAAACCTTTGAGCAATGATGGTAAACCTACAGAATCTAAAAAAAAAAAGGAAAATCATGCTAGTTTGTTAATTAAGGATTATTCAAATAATGTTTCTCAAGTATCAGATTCAGAAAATCAGGTATGTATTATGTGTTTTCTGATAAATGTGTTCATTCTAGAAGAGAACATTTATGTAGAAGTAGTTGAGTAGTTTATTTATAAGAAAGTTTGGGATATTGCTTTACCAAGGTAAATGAGAAAAGGTGTGAGGTTATGGAGGAACAAAAACAAAAGATGTTGGTTGTCTAGAAGATATTCCATGATTGTATTGGTAGTGTTTCAGAAAGTGTCCTGTTTTGTTGTTTGTGTGAATGACTGGGAAGTAAAATGCATTTTTTAAAACTACTGTAAGAAAAAAACGTGTTGTAAATAATTTTTTTCTTTTGCAGGAAAGAGATCCATCTCAATCAAAAAGTGAAGCAAATGCTTGTTTCATTTGCAACAGTAGATCTCAAAATATTCCTAATAATGCATACACCGAAACTTCTAAAACTCAATTAAAACAGAAGTTAGTGCAGCTTGTTGCTGTAGAATTTGATTTGCTGGTTCAAGATATTGAAACAATATGTATAAATTGTGCACAAATTCTCAATTGTATAGATTATGTTGAAAACATACATTATACATTGAGTAAAGGCATTTTAAATCGTGTGAAAAAAAAATTTTGTATGGAACCAACAGAACATGTAAATTTAGAACTTTGTATGAGTAAGTTCACTCCTAAATTAGCAGAGAAAACCTGAAAATATTTAGAAGTATAAGTAGTGTACCCTTGTGATTTGTGAAAACTAATTATTTTTTTCTTCCAGAGTCTCTGAAAAATTTAACTGACTTTTATCCTTGGAAAGATGTGGTAAGTGTGTTGATAGTTCTTGGATGATAGTTCTTATTTTTGGGATGTAGGGCATGTTTCACTACAAAATAACAATCTTACATGTTGAAAACATATTTTAGTTCTGGATATTTTCTTTATTACATGCACTGTTGAAGAGTAAGAAAAATTGGTATCTTCTGCAGTGCAGTAGTATGTCAAAATCTTTGAGTCTGTGGCAAAAGAAAAGCTGGTGAGGCTTTTGGTGGGATTGAATAATGACATTTGCACTCTGAGAGGTGTTATTCCTGGAGCCACAAAGTGTCATATATGGGTAATCGAGGTGGAAAAAATCTTTGTAACCATATGCTGTATTTTGGTAAAAATTGGTACACATATACTTAAAAAGTATCTTCTTAGGCTTATAGAATTTGAAGGTGTGAGAGGGAGGTTAACTCTCCAACACATGCCCTTGGCTACAACCCAACTACGAATGCACGATCTGAATGTTTGTGTGTCCCTCGAGACGAAAAGAAGTGGGCACTAGCATTTGTTTTCTTCATTTGTGATTTATTACTAGGGAACGGGTTTCTATGTAAATACATATTTACTAACTAAGCTAATATTGATACAAATTTGCATTATCTTAATGTTTCACACTGTGTTGAGTTGAAAAATGCTATTTTTATTTTCCATATTTTTTCATATTTTAGGTTTTGGTACGTATTTGAATAAAAGTCCATGTATTTTCCATATTTCTTATAAAATCAGTCCACATTGCAAATGCTTAACAGTGAAATTTCATTAAATATTAAAAATGCATCTTAACAAAAAGAGCTTAAAAATTTTCAGTAATTCCTTAAACTTTAGAGTTTTTAAAAATTAGGGAGAATTGACAATGGGAAAGCAAGTAACGAAAATGTTAATGTTTTAATTTATGTGAAGAATATATCCACTCTCCAGCCCTGTGGCCCTGTCTGAGGCCTTTGAGTGTCCCAGGAGGTGAAGGGGCATGCAAGGAGGTGATGAAATATCGGATTTGTTTGATAGATGACCTTGAGACCTCGATGGTCTGTGGGAAACACCTCGTTTCAGTATCCACACTACCCCTTCTCCTTTCCTCTGAGGCTGCCATCCAGAAATCGCATGACATCACAGAGATTTGGAATTCAGAATTCAACTTATACAGTTCCTCATTGTCGGTTACAATCTAGTGAGAATACTACATGTTGGTTTAGTTCTATTAATCTCTCTATTAAGCTAGTGTAAAATGCCAAAAGTAGCACAATTATCCAGTGTAAAATTAGAAGTTACATTTCAGAATTTAAAGATGAAGATTTATCAACTGACAATATAATATTATTTTACCATAATAATTTTTTAGCGTATTAAGTCCATATTAATCTCCATATTTTGATAAAAAAATAATTACATATATATTTACACATTTCATACATTTTTGATCTTTGACTATCAAGCATTCCTTATCTGATAGCTAAAAAGTAAGGTGAATCACAGAACTGCACGGTGGAGAGGCAACCACCCATCCTTGTTCTTTGAATTTACCTCTGCACCTTCAGCCAGTAGCTCTCGCACGCACTCCGCATATCCCTCGGAGGCAGCGCGGTGGAGAGAATTTTCTTTGCATTGACATTGTGCATTGATCCAGTAGCTCTCGAACGCACTCCACATGTGCATCAGAGGTAGCGCGATGGAGAGGAGTCCACCCATCCTTGTCTTTTGCATTAACGTCTGCGCCTTGACCAAGTAGTTCCGGCCGCACGCATTCCAACATGTCCTTCGATGGTAGCCTGTAGAGGTGGGTCGGTGCACGTCCTGACGGGGGGGGGGGGATGCAGGGAGGGCTCTCAACTATTCCTTTCTTTCACCAGTCATTTTTCTTCCCATTATTCATTCTTGTTCTTTTGTAACATCCTCTTTCTTTTTTTCTTCCTCTTTTATTTTACTGGCCCCCCTCTGTATGTTGAACGCTCACCCATGCGTTTGCCGTGCATGGCGAGCCGTGTCGGAGGGAATGTGTGTCCTGGCGGTTGAGGAGACTGTTTCCCCACCACTCGCCTTGTGCTACTTTCGGCTTTGCACTTACGGATACGTAGTTTACGTATTTTGAGGGACATTCTTGACCTTGTTGGCTTCAATACGCTTGCTTTGGCCTCAGACTATTCTAGACGGGCGGTCGGGAGCTAACCCACTCCCGATCAATCGGCTTGGACTAGGACTTGTACTGAGCTCCAGGGTTAGCGGGGGGATTCACGGTGGTGCAGCGCTGTGCTATTCCCCCACTATATCCCTGTGGCAACCCTGGCACTCCGACGGAGTGTCCCCTTGTTGCAACGCCCATTCTCACACCATTCTCACGCCCATTTTCTCAGTGAAAATATGTGGCAATTCCAAATTCGTGGAAACAAACTAGTCGTTAATTAACAATAAATTATTTGACCGTTTTATTCGGGTATGCTGACATGGCCATTCCAGCTTGACACACACACCACCCTCTTTCAACCAATTGAGATATGTCCGTTAAATCTGCCTTCGGGTATAAGGTAAACATCTGTGCACTTCCACCATCTTCAGCTGCAGCACAGAAACATTTTTTATCATCAGGTTCAGCAAATGGCTAATGTTGAGAAATCGAGTGGACACGGAAAAGAACGTAAAATGGTCTTGCGTCTGTGACAATAAATTGTTACCACTTGCTCCAGCAACTTTATTGAAGTTTGTTTCCTACAAATGCTCCAAAAATTGAAGAAAGAAAAATAAGTAACTGCAAGGAGGCAGGAATTAATGCTCTAACTTGTCTCGACTGCAACAAAAGTTGCGACAATATGAAAATCGTTTCTAAAGAATTATGAAAGGCGAGTTACGAGCTGGAACAGGACAAAAAGATGAAGCTATTGAAACTGATGAACCAATGAAAAGGACGTGGATATTCTACAAGGTATTAAATAAGGCCAATTATTTGAAAAAATTCAATACACAAGACTGTCAATAGTAATAAAAGACCTACTAATGCCTTTTCTTTTGTATGTGGTAGATGTCGTTGAAAACCAAGGCCGTGGAACCAAAACACGTCTCTCAGCTTCCAAAATATTAATTTTCTTTTTCACATTAATTACCTACTTTTGTTTTTCCTATTAAAATGTAAAATTATTCCTACAGTGCCATATTTACTTGCATACAACTATATTGGATGGAAATTACGTGTATGAATTATTCAGTTGGTGAGGGAGGTGTGGAGTGCCATTTTCATAGTAACATCATGGCATATTTTTCACCCAAACGGCAATACCATTGACCTTAGAAAAAAGACTTGAATACATAAAACGTAGGCAATTTTATTCTCTGTCATTTCATATCAGGTCAACATTTATGAAACTAGTAGTGTTACAACAGCACATAATTTCTCGTATTACTTCTAAATTTGCAAATTGCGAAAAAACAGAGAGTTCAGCGAAAATGAGACCCGCACCGTTCTTTTAAGTGTCCTTTCTTCTGTTCGTGGAATAAATTGCGAACACTGACACAATGAATAATACACGTATGAGTAGAATTTTGACTAAAAGTAAAATAAAATTATTTATTCATTACTTACTGCAAGAGCCATGGGACGCGGTTTATAATACTGTTGATACAAACGGTAAATATAATTTGCTTCTATGCTTTAATTTCATTTTAACACTTGCTTTCCACTTCAAAAAAGAAAATTAAATATTTCACGGAAAAGCAATTCTTGGATAACACAAGGGGTTAAGACATCATGTAAAAACAAATGAATTATTTCTTTCATTTCTAAAAACCATAACATATTTCAAGCTTTCCTCCTCTACTTAAAAAAATACAAATCATTGTTTAGAAAAGTGATAAGGCAGGCTAAAATCATGAAACACGATCAGGATATTTCGTACTCAAATATCAAAACAAAATCAATGTGGAATATAGTAAAAGATAAGGTAAACTCAACTAGAAACCTTGTAGAGAATGTTGTTTTAAAAGATAACGATAGAGATTGGAACGATCCGGCAACAGTGGCTACTCTCTTTAACCAATACTTTTCGAGAATTGCTGTCGATCTCACTAAGGGTCTTCAGCCACAAAATTCAACACCAGACGTGTCCCCAAAAATTTTAGACACGATGTTCGTTTCCGAAACTTCTTCCTACGAAATTCTCAAAATAATTGGTAAATTAAAAAATAAATATTCGGCCAGTTTAGATGAATTTCCGGATTGTTTAAGACTTGTGCACCTGCCATTATACGCCCGTTAACTCACATATTTAACGCATCCTTATGCACCGGAACTTTTCCAGACATTTTCAAAACAGCTAAGATGAAGCCGCTTTTAAAAAAAGGCAACAAAAATGAAATTCAAAATTATTGGCCAATTTCTCTTTTGTCAGTTTTTTCAAAAATTTTACAGAGACTTTTTTACGTACGAATGGAAACCTTTCACAGTAAACATGCCCAAATGTATAACTGATTTATCCTTGACAACATATTTTATTACATTGGAGTGAATGTTTTGTTAACAATCCTTGCAAAAACGCTCATTTCTTTCTGTATTCAAAATTTAACTAGTATATGGCTAAGGGTAGGAATCGCAGAATTATGAAAACGTGCACGGAATTCACTTCTCCCCGTAGCACGTCACACAGTGTTTGACATAAAATAAATAATTATATTTGGATCGGTTTTTGAGAATTTTTTTTGTAAGTTTCGTTAACTTCAAGTACAAATTACGCAAATACAACTTGTTTCTTCAAAAAATTGTATGTGAACCTTTTTAAAGAGCTGATTTTTAACAACAGACTTTGTGTAAGGCAAAAATTTGTAGTTTTGAAATGTAAACTAGCAATTTTCGAAAATCTGGAGAGTCCGCGGTGGTGAAAATATGGTGAAAATGGGATTAGCACCATATTTTTTTACCATTCCTGGATACATTCTAGGAATAAATTTAAAGAAAGTGTTTGAGCGTTTTTTGAGAAAAATCTATGTTTAAAAAACTTAAAAATTGCGTATATTTCACCCAACTACTCATGTTTTTGAAAAATTGTACATTTTTTTCTTTTTGAGAAAATTTTGAGACATTTTTGAGAAAAATTTGAAAATGTTTTGAGGATCCATATAAAGCTTCCTCAAAACTCAAAATATCCGCTTAAAACTCCTAAAGCCATCGATCGGGAAACATCAATTTTGGAGAAAATTGGCTGAACAGTTTAGGCGCTCGTTGACCACGGACGCAGAGACACATTTTGCCGTCAATTGATTTTTCGGTGGCAACGACCCATAAAACATGGATTACAGCTTCTTTTCTGTCGAAAATCTGCCGTTTTTCGGTGCGCTATTACAATACTTTCTTTTCTTACATTTGTGAGTTTGAGAAAGTAAAAGGAATAATTTTGAAATTATATTGAGATACAGTGGGATAATCCCAGTTTTTTCACGTGTTTTGCTTACATCACCAAATTTCCCGATGCTCTCGCAGCTTAACAGTCAATGGAAGAAAAAAGTTTAATGACTTTAAATGTAGGTAATTTTATCGTTTTTTTAATTTTGTATAGGTTCATTATTTACGAAAAATTTATTCTTTTTATTTATTTTGAAAAAAATTTTAAAGTCTGGATTTTTTACTTCTGAAAAAAAAAACTGTTTCCCAGCAAAATTGTTGTTGGCAAACACGATATTCATGTTTCGTGACCCAAAACACATACGGGAACCAAATATAACTAAACACCATACACCAAAAGATTCCCTTATTTTCTACCATTTGACTGTACTAATATTGTCATACATGAATTTAACAAAATGAATGCCTGGGAAAATTTGGGTTAATATTTGATTGGAATTGCTAAAAATTTAATTTTTTGTTAAAATGTATATAATATCCACCAGAAATAAATCAATATATACTACAAGTTTTATTTTGAGACTTGGGGTACATGCCAGCAAAAATAGTTTCTTAGTAACCAACTAGTAAGTTCCCTAGTAACCAACAATATAAGATTATCCATCATTGTTAACACACTGAAACATCTGAAACATATTTAGGAAAATACTGAAAAACAGTTCTAAAATAATTATATTGTATGCATCACAGTATTTTCTGTCTTAATTAGGGAAGTGTTTTGTAAAGACATTTAAAAATTCTTTGACATCAGTTAAAGCATAGAGAATAATTAGTAGAGAAATAGTAACCATTTAGAACTGAAAATGGACTGTCAAAGAGTGGAATTTTATTCATATATCATCTCTTTCATTCACTGTATAATAATCTTTGCAGTATTATTTAGTTTGGGTCAAACTGTAGATCAGGAAATGAAATATTTCTTTTAATATCCATTAATTTTGTGTAGGAAACATTTATTTTTCAATGAAAGACAATTTTGAATAAAAAGAATGTATACTGAGTTAGTTGTGATAAAAGGTTTAGGAAGATTTTTTTCTAATTCTTTTATAATATTTTAAGTTCATTAACTGTATTCTTCTGTCCAAATACTTAATGTTAATTATGATTTTTGTTTCAGGACAAATCTCATCTTATTGAGAAAGAAAAAGAAAATGTGTTGGTAACCTCTGAGGCACAGCACGATCATGAGTCAGATAAATCTTCAGAGATTGCTGATCAGTTCAGTGAAATTGAGAACGAGGATCACAATGTAGAAAATCAAGAAATCCTCTTACGTGAAAATAGAGAAGAGAACACATCAACTGTTAACAACTTTGAATGTGAAATATGTTCTTATGAAACAAAATATAAAGCTTTTATGATTTTTCATTTACGTCAACATTTTCAAAGACACTATACTTGTGATTTTTGTAGTACTCCTGTTGCTTATGATCCTAGTCCAGCAAAAGAAATGCAGACATCTGATGCAAGTTGTAAATTAAGAAAAGATTCCAAGTGTAAAAGTGACAAGCCAAATAAAGTTCCTCCTCCACGATTTTCCAAGCCTCAGACAGATTACCAACAACACAATAGAGACAGTTTAGAAAAAAGAAATACGTGGATAACTAGGAAGCGTAAGAGTGTGAATGCTCAAGATTGTCACAAAAATGTTAAGCGAACTAATATATCCAATAAATTTGAAGATTCTTCACATCTCATTTCAAACACTAAGGAAAAACAAAAAAAAATGTGATATTTCTAATTCCAATGCGTAAGGAGTGGAATTATTTCACTGGAAAACATGAATGGAAATGGTGGTTTATTAGAATTTATGTATTTAAATTATGTTTAAGACTTTTTGAGATGGTAAGCAATTTTGGCTGAAACTCTGTTTGTTATAACTTACCATCAAATGGAAATCCTTCCAATTCTGGTGACCTTGTGTGTTATTCATTAGAAATTTTTAATATGTATTCACTTCTTTCACTTTCCTGCTTTTCACTACTGTATTTGCTAAATTGAAAGAATTTGGGTTCCTCTTATTTTCACTTAAATTGTGAAATTGTTTCTTCCATTTCAATTTTATGCAGTGTGGGAATGATAATGAGGTGTTATTGATGTATTTTAAATGATGAAATTATCGAAGTCATCTTCATCAACTTAATGAATTAATATTAATTTTCTCAACTTAATTTATTAAGTTGACAAAGATGACTTCCATTATTTCATCATTCATCAATTTTATGAAGTATGTTAAGATATTAAATGTTTCTGTTGATAGTCAGTGCTTATTTATGTATTCAAAATCCTCTATTGAAGCCAGCTTATGTTCAGTTTTCCATCTTTAGTAATCCATCTTCAGTAATCCATCTTTAGGGTTATGAAAACATTGCAGAAATGTACTAAAATCAAACATTGAATGAAATTAGCTTTTTGTTCAAACTTTTTGTAATAGTAATAAGTACCTGTTTTAATAAATTTGATACAAGTAATGTGTAAGTAGTATTATTTATTACTAAGGATTTTGATCACCTAAAATATCGTCAAAAATGATAAATAAAATGCTCCTAAAATGTTTTAAAATTATGTAAAAAATGTGGTCAAAACCAATTCAAATGAACAATTCAAGATGTTGAGTACATTACTGATGCAATCGAAGCTGCTTCTATTTGTTCAGTGAACTCGGCCTTCAAACTTTTAGTTTGGACTGTTCTTTACCATTAAATCTCGGAATTTTGTTATCGCAAAATTGGCAGAATGGTGCTGATAGGAGTCACAGGAACCTTAGTTTACTTACTAACAATGACTGACCTTACAATTTCCAGGTGAAGAAAACGAATAGGCTTCTCACGAATTCTGTGGAGAACATCTGTTGCATCTCGTAAATATTATTTGAAGCAAAATTGGCTTTTAAAATTTTAAAATAATATTAAATTAATGAAATAAGTGAAAAATGCATTAAAAATTATGGGAAAAGGTAATAAATTACTTATTAGATGAAATTGTCAAAAAATGCATACAAAAAAGACATAAAATATGTCATTTCCTTTTGCCATAACATACACATCGTCCTAAAGTAAAAAGAAAAAAATGACATTTCATTAAAATTCAACCCCTATTTGTTACAAATTCAAGTGACTTTCATTAATGTCATACAATGGATGACAATCTACTGGAATGTGTTCTTTCAGCTCCTGTAAGTTTTTCCATTTGAATTAGCTTATTGTCAATTTAGCTATGTGGATAGGTGGGAATTCCAAAATTAGTTTGACAGGATGTGGTCATCGTGGAAATGGCAAATAGTCACACAAATCAATCCCTGAAGCAAATTCAAAATCTTCTTTCTCAGTTTAAACATACTGGATTTCTCACTTTCCTGTTTAACTCATTTTTGCCATCTTACTTTTCTCTGGACTGTCAGGTAATTAAGTTGAAATGTGGTATTAGAAGGTTACATTTTATGCTATTCACTTAATGACATTCCATGTGTTACAACCAGCCTTCTTCTTGAACCTCCTTACAAAATTGTCTCAAAAAATAGCTCCAATTTTTTGATTAAACTTTGTTCTCTGATAGCGTAAAGTACGCTTTAAAAATGGCGCAGTTTTCATTTTCGTAGAAATCCGTGATTTTTAGAAAATTGCTAAAGTTCATAATTTTTTCGGCGTCTTCCTGCGTCACCAAAATTGAAGATTTAAGATATTTTTTCTTTAATCAAATCTGTTGTTCGAAGACAAATTTTCAAACAACGTAATATACAAAATTTCGAAAATATGAGTAATGTTGCGTGAAATTTGTTGTGAAAAGCTGCGCCTCTATAAACGGCTATTGTTAGAAAGGAACAGTATGAAATGTTTCAGGGCGCCAAACCAGATTTGTCAGAACAATAAAACTGTATCGGAAATTCGCGATTCTTTCGTTCAGATACTCTTAAATAACTTCCCAATGGCTCTTCGTAACTGAAAAATGTGAACTTCACGGAGAAGATAGGAGCTACAAGGAACCTTTTTTTTACATCAAAAAACAGTTCAAACTGTGTATGACGTGCTATGGGGAGAAGTGAATTCTGTGCACATTTTCAAAATTCTGTGATCCCTACACTAAGTCATATACTGCTTGAATTTTGGAAAAAAAACACGCTCCCATGTAATAAAATCTATTTTCAAGGATGAATAAGCAATAAATTTTGGGCTCTTATTCATGATGTCCATGTTCGTCAAGGAATAATACTTCCTGCCGCGACAACATGGAAACGATAATTTGAATAACTATATTTCCAAGAAGATGTGCACAGATAATGAAGTTACAATTATGTCCAGAAGCAAAACTAGGGGCCATCTCAGCATTTGCTCAATAGGTTAGGGAAACTGGACGAAAAACCTGTTCGAGATGGGGAGTCATTGACCCAGAAGCTGGGATACAATACTTGTTACATATTGTTTAGAATTATACAGTCCAATGGTAAATAATACATTACATATCACTGTTAAAATTATGTTACTTTCCTTGTGATGTCTCTAATTGTATAGAAACAGTTATGCAGCAGAAACGATTTTACTTGGAATTGAAACTTTTCTATCAAATTTAATCGTTTAATGTCATCTGGCAAAGTGTTGTAAAATAATGTACATGTATTGCATGTGGATTTTTTGTAATGGGCTGTTGATACTGTCACCTGATAAATATGATTTCGGCGTCGTGTTATAGTAATAGACATCGGCATTTCCTGAAAATATATTCCTGCCCTTAAGCAAGTCATTTTTGACAAAAACCACTGATTCGTAAATCAACAGACAAGGTAATGGTAAAATTCCTAGATTAATGAAGAGAGGCTTACAAGAATCACGTGGGTGGGATTTGGTTATTACAATTCTTTTTTGTAATCTAAAAGTCTGGGAGCTATAAGATGTATTTCCCCAGAATATTATGCCATATCTCAGGCAGGAATGAACATTCGCGAAATATACACAACGAGCAGTATGAAGGCTGACTGAATTTGCAGATCGCGTAGCATAATGAACTTAATTTTGTGTTCAATTCACTTAAATGGACATTCCATTTAAGGTTTGACTGAATTGAGAGACCTCAAAATTTTGTTACCTTAACATTAGTCAATGGTACACCGTTCATTTTCAATGGAGCACAGAATTGTGTATTTGAAATGGAAAACTGCATTAAAACTGTTTTCTTTTCATTTACTATTAATTTTGTTATTTCGGAACCAATTTGAAACATCTGATATTGTACTATTTACGGTTTCTTTATTGCTAAGGATGTTCGTATCATCCGTAAAGAGAACCGTTCTTCCGTTTCGAATCGTCGAGGGCATAACGTTTACGTAAAGTAGGAACAGAATAGGGCCTAAAATCGATCCTTGAGGAAGTCCACGTGCGATGGGCAGAGTCGGAAAGGTGCGTACATAGTGTTCCATCATTCCAATAAGGTATTTCCACAAGATTGTTTGTACCTAAAATACAAAAGAATTTAAAAAAGGCAATTGCACCGGCAAAAGTAACGTAACATGACCACGATATTTTGAAAGCGAATAAAAAACTCGAGACAATGTGGAATATCGGAAAAAATCCGACCACATCATCTCGAAACTATAGAGAATGTTGTTTTAAAGGAATATGACAGTGCTGTAAGCGATCTAATAAAAGTTGCTAGATTTTTCAACGAATAATTTTTTATGCATTTTTCTTTTGATATTAACACTTTCTCCAAAAGAAAAATGAAATGAACACAAACTATCCAATATAGACTATATTTAATACTCTGTGAACGTAATCTTCTGTGTGCCGACCCTCTAACGTAGCATCTCAAATCTAATCATCTCCAAAGGTTTAGTCAGTAGATCAGCAAGCTCATTAGTTCCGTCGATGTGCTTTAATTTCAAATCTTCATCCAAGAATCTCTCCCTTACATAGAAATGGCGAACTTCAGTCTTGGAATTCACATAATCACTCAGGACTATCTTCCTTTGGGTCGGAATCCAGACCCTGAATCCATCCCTGTTGTTCACGTATCCAACCAGATGTCCATGTACAGCTTTATCGTCAAACAAAGCGGAAGTTCTTGTTGATGTGCTCGTAGCATTCTGTTCCAGATCTTCAAATGATTGAGACCTTCTACTGGTCGTCCACGCCACAATTCATAGGGTGACTTATTTTTAATGGAAGACTTTCCAGTGCGATTCAGGAGATATGTGGCAGTATTGCATGCTTCTGCCCACATTTCTTTTGGCAACTTGCTTGGATTCAACATAGAACGCGCGCACTCGACAATGGTTCGATTTTCACGCTCCGGAACTCCATTCTGCTGTGGTGTATACGGCGTAGGATGTATGATGTTGAGGAAGTCAGTAAAGTGGTCAATTTGTCTAGCCGTACCAATCCAGAGAACAAGGAAGTCGCCTACGTAACGGTGCCAATATGAGATATATTTGAGAAGTGGATGATTTGAAAAGAAGATAGTCTGTTCGAAAGAGTGCATGAAAATACCTGCAAGGAGAGGAGAGAGGGGTGCGCCCATAGGAATTCCCGAAGTTTGTCTGTAAATTTTGTTATCAAAAGTGAAGTAATTTTGGTCCATGCATAGATTGAAGAGATTTTGGAGTTCATCACGAACGGGTATGGGACATGATTTGTCCAGTAAGTTACATAGCAGTAATTTGCAATCTGAAGTCGGAGTACTAGGAAAGATATTCTTTATGTCAAATGAAACAAGTTTTGCATAGGGTAGAACGGGAATCTGTAGGATTTTTTTCTACTAGATCTAGACTTTTTTTTACAGAATATGAAGGTTTAAACTGGATGTATCTATGGAAGAGGTTATTTAATTTTTGAGCGGGTTTGTTTGTTAAAGTGTTTGTGTACAAAACCACGGGTCTGACGGGGGTATTTTCTTTGTGTAATTTAGGCAGGCCATAGAGCCTAGGAGGAGACTTCTCCGACCTACTGTCGACTAGCGGGGATTTGCTAAACCTGGTATCTCCCACCAGCGGGGTACCGGCCCAGCCAGGACAAGTTTTAAGTCCCCGACCGGTCTCTCGGCATGAGTGGTAGTGTTCTGCATGTTAGTATAAGTGTAAGGGATGAGGATAGGATAAGGAAAAAGGATAGATCAAGCGCGGCCCGTGGCCCGTTTGTTAGGATACTGCTCCGATATTTGCTTGGTGTTGATCGGAGAAACCACGGAAAACTACCGATCAGAGCAGCCGGCCGCCAGAATTCTTCTCCAGCGACTGAATCGACCTAGCTGAAAAGCTAGTGTCGAAAATCCTGCCACCGTCGGGACTCGAACTTCGGACCTCCCGGTCAGAGGCACTGCAGTGACATCAGTTGATTCACTGAGCCTCAGGTGCAATTTTCGAAAATACAGGCTTCGTCGAAAGTGGGAATAGCAGCATTTTATAGTTAAAGTAGCTTAATAGTTATTTTCTACATACGAGGAGCAAAAGAAAAAAGGAGCCGTTTTTGAGAAAATAATTGTTTAAAAATTGTGTACATTTTACGCAAAATTACCCGGAAATTATTCATATTTTCGAAAACTAGTAAGCAGTGAACATTTTCCGGCGCACGATTACAATACTTTTCCTTCTTACGAAATGAGGGTAAGAAAGTGTTGTGACCGGCCGCGCACAATTGAAAGAGCCGCCGTCGAGTGACGTCAGCGGGGCGTTACCGCCCCAAGCGACAGAAAAAGACAACCGGTGCGAGCCGGCCGAGCCCGGCTGCGCGCGGCCGTCACGCTCAAGCAGGCGGTTAGAGACTCGATCCCGCCCCTACTCCGCAACTAGCCAGCGGGCCCACAGCCCCGGCGGGCTCTAAGAAGGGCTCCGACTCAACGCCAGTCAGACGAGTGGCAGCGGTAACTAGTGTTCTCTGGCGAGTGAGTTGGTGTTGATAGTGCGGAAAGTGACAACGATGACGACTGTGCTGCGAACTTAGGACTCTCCGACGGATACACGGTGACTTGGCGAATGTGGGACTTCTTCTGGTTGACGACTACCCGGCTGCGCTTACGGCACGTTCTTCTGGAGATTTGATACTTTAGCTGGTCTGGAATAAAAGTTGTTTTTAAGGATCCTTGTGTTTTGTTTGGATACTTCAGAAAGGAAAAAATGCAGTTTAATCTAACTTTTCCTAAAGGTATGGTTGGTTCTTTTATTTTACTTTCTCGCCCTTCCTTCGTAAGAAGAGAAAGTATTGTAATCGTGCGCCGGAAAACGCAATATTTTGACAGAAAAACTCTCACTGCCGGACCCTTGTAACAAATAAGTGGATAAATCTTATTCCTATGTAGTAAATCGTTGACGTTTTCTTTCGGTGTGCAAGTCGTGTGTCACCGCCCAAGGAAGTAAAAAAACCATTTTTTCCTTTAAATTTATTTGGATTTTTTAATTTATTTGGTCTTCCGTGCGATCGGCGTCATAGATCGGCCTCGCCGCGTCTTTGCGAGCGTAGCCGAGGCCGTTATACTCCGGTTTAAACATACCTGGACTTCATGGTCATGAGTTGGAAGGCGTTGGGAACACTATCATTCAATCGGGAGCTTTGTTAGAACTTAATTTTTTTGTATTGTAGCTCCCGATTGGATAACAGTGTCTCCCTCTCCTTCCAGCTCGCGAACTTGAAGTGCAGCTACGTTTAAATTGGAGTATAGTTGGCGAATGTTTGCAACGTCTTGAGGACGGATCGTGTGGCGGCAGCGCGTGCGCGCGACGATCCCCCACTCCACCAAGCGCGTGAAGGCGTTGGATCTCGATTCAACGGCCTGCTAGTGAGTGAGCGTCCGTGATTTTGGTATTCTCCGTTGCGCGTTGCAACTTTCAGTGATACTCATGAAATTTGTGCTACTTGTTTGATATAGATAGTGGAAAAGTGATTCAAAGAATAAAATAAACGAGTAAACTGATAATGGGCGACCATGTCTTAACCTAATAATAATTCTGAATTTAATTTTTAAAATGTCAACTGAAGAATGGGAAAAAGTGGAGCATGTATTTTTAAATGCTTTAAAATGTATTGTTACGTTTCTAGGTGGTGAATAAAAAGTCTTGTATTATTTTAACAAAAAAACGTTTATTTTATTTCTTAACTCAACCGCTGTAGACACTTGATTATTTATTTATACAACACTTCTCTTGATTATTTATTTACACTACACTGTTCCGAGCACTGGCCACAGTTCACTGCACTGATCACTGTTCGATGCACTGGCCACCGTCCGATGCACTGGTCACAGTCCACGCCACTGAGCACAATCACTGTACCGCGATTCACACACTTCACAGTCAGCTTCCACTGCGGACTTAAGACTGACTTGCGGTCGCTGGCCGCCGCGTATTTATACTCGGCGGTGGCGTCGAGACCCTTCCGGACGTTCTGGAAAAGTCTAGTGCAGGGAGATGACGCAACCCGCGCTCACAGGCAGCTCATGGTGACACCAGCAGCTGACGCAATCCGCGCGTGCAGAAGGTGGGGTGCCGGCCGGTGACGCAATATTCGTTACACTACCCCCTCCTTAGTTGCGATCCGTCTCGGAGCGCGTTTAGTGAAATCATGCCGATACTTGCAACTGGAGCCTCTAGTGCAGTTGGAGGTTAAGAAGAAGTGGCAGTCAATTGTCTTCTTTGGATATGACGACATTCCATGGTGGTAGCTGCAGACTAAGATGCTAACCCCAGTGTACCGGAACAGTACTTCCAACATGCTTCTCACTATTCTCCAGTTCAGTCCATCAAAACCACATCCCAGTTTTGACATGGCAACCTTCTGGACGTTGTCTTGGAGTACTTGTTGGCGTAATTCAATCAGAGTTTCCCAAAGATTTTCATAGGATGCCTTGTGATATGACTTACTTTTTGTGACAAGGTAATAAACATATCGACTGACGTCGTGCAGTTGCAGAACCTTCCCAATATCAGGTTGTTGGTTCTTTAATTCTTCTATCCTTCCGTATTTTCTCTTGAAAACAGCGGCAACACCTCTGGTCATATCTAAATCCTGGGCGACACAATGCGCCAATGCATACTCCTGGGGTAACGCAAACAGATCTCGTTGCACCTCCATTGTTACACCATAACGCGCCTTATGCTTTTCACTATAATGAGACATAAACTCGTGAAATGTGAATTCTTGCATGTCCAGCTCACAAACTCGTGCGGACTTTTCTTCATCATCATTTTCATTACTTCCTGCGTACGGGGCCAGCCGATTCGAATGAACGACTCGTGGTTTTCCATTCGGCAATTTTCTAATTCGGTAGACAACATCATTTATCCTCTTCACTACCTGGTACGGTCCTTCCCACTGTCGTTGTAATTTTGGACACAAACCGCGGCGCCGTTGGGGGTTAAACAGCCAGACATGATCTCCAGGTTGATAACCTCCTCCTTCAGCTTTGATGTCATACCGGTCTTTCATCCTGTCACTTGCAATTTGGATTCTTTCACGCACCTGGTGATGAATTACGTCCATTTTACGTCTTAGGTCATTTACAAAGTCTTCACCGGCTATTTCTTCATTCGTTTTACAACCAAACTGTAGATCACATGGTAGACGCAGTTCCCTGCCGAAGAGGATATTAGCGGGTGTTTGCCCAGTTGTCTCATGAACAGATGAGCGGTAGGCTAGGAGAAAAAGATGTATGTATTGGTCCCAGTCGCGTTGGTGATCTGACACGACCTTCGCTAAATATTTTCCCATTGTTCTGTTCATGCGTTCCACCATTCCGTCTGACTGCGGATGTAGGGCTGTTGTTCTTGTTTTTCTTATTCCAAGAAGTTCACACACCCCTTGAAACACTGCAGATTCGAAGTTCCGTCCTTGATCTGAATGTAATTCCAGTGGCACACCAAATCGGCTCACCCATTCTTTAACCAGTACTTCGGAGATAGCAGTGGCCTCTTGGTTAGGTAAGGGATATGCTTCAACCCACTTGCTGAAATAATCCATAGCCACGAGTATGTATTTATTTCCATCATTTGACATTGGAAATGGGCCAGCCAAGTCGATGGCAATTCGTTCGAAAGGACTCCCAACGTTGTATTGCTTCATCTTCGCTCTTCTCTTTTTATGTGGCCCATTACTGGTAGCACAAACTTGACACTTTGTGCACCACATCTTTACGTCTTGCTTGCAATTAACCCAGTAAAATCGCTCGCGCACTTTCTCTAATGTTTTCGTTATACCAAGATGTCCTCCCGAAGTTCCGTCATGCAATTCCCTCAATATTTCAGGAACCCTTACTCTTGGTAACAATATCTGCGTCCTCTTCTGAGAGCCGTCTTCACTTTCCAGAACTCGTTTAAGAACACCTTCCTCCTCAGTAATCGAATCCCACTGAGCCCAATATGATTTTACTGCTGAAGAACAGGGAGCTATTTCTTGCCAAGTTGGTCTCTGTCCTGCTATTTTCCATTTCCAAACATGCTTCAATTCTGCGTCCTCTTTCTGATCTTTCTGAAGTTCTCTGGGTTGCCATTGGTCATTATTGACAGTGACCCTTAAGGTAGGACACATCTTCTCTTCCGCATGACAACAATGTTTGCAGTTGTCAGGGCACGGTCTTCTGGAGAGAGCATCGGCATTCCGGTGACTACTTCCGCTTCGATGTTCAATTCTAAATGTGAATTCTTGCAATCTTTCAATCCATCTGGCGACTTGACCTTCCGGATTCTTGAAGTTCAGCAGCCATTTCAAAGCGGCTACGGCAAAGAAATTCTTTACCGTAGAGATATTTGTAGAAGTGTTCAACGGATTTCACCACAGCCAGTAATTCTTTTCGGGTTACACAATAGTTGCGTTCTGGCTTTGATAGCACTTTACTATAATAACCGATTACTCTCTCTCGTCCATCTTGTATCTGCGATAATACCCCTCCAATACCAACGTTACTTGCGTCAGTATCAAGTACATAATTCCCTTGAGGTAGTGGGTAGCTCAATATAGGGGCACTCAGCATGGCGCTTTTAAGCTTTTCGAAAGCGCGTTGGCAATCTTGATCCCATTGAAACAAACGCTTTTCTTCGGTCAGCTGAGTCAGCGGTTTCGCGATGTTGGCAAATCCCAAAACATAGCGGCGATAATAGCTACATAGACCCAGGAAACTTCTCAATTCATGTTTATCCTTTGGGGCTGGCCACTCCTTTACGGCTTTAACCTTCTCCGGATCAGGTTCTATTCCCGTGCCAGATACTACATGTCCAAGGTAATTCACCTGCTTGCGAAATAAATGGCATTTCTTTGGGCTAAGTTTCAAATTTGCTCCTTCCAACCTCTTGAACACCTGTTCTAGATTATTGATGTGGTCCTCGAAAGATTTTCCAACAACAATTATGTCGTCGAGGTAGACAAGACATGTCTCCCACGACAGACCTCTAAGAACGGTTTCCATCAATCTTTCGAATGTAGCTGGAGCATTACACAGTCCAAAAGGCATTACTGTAAACTGCCATAAACCTGATCCGATGGTAAATGCCGTTTTCTCTCGATCTCTGGGATCTAATTCTACTTGCCAGTATCCGCTTTTCAGGTCAAGTGTCGAGAAGATCTTGGCCCCAGAGAGCGTGTCCAACATGTCAATACGGGGCAATGGATAACTATCCTTCTTCGTTACATTGTTGAGCTGTCGGAAATCGACACAGAACCGAGTCGACCCGTCTTTCTTCTTTACCAATATGACGGGAGAAGCCCACGGACTGCTTGATGGTTCGATTACGCCATCCTTCTTCATCTCGTTAATAATCTCATCTGCTTCTTCTCTTCTAGACAGAGGTAATCTTCTAGCAGCTTGGCGAATCGGTGTGGCGTTCCCGGTGTCTATTCTGTGACGAACAATATCAGTCTTTCCTTTTACACCATCACTGCATTCAAAGACATGCTGGTATCGCCGTATTAGTTCTTCAGCCTTCTGACACTCTTCACGAGATAAGCCTTTACAGGCCTCCGTAACCAGATTCTGCAGTCGTTCAGGAATTCCTTTAGGTGGTGGTTCGGTACGGTTCACATTCTGCAAAACCGAGGATACCGTAGAACAATAACCAATTACAGTTCCTTTTCTCAACTTAACAGGATAGTGGTTAATGTTCATTATTCTCACAGGTATGGTTCTATTCACTCTGACCAGTTCTTTGGCTATTAGAATTCCTCGACCAATGTCTTCGTCGTGACTTCTGGGTTCCAGGATAGCAATCTCTCCAGCTGGAACATCGCCCTCAGGGCTCGCTTCTATAAACATCTCGCTACGCTCTGTCAAGATTACGTCGTCAGCCGCAATCACATTCACGGCAATGTTGTTACGTGAATGTAGAACCACCTCCACTTCGTTGAGTCTCAGCACACCGTGTCGTAAATCCAGCTGACACCCATATGTCGTCATAATATCCATTCCTAAAATTGCTTCTTCTTCTATGTCAGCGACCAGCAAACGATGACTGAAAGCAACAGTTCCAATGGCAAGGAGGGCATCCATCTCTCCAACAACATTCGCCGAGTCACCAGTGGCTGTTCGAAGCTTCCATTTGGACGGCATAAGATGAGATGATTTGGCAAAATCGGTTCGTATAATGCTCTTGGTTGCACCAGTATCCAAAAGTAAGACGCATGGCCTTCCATTTACGAGTGCATCTACGTAAACGCTGTCAGAACGGTGTCGAATGGACTTTACGTGTATTTCGTAAGGTGGGGCTCTTGTTTCACAGGTCGATGGATGCCCCTTCCATCAACCTGCTTTAGTTTCCCTGCTGGCTGCTGGGTTTACTAACAGACTGCTGCTCTCCTTGTTGCTTCAGTGGACGGTCACATCGACTTTTCACGTGCCCTAATTCTCCACAATTCCAACATCGAGGTTGTCGCCTTTTGCCACTAGAAATGCGTACCAACCTCTCCACCATTGCCTCCAAATATTTTTCGTCATATGTATCGACGCCGGTTTGCAATTCTCGCACTCGTCCGTCACGTTTCGATGCTCTTTTTGCAACCTGGAAGTCAAGTGCTTGACTTAATGCGTCAGCTAAGGTTTTCGGTCTTGCCAGTCTTAATGCTTGTTGTGTTTCTGCATCATGGAGCGCTTCAATAAAGCACCGGACGGCTGTGCGTTGCAGGGAACTTTCTGAAGCATCAGGGTCCGAAAGGCGTACCAGACGAGAAATATCAGCTTCCAGTTCTTGAAGACTTTCTCCTGGCTTCTGAACACGATTCCTTAGCTGGGTAAAATACATGTCTTCGAGGTGCGCTTGCCCGTACCGTGTTTCGAGTCTCTTGACAAGTTGCTCGAAGTTTGACTGTTCATCGGTCGGTATTGTCTCTAGAATATCGACGGCGTTACCACGCAAAGCCAAAATCAGGGCCGTAGCACAATCTGTTGCGGACCATCCATTTACCGTCGCAGCAGCCTTGAATTGCTTTAAATAATTCGACCATGAAGAAGTGCCATCAAAGGTGGGTGGTTTTACTTGTGCTTTTCCCAGTGGCTCCCGTACGGTGACCACTCGTGCCATTTCCAGTGGTTCCTGTACGATGTTTATATTCGATTTTTCTGTTGAGGGAGTAAAAACCTTCAGCTTCTCTTCTAACAGATTTAGTAATTTTTCCTCATTCTTCAAAATTTTCTCATCTATCCTCTCGATTTTTTCTTCCATTTCTTCTCGCATCACTTTATTATTCTGCGTTATCTTCTGTTCCAGCTTTTCTTCCAAAATCCTGGAATTTTCGATCAATTTTTCTTCTAAAGCTTTGGAGTTTTCAGTCAGTTCTTCTAAAATTCGGGAATTTTCTGTTAACTTTCCTTCCAAAATTCTGGAATTTTCCATCAATTCTTCTTTTAAAATTCTGGAATTTTCTATCAATTCTCCTTTTAAAATTTTGGATAGGTCCGAAAAGTTCCCCGTTGTCTCGAAGAGAAAATTCTCTGGATCCTCGCCTGCTGCCTTCATCGCGTTAGCATGACGTTCTTGTAATATTGCTTTCGTTCCGGAAGTGTCTTGTTCCCTCTCTTCTAACTCCTTCTTCAACTCCGTCACTTTCAGATCTCGTAGAACTTTTGTGAAACTCATCTTGAATAAAGTTTTAATTCACCACACGTTATACCCCACACCTGACACCAATTGTTACGTTTCTAGGTGGTGAATAAAAAGTCTTGTATTATTTTAACAAAAAAAAACGTTTATTTTATTTCTTAACTCAACCGCTGTAGACACTTGATTATTTATTTATACAACACTTCTCTTGATTATTTATTTACACTACACTGTTCCGAGCACTGGCCACAGTTCACTGCACTGATCACTGTTCGATGCACTGGCCACCGTCCGATGCACTGGTCACAGTCCACGCCACTGAGCACAATCACTGTACCGCGATTCACACACTTCACAGTCAGCTTCCACTGCGGACTTAAGACTGACTTGCGGTCGCTGGCCGCCGCGTATTTATACTCGGCGGTGGCGTCGAGACCCTTCCGGACGTTCTGGAAAAGTCTAGTGCAGGGAGATGACGCAACCCGCGCTCACAGGCAGCTCATGGTGACACCAGCAGCTGACGCAATCCGCGCGTGCAGAAGGTGGGGTGCCGGCCGGTGACGCAATATTCGTTACAGTATTATTCCAATCTTTGCAATAGAAACTACAACACACTCATTGTTGTTAGTTTGCGAGTATCTTTCCCTCATTCTTCCAATATTATTATTTAAAATAAATTAGGATTTTGTTTATATAATTCAATTGTACTCAAAATGTTTGCCGCAAGAGTAGGGTGGGGGTTAACACTCTTTTACTGCCAACGCCCCAGGTTCAGAGTGAGGAGACGCCACTGTAGTAAATTAGATTAGGAGATCAAGAACTCGTTGAGGTGGGAAATGAACTCAAAAGAAATATTCAATCCCAGAACCAATTGAACAAGACCTTTGCCAAATTAGTGGAGATTTTAAGCGGCTCCTCTGTACCCACCACCATCAGACCTGAAAAGCCGCGTAGGCATAGGGGCAAACGCGCTAGGAAGCACTACTCTTATGCTAGGGCGCAGGACCTTTTCAAGAATGATCCAGCGCTTTTGACAAAGTGCATTAGAACGGGTATTGACTGTACTAGTGTCGATCAACAGTCCCTTTACAGCGATGACCTGTACGAATCCATTTGGGGTAATACGCCCCTGATTCCGCATTTCGAATTAAGAGAGGTTGATAAATTGTCGACAGCTGAAATGAACCCAGAAACAATTCTATACGCGGTGTAAGTTGCCGAAACTAAAAGTCGTCTGGCTAGGATGAAAAATGCCACGGCTCCGGGACCAGAAAAGATAAAAGTTAGCAATATATCTTCAGGAGCAAAACTTGAAATATTGTCCCTATTGTACACCCAAATTTGATACACTGGTTTTGTTCCTTCTGGGTGGAAAGCAAATCGCACCATCCTTATACCAAAAGATTGTAAGGATAATAAGTTTTTCACTACCTATCGGCCCATCAGAATTAGTTCCCTGCTGTGCAGAATCTTTTGGGGCATTATGGACAAACGCATTCGATCCGTGGTAAAGTGCAATCCACGCCAAAAACCGTTTATCCCTGAACCTGGCTGTTTCGCCAATGTTCAAATTCTTCACGAAGCAGTGACACGAAAAAAGCAGAAGGAGGTGTGGGTGCTGTGCCAGACATATCCAAAGCATTTGACACTGTTCCTCACGCGGCGATTCGGCGGGCTCTGTTCGGGTTCCCCGACGCTTTAACCAATTTGGTAATGGACTCTTACGCCGACGTTTCCACAGTCATTCAGCAACCCTGGAAAGAAATTGAGGTGCCAATTCGTAGAGGAGTAAAACAGGGAGACCCCTTGTCCCACTCCTTTTTAACCTCATTATGGAGTGCTTACTTGAGAACTTGGATAACATGTCAGGATACATGTTATTGAAAAGGAATGTGTCCGTATTAGCATTTGCTGACGATCTGATGTTAGTAAACGATGTCCCAGGAGCTCAAGAATTGGTTGATATTGTCGTGGAATATCTCGGGGCCCTCGGAATGACATTGTCCGTCGCGAAGTGTTCATCGTACAAAATTACAACCTTTGAACGATCCTGGTTCATTGAAGACCTCTGTCTGGAAAGGTTTGGGGGGGGGGGAGAATTCCTCTGGTCAGTGATGATCATACCCTAACATACTTGGGAATGAACTACTCTATCTGGAACGGCTTCCCATGTAAAGCATCCATATCGAATTTAATGGAAGCAGCGACAAGGCTACAGAAGGCGCATTTAAAGCCCACTCAGAAGTTGGCATTACTTCACACCTACATAATGCCACATTACCTCTACCAATTAGTTTTACCAATGCCATTTCTGTCTATGCACAGGGATGCGGATAGTCAAATCAGAGTGGCAGTCAAACAGTTCCTACACCTGCATATAAGTACTGCAGATGGCTTATTTTACCTGGCCAAGAGAAATGAAGGACTGGGATTGCTGCTCAACACGTTCCTAGGGTAGCACTGAACCTAGGATTACGACTAGAAAAAATTTGCAGATCCCATTTCCAGATGGCTGAGCTCCTGTCCGAGTTTCTACCAACGGACATTGAAAACCGCCAAAGCATTGAGACTCAACTGGCCCTATACCGAACAAGATTTAAAAGCTTATATGAAGAAATGCGCCGATGACGAGGTAGCTGCCTGGGGGAAGCTGGGATCCCAAGGGAGAGCGGTTAAGGTGCATATAAATTATGCGATTGGAAATGCCTTTTTGAAAGATTATAATCTTCTGAAACCTGGTCTCATTATCACTGCACTCCAATTGAGATCAAATACAACTAAACTACTCTTAGACGAGGAAGGCCCAAAGAACATGTATACTGTAGAAAGTGCAATACAGCGGTAGAAACTACGAATCACATTCTCAGCCAGTGCATTTTTACAAAACCAGCAAGAATAGAGCGTCATGACGAGATAGAGAACTTCATAGAGAGGAAGATGCTCCGGAAATCAGACACTATGGTGTCCACGGAAGCCACTTTCTCCGTTGCCGAAAGGGTTAGACTCAAACCTGACCTGGTAATAAAAAGCCGGGGGGTCCACGTGGTCAATGTTACTGTCCGCCACGAGAATGGATCTAGCCTTCTAAAAGCAGAAGGGGGAAAGTGGTAAAGTACCAACTAGTCACTCTCTTGGGAGCCCATCTTCATGGAGTGCCCAACGCCAGAATCCTGCCAGTGGTGGTTGGAACGTCTGGGGCTATGCCACGATCTACTGACTATCTCATTAATTGCTCTCAGAAGCTCTATTAAGCTCTACACACAATTTGTAAATTACGATGGAGCAATGTAGCATTGCTGGTAGTAAATGCAGAAAATTAACTTTTTGGTCCCGTAGGGAAGTCTATGGAATCCAAAGGATCCGCAAATGTCAAGGATATACCTAGTTATCGCGACTTTAAGTGGAAAGTGTATGCTATTTAATGTAGCGTGTAGAAAATTGTGTGGCCAGAGTTCATGTTTTGTGTCTTTGATGTCGAAAAAAATTTTACGGCAAAACATCTATCTGTGGTCAATGCTAGCACCTCAATAGTTCAGGCGATTTTCTCCAAAATTGATGTTCTCCGATCAATTTAAAGAAACTCGAGGAACAATTTGTTTATTAAACTAAGCCCTCGTATAGTGTAGAGAGCGCGTAAAAGGAAGACACAGGTCTCAAATTGGTTGAAATCCTTGGGTTTTCGAAAAGTGGGAAAGGTCAAGTTTGTGGGGCGTCTTCCTACAATTACAATATTGAAGAAAGAGACTTTTTTCTTTAATGTGATCTTCAAAGACATATTGAAATAACGTAATGTACAATTTTTCCAAAATACGAGTAGTTTTGGCGTAGCTTTGCATGAAATTTAGGCAATTTTTAAACATATTATTGTCTCAAAAACGGCTCCATTTTTTTTAAATTTTCTCCTCGTATGTATCAAAGGACGGTCAAAAATTGGTGCTAGTCCCATTCGCGGCAATTTTTTTTGAAAGTGGCAAAAATTTAACACTGCAAAACTAGTTTTGAAGAAAGAGATTTTTTTCTTAAATGGAATCTGTTCTAAAAATCACATCTTGAAAAAAGGCCATGTACATTTTTTTGTAAAAATGAATAGTTTTCACATATTTTCTGCTCGCAAGTTATAAAAAACGTTTTCTCAAAAACAGCTCTAATTTTTTTTCGATTTTTCCTCCACGGATAGAGCAAGGCATGCTTAAAAGAAAGGCGCAGGTGTCATTTTCGTTGAACTCTTGAAATTTCGAAAATCGCAAAAGTTAGAAATAATGCGAGAAAGTATGTAATGATGTAACTCCACTATACTTGGGTTTTTGTAACGTGGCGACCGAGGGTATTATCTTAAAGATGGAATATGGTACGACTTTTTGCCTCTTTCTCGCTCATTCCGCAAGATGTCGCATTATCGCGACCGTATCAAGCTGTGCTGCAGATCAAGCGACTCTATCGGCACAACCAAGAAAGTCGCGAAAAGCCGTGCCATATTCCATCTTGAAGAGAATACCCTCAGCCGCCACGTTACGAAAACCCAAGTATAGTTTCTCGGTCTTATATTGTTCTTTTTGTCTCGCCTCGCTCGGCCCAGAAAACGTGTGCGCTCTGTCCCAACCGGAGGCGACTTCTCCTTCACGTCAATCTCACACGACAATCAACGGCACACAAAACTGCCCATACAACGTGTGTGTTCTGTGACTGCAATGAGAGTAGTGAGGAATGAAGATGGTGAGAGACACTCGATAATAACTTGCGCTCGCTAGTCCGATGCAGCCTTTAATTTCTGGAACAGCACGTCAACATCTCCCAAGGCCACTTGCCGCGCGGTTCTTGCCATCCGACTGTACCGGATTTAATACTCGGGGAAGCATCCCGGGAGGATCGTTCCGCTGCCGGACCAAGCCGGCTGTTTGCAACGGGTAGCGTCTTTATTGCAGTTTCGTGCGAAGGTTCGCCCTGACTCTCCTGAAGAAGGAGAAGAAGATGAAGAAGAAGAAGAAGAAGAGGAAGAAAAAGAAGAAGAAAAAGAAAAAGAAAAGGAGAAAAAACAAGAAGAAGAAGAAGAAGAAGAACAACAACAACAACTGATTGAAGCCGTACGTGTTCGTAAAGTTCTTTATGACACAAACCATTATGAGGTGTTTAATGAATGAGGTGTTTTATGAGTCGTGGTAGCTATATTTCATCATTTTCAAGAAGCTTGATTTAAGCCATTTTTTAAAAATTAGCTAATTATTCACTAATATTTAAGTAAATTACCAAGTTTATCTTAATGTTTCGAAAATTTCGCTGTAAGTGCAGAAATATGCAGTAACCTTCAGATATATGAAAATATGCAAAAATCTGGAAAATAAAACTTGGCATCCAAATGGATGATCCAAATAGGCTGATTCGTAAATAAGTGTGGTACTTTTCTATAAAACCATTAGAAACAAATATATCCATTTCCATACAAATCCGGGCTCTATTGATAACTAAAATTGTTGCTGCAGGAAGTATTATTTCGAAGGACAACATGGATAAGAACCCAAAATTTATTGCTTATTTATCCTTGAAAATAGATTTTATTACATGGGTGCTTTTTTTAAAAAAAAAATCAAAATTCAAATAGTATATGACTTATTGTAAGGATCACAGAATTTTGAAAATATGCACACAATTCACTTTGCCCCATGGCACGTCATACGCAGTTTTAACTGTTTTTGACGTTAAATGAATAATAAATAATAATAAATACTATAAAATAAACAAAGACTGTACTTAAAAAACACTGCTAGTTTTTCCTCTATTCCAATAGGCATCGTGGCGTTACAGCCCTCTCTGCAAATTTCATTTTTGATCAGAGTATGCACTTCTTTGAATTAATCACGGTTTAATCTGAAATAGTACTAAAATTTGTCATCATCAAATTTCTTAGAGCAAACTCTCGATGTTTGTATTTTCTTCTCCTTTTTGCTCCAACAGAACATAACGTTTCTAATTCGAACGCGCTTTCGGAATCCGATTTAGAACTCAAATCTACTAACATTGCGTAAATACTCAACATCTTCGTCAGTGCTCGAACCGGAGTGAATTGCGGCCCATCTTATGGTGATCGCCGCTGTGACTCACTCTCCCGTGAGCAATTCGGCGTGAGTGACGCTGCGTCACATCACTGCGTCTCATTTTGCGACTAGGAGCGCCCAGCACGCCACGGCACGACATGGCACTGCGCAGCACCTTCGCGTGCTATTCAGTTAGATGTTGCTCATTGCAAACGGCGGTATTTTAACCATTACTTTGCGGCATCTGCTAATTGCCACACAGGCGACCTCAAGAAACTTTAAAACTCACATGTTCTGAATATCTCTATTAATTAAATTAAAAATAAGAACGTCACACACAGTTTTAACTGTTTTTTACATAAAATAAAATAAAAATTTCAACTGGCGTCAGAAAGGAAAAAGAAGTATATTTGCCACACGTTTCTTAGCGAAATATCAATACTATATAAGTATAATACATAATTGGAAAGATGGATATTAGGCAATGGTCAAATTGTACAACGGTTAGCCTAACCGATGTGTAAATGGCTGGCTGCATTTTCCGCACCGAAATTTTCCGCATTGGGGAAGATTAACCATAACACCTCAATATATTCTAACTAAAGTCTATTAATAGATTGTGTTCGAACCACCCCATGATTCCTACCTCCTTGGACGATGTGGCAAATACTTTCCTTCTTTTGGTCACAATCTTCTATACTTGGGTTTTTCTAACGTGGCAGGTGTGGGTAGTATCTCCAAGATGGAATTCGGCCCGACGTTTCGCGTCATTCTCAGTCCTACCGCTAGAGTCGCTTGATCCGCAGCACTGCTTCATACGGTCGCGTTCAAGCGACATCTTGCGACATCTCTATAGAGATATCCAGAAGTTTTAAACGAACATGAGATTAGCAACAAAAAAATTAATCAAAAACGATGGAGCCATTTTTTTGAAAATTTGGAAAATGCCCCCGGGGCTTCATGTAAAGAACACCCTACATTAAAATATAGATTTGAAAATCAAGGAGCTGTGACATCAACCAGATCGATATGGGAATATCAATTTTGGAGAAAATCGGCTAAACAGTTTAGCCGACAGTTAAAACGGTATCAAGGACCGACAAATCGTGAAATCTCACTAAATAACGTCTTCGAGGAAGTAATTTACTACATATTAAAACAGGGTTTGTCCGCGTTTTCCGTATTATGGCCACACAATACGAGTTATTGTGCAGAAAATCCCCGCTTTTCTTGCCGGAGTATTACATGACTTTCTCTATACTACGCATTTTATTGTGTATGGTTTAATTGGTACGTACTTTCCGTGTAGTATGGACCCTGGAAAATAAAATACGGTAAAAGTATTATATTTCCAATCATAATATCCCCGTTTCATCATTGTTGACAAAGTAATGTTTCAAATTAACAAAACTTCATTTAAATAAGAGTTTTTCTACCGAAAATTCGCCGTTTTCCGACGCACGATTACGCAACTTTCTCTTCTTAGGAGGAACTTCGTAAGGCGAGAAGGACGAACGAAAAATTCCTCGACCACAAGCCAGAATCTTGAAGATATCTGGAAATGTTAAAGTGTTTGTAATGTTTCTAACGGCAATATGTATTTGCAATTATTGGACATTTTAGACCAAAAACTGATCATCAGTTATCATGAATAATTTTAGCTTTTCCAAAACCATTGCCGAATTAACTGCGGGCATCATTCCATTCACAAAGCTTTAGTGATACCTGTCCTAGGCAAAAATAGCCAGGACCCGCCAGATTTAACTCGTGGGCGGAATGGAGGCTCGGAAACAACAAGAGAAAGACGCTCTACAGCCAGAAAGACGCTCTAGGGAGAGGCGGTCTCGCCACCCTCATGTTTTTATATTTCCTAGAAGCTCTTAATATATTTTACATTCAATATAGGTAGTTTGCTAAGTACAAGCGTATTTGAAAGTTCACTCTTCTCTCCCAATTGTATTTTATCATGAACATACAGTATTTTTTTTTCATTCTTAAAATTCAATGTTTATTTATTTATTTTACGTCAAAAACAGTACCATGTGTAACGTACTACGGGGAGAAGTGAATTCTGATAACGTTTTAAAAATTTTGTGATCCCTACCCCAAGTCATATACTGCTTGAATTTTTAACACAGAAAAAAATAGGGTTTTTTGCGAGGATTGTTAACAAAAGTATTAGCTCCGATGTAATAAAATCTATTTTCAAGAGTAAATCAATAAACTGGGGCTCTTATCCGTCATCATGACATTCGTCAAGGAATAATAATTCCTGCTGCGACAACATGGAGAACGATAATTTGAATAACTACATTTCCCACGGAATTGTAGAAGACGTGCACAGATAATGAAGTTACATTTAAGTTCAGAAAAAAAGAAAGGGGCTATCTCAGCATTTGCTCAAAGGATCAGGGAAACTGGACGAAAAACCCGATCGAGATGGGGGTCATTGACCCAGAAGCTGCGGTACACTACTTGTTACGGGTTGTTGAGAATTATACAGTCCACGTGGTAAATAATACATTAAATATCACTGTTAAAAGTAATGTTACTCTTCTTTTGATGCTCGGTATAGTCTCTAATTGTATAGAAACCGTTATACAGCAAAAATGATTTTACTTGGGATTTAAACTTTTCTATCAAATTTAATCGTTTAATGTCATCTGGAAAAGTGTAAAATAATGTACATGTATTGTATGTGAAATTTTTTAGTGAGCTGTTGATAATGTGACCTGCTGAATATGATTACTTCGTCTAATGTTATAGTTATACACATCGGAGTTTTCTGAAAATATATTCCCGCCCAAAACCAAGTCATTTTTGACAAAAGCCACTGATTCATATATCAACAGACAAGATAATGGTAAAATTTTGTAACAGAAAAGGTAATAGTAAAAACGTTGTTTGTCAATCATTTTTGAACCGGGATGGTAAAATTATTCTAAAGGGTGGGCAAACGATGGACAAACGAATCCACAAAAAAAATTTAATTTTTGATTTTGATTCGCGACAAGTTCACGATTTCTGGGTGCCTTGAAATACGTTTTTCGTCAATATCTGCTAGAGGAAATGTGGTAAAAATAATCTAGTTCGTGATTAAAGGGGGTCAAACGATGGACAAACGCATGCGCACCTCAAATTTTGGTATTTTTAATATTTTAGACAAAATTTTGAAATTTCGAAAACATTTTTTGCTCTAATTTGTGGAAGCAGGTTGGTAAATTTTTTCTAAGGGTTGGGCAAAGGTGGTCAAACAGTGGACAAAAGAGTGCAGATGATAATTTTCAAAATTTCAGTGTAGTTTTGTCTTTTTATTGGAATGAAAGAAAGGGGCGGAAAACTTGACTTGTTTTCCCGTAATGTTTTAACTAAACGTAATATACCTTTTCCAAGTGATGGATATTCGTTTTCTAAAGATGGACAAACGAAAGGGGCAGTAAAATATCGACATTTCCGCGTGTTTCTTGGTCTTCATTTGAATTGATAAAATGGCGGGAAAAAGGTTTTTTGTCTGTAACTTTGAACCGGATCTGGTAAAAATTTTCAATACACGGGCAAACGTGGTCAAACGATGGACAAACGAATCCACGAAAAAAATACAAAGTTTTCAATTTTCTAATTTTGGTCGGGCCATCTTCACGTTTTTTAAAAAAAAATGTTTTGGTTGATCCGTAGGCGATAAAGCTCGTGTGGATTAGGAGGCAAAGTATAGAATGCAAATGAAAAGTTTCGAGTTTTTTTGTTGCTATTTTGCTGTTTATAATGTTGCTTTATTACATTCGTACACATTTGAAACCTCGCTTCTAACATCGCTCGTTTTCAAAACATGTACTCATGCAAGAAAGCTTAACATTATAATATCATAAGCTACTATAATAATTCTCTAGTAATCGCTTATACACACTATGGAGGTCGCCACCGAACACTTTCCCGCCAAACGTTGTGACGTCATTCCGGACATCTGGATTGGTGGTTTATGGAAACGGTTTGGTGGAAAAACTTATCCTGCACACTCCAGGGAGTTGTGAGATTGACCGGGAGAATTCAAAAATATGTTATTTAAACCTAAGAAAATCGTTTAGTTTTTAAAGTTACGCTGGGAGAGAGGGTAAAAGTGAATGGATTGAGATAGAGAAGTCGTAATGTTATTTATCATATGAGTTGTTTACGCGATTGTTGTGTGTGGGCAAATTCATAGTTGGAAGACTTTCTTTTACATTTTATTTATGTTTTTTTTAGTATTTATGAGGACGTGATTTAATGGGTTTGATTTAGTCTTAAAAAGTACTAAAAATGCCAGGTTGCTCAGTATTTTATTGCTCTAATAGTAATGAAAAAGGTTTTAAACTTTTCCATTTTCCTACTAATAATGAAAGGCGTGCACTATGGGCCAAGAAGTGTGTCAGAGGAAAAGATTGGAAACCCACTCGAAATATGTGTATATGTGAGGTAAACAATTTTAACTCCCCTTTGTTATATAGTTTGAGGCAAATTAAACACAATGTGTCAGAACTAATAATGAAAATCGGAAAAAAAAGTTCCATTATGACTCGTCATTAAATGAACTATTTGCTACTAATTATAGTCTATAAAAATATTTTAGATTTGTTAGAGTTAATTATAATAGGCAAGAGATTAGCTTGGTAAAAAATATATAATTTTATTCTTTATTATTTTCTATGTTTTTAGGCCTTTGGAGTTGTTTCAATTCAGAGTAGGTGATGTAGTGATCTAAGTTAAGGAAAGTGACTTCCTCTGCAAGCTTATATGAATTCTAAATGTGACAATATAAGAAAGTTTGGGTTAATGTTGTAGGCATATTTTACAATAGTTTGTGGATAGCTAGAATATTTTGTTGCTATAATTAGAGTGATATATCATTTGCAGGGTGGATTGTGTAGCTGTGAATTTGAAGTGCATGTCTATTCTTTTGTTATGTTTAAACTATAATTTTTAAGTAACAATAATTACTGTACTTTCTGAATTGGAGGATAGACTGAAATGTATGTTATTAAATGTATTTCGTGTTTTTGTGCCAGGTTCACTTTGAAGATTCGCAGTTTGAGTTGAATGCAGATGGCTTACGAAAACTTAAACCAAATGCTGTCCCTACTTTATTCAATAATGCAATTCCAGTCTTTTATAGAAGAGAGAAAAGCAATAGGAAATTTGAAGTAAGTGCATGCATTTTCAGAATGCGTTTATGTGTGGTTCAGGGGGGGGGATCAGTAAGGGGCATGCCCACACAAGGTGAAAAACGTGATACGTATTAAAGACTTGAGTGTTAAGTGCAAGAATTGTAATTACAGCGCATACGGCCTATTATGTAATATGACTGTGACCGTGTAATGTGTAAACACTTAAATTCTTTTCATTTGTGAAAACTTTCAGCTTTAATAATTCAGACTTCCTCAGTTTCGAGAGATAAACAAAGAAATAATGATGCTAGATGACAAAAACACACAAAAATATGTTTCCTCCCAATGTTCTTAAATGTTGAGGCCATGTTCAACCAAATTGGAACCAAAATTTTTCGTCTGCAGTTGACAAATCATATAACATAACATTGTACACTCACACAAAAATAAAAAAGTACCCAGTTTACACAATTCAACTGTTTTTTATTTCTGGGTTACTTTTTCTTTGTGTACAAATATATTCATTTTGCTTGTAAATAATAAACAATTTACACGCTTCTAGAGTGTTTACATGTTTCAGAAATATTTTATATGCAAATTTTTGCATATAAATTATTTTGCAAACCAACTTTTGAGTGCCTATTGTGGCTCAGCCATTTGGAATATCCAAGGAGTTTATTAGACAAAATATGCTTAAAACTGTCTTAAGACCTTATTTTTGATGTTTTGACATTTCCTCCCTGGACACTCTGTATATTACATATAGGTCTTGTTAGTTGTTTATACATTTATGCTTAAGCACTTGTGAATAAATAATTAACTTGCACTTAATGGCCTAGTTTACCCACTTGTAAAATGAAAAACTATTTTCTTAATTTTTTCTCTTGGTTCATTCACCTTTTTTAACACTCAAAATATAAGGTAGAGTGAAAATGTTTTTCTTCTGAATTAAATTTTTTTAGGTTAGATGT
Organism: Teleogryllus occipitalis; assembly: GCA_011170035.1. Classification (NCBI taxonomy): domain Eukaryota; kingdom Metazoa; phylum Arthropoda; class Insecta; order Orthoptera; family Gryllidae; genus Teleogryllus; species Teleogryllus occipitalis. The sequence goes on along the minus strand of BLKR01014851.1, from coordinate 61,128 downwards.
TCCCAATTAAAAAATTGTAAGAATAGGAAGTAAGTACTTGGGGTGAGATTGTTCATTGGAAATTTTCTGGGTTTCCGGTGAACGATTACAGTACTTCCTCTTCTTACAAAGTAAGATAATAAAGTAACAGAGAAACTTCCTCTGACAAAGATTTACTCAGATTTGTTGAATCTGCTCATGTAAAGATTATGTTAAATCATGTGTTCCCCTAGTTTTAATTGGGATCATCAAGGAATTTTACATCACTGATTCAGAAAATAGAGTAGAATCCCATTACAAGAGATATCTGAGAATAGAGATTTTTGTCTTTGCTCTTATAAGTGGCAAATGATGTTAAAAGTCTCTTCACTCTAGATTAATTTACATTGTTATTGTTCTCAACTTGATGTACAATGACAAGTGTATTTTAACTTACTTTTTGGCTATTGAAAATTCTTCATAAACTTGTGTATCTCTAAGTTGTGATGACATGTTCCATACAAACCACCACACAATCCACTATGGGGAGATTGGAAGTTAATTGTAGAAATATCATTACAATTTCTACTATTTTGTACAAAAAATATCCATGGAAAATGTTAGCAGATTTTTATCTATCACATATGAGCTGAGGAAATTCTACAAAAGGGAATTCTTCTTATGCAGTCATTGTCAAGGGTGTGTGTTTGAGTAATACTAATGACTCATCAGACTTGCAGCATGAGATAATTTATCATTGCATCTTCTCATTCTTAATGGTAGTGGAAAAAATTCTTCTGGAATCAATCTTATGTCTACTAATAGGTGAGAAAAATGTACAAGCAGATCTTTTCAATGCCCATAATTTTTACACTGGATCTCAGCAGATCATATTGTCTCTTAGATTAATATGGATCAACTGAAATAATATCATGTAAAATATGAACTACATAAAGCATTCTCTACAAAAATTCGGAGTAATTTCAGTACAATGTTTCAAAATGAACTTGGAGAAAGAATATTTGAAGCCTTTCACAGATGAGCTTGGTAAATTTCAAAGAAGGGAATCCCTCCTTTGTCAAAGGAGTGAAAGTAAAACCCATAATTTTTACAAGACTTGCAGCATGGGATAATTTATCATTGCTACTTCTAGTTCTTACTTGTAGGTGTAAAAATTTTTCTGGAACCAATATTTTGTGTACAGTACCCACAAAAATCTTACAAGCAGGTCTCTTTCATTCTGCAAAGAAGTGCCCTTAATTTATACATTGTGTCTCAAATACCCAAATTCTTTCTTAGAATATTAGGAATTTACTGTAATAATATCATGTAAAATATAAATGTTCATTTACATAATGCACTATGAAGAAAAATTTAGTATTTACAATCACAATGTTTGAAAACTAACAGGAGGAAAAAATATTTGAAACATTACAGAAGAAGAAAGAAATGTAAGTTCTTTATATATTGTCTTGCTGAAGATGGAAATTCTTTCCAAATGAAATAATACCCTATAAAAATAGAAATAGTTTCTTTTTACATTTAACTGAAAAGATTTTAAAACAATGCATGAATGCGACAATATTAGTTCACATGATTGTTCCCATGCAGGGGAGTCACAATATGGATGTTCCCAAATGGGAATGTTGGCAAAAAAGAGAGAAATTATTTTGAATATCTGTGAATGATGTTGATATTTCTTTGCAGAATACTAATCAGACACAAGGACGACAGAAAACCAGGAGGCAAATGAAAAATAATATAAATACCTCTACCTTACCTGCAAATATTTCAGCAAGTGTTTCAAAAGTAAGCAAATCTTAATTTTAAATAAAAGAGTAAAACCTTGTAGCAATAAACATGCTCACTTCTGAATGAGAAAAGTTACTTGAACAAATGTGACTCATTGATCTTGAAAGAAATTTTTCCATCAATCATGTTCCCAAATTTTCAAAATTCTAAGGAAACAATAAAAATAGAAAGGCCCTTAAAGAAAAATAAAAATGAAGGAATTATTGTAATAGGTCACTGATATTACTTGTAAAACTTCCAAAGGAAATATATTTTTAATAGAAAGTATTAAACTTATGAGAGTTATGAGTGTGCATTGTGAAAAATAGGCATAAATAATGGTTAAAGCAATAAAAATGTAAAATAAAAGGAACCTATTAATGTATATATTTGTAATAATCCATTTTTTCCCTCAAAAAACAACTAGAAGAGAAAATTAGAAGGAAAGAGTAAAATAAATAAAAGTGAGGAAAGGAATGGAAATATATCCACTGATGTGTCATCAATCACTCACTCAGTTACTTCTAAATCGAAAATTAATAATCAAATAATATTGAAAAAGGAAATTAAAATTATCCTGCCGAAAATAGATATGGAGAAAGATGCCAGTATAACATTCAAGGATTCTGCACATGTTTCTAAATCCTCTGATTTAGAAAATGAGGTATGTACAATGTTTTATTCTAATAAATTTGTTCATTCTCAAAGTAATCATTGGTGTAGAAGTTTAGCTTTGTAGTCTACTTATAAAAAAGTTGTTGAACATTGCTGTGAGATCAAGTAAAATGGAAAAATATTTGGGGTCATGGAGCAATACACAAAACATTTCTGACCATCCAGGAGATAGTCCCTGTTGTTATTGATAATGTCTCAGAAAGTGTTCTGTTTGTTTCTTGTTGGATATGACTAGAAAGTAATATGCCTACTTTTGAAAATATTGAAGAGTTTCAAGCAGGAAATATGACCAGTTTGGGGCAAAAAAAAATTAATTTTACAAATGACACTAATGTAATTAATGTAGTAAGCTATTTTTCTATCAATAATGTTTCCAAGGTATCAAAAGGTTATGGATAAACACAATGTCTTAAGATGAGCCTTATGCCTGATGTAGAACAGTTTACACATCCTGGGAAAAACGCGTAAACATGTATCTTACATGTCAGAATGAAATGCCTATAATTTATACACATGGTCTAAACAGCTCATATTGTCTCCTAGTATAATATGGTTGTAGTCAAATAATTTCATTTGAAATATTAATTTTTAACTACTTAAATCTATCACAAAAACTTGTAAGTAATTTCAATAAATGTTTCATAATTATTTCAAGAAATTATATTTGTAGTATTGTAGATAATACAAATGTAAGTTCTTTATAAATTGCCTTACTGGAGTTTTAAATCCATTTTGAGGCAAACAGTCATTTAAAAAATAGAAGTAATTTGTTTTAGATTTAACTGAAAATGTAAAATAAAGGAGCATGAATGCAAAAACATTTAGTCATAATATGGTTGTTCCCAAATGGGAATGGTGATGGAATTTATTTCTTTGCAGGATACTAACCAGAAACCTGGATTACAAAAAATCTTGAAGCAAAGAGAGCTTGATAAAAATACCCCTACCATCTCCACAGATGCCCTACCAGGTGTTTTAAAAGTACGTAAATATTAATTTAAATGAATGTAAAGCTTTGAAGCAGCAAACTCACCCTGTTCCAAATGAATAATGTTAATTGTAAAAATGTTATTGGTGAAACGGATCTTCAAAGTCATTTTTCCATCAATTATTTTTCCATATTTTCAAAACGCAAAGGAAATATTAAAAGTGGAAAGAATCGGAAAGAAAATTTATTATTAAAATAATAATAATAATAATAATAATAATAATAATAATAATAATAATAATAATAATAATAATAATAATAATAATAATTATTATTATTATTATTATTATTATTATTATCATCATCATCATCATCATCATTATTTAAATAGATATGTTAATTCTAAAGGGATCATTGCTGTAGAAGTTTAGTTATGTAGTTTGCTTATAAGAAAGTTGAGATATATCCCTACCAAAGCTAATGAGAAAAGATTTGAGGTCATGGTGCAAAACAAAAAAAAAATCTTCTGGCTCTCCAGAAGATATTCTGTGATTGTATTTGTAATGTGTCACAGAGTATGTATAATGTTTCGTAATTTTTGAAAGTACTATAAGTGTTGTATTGTAACTATTGTATTGTTAAAGCTTGTTACTAGTGTTGTTTATGAAATGCATAGCTACTATACATATTACAATAGAACATGTTGATGAGTGAATGTTATTAGATTTATGAAGTTTCACAGTTTACTCTGGAGATACCTTGTGTACTAAATAAGGAAAGAAACCTGTTTGTTTTATATGAGGGACATTTAATAGTGAGAGCTCATTTAAAGAATTACATTGTTTAAAAGGTTGCATTACAGAGATTTATAACTTTTTTTTTACAATTTCACAATTTTTACAATTTTTACAATTTCTCATGTTGTAAATCACTGACAAAATAAGTGTTTAATGGAGATTTAAGAGGATAACATTTAAATTAAAAAAAAGGTATAACAAAAACTATAGCCACTTCCAGTGCTCCCTCTGGCAATAGAGTTAGAGGAAACTGAAATTCACATGGGAACCAGTCTGTTGTGGAATGACCACAAGAAGCTTAATGAAAGAAAAAAGAATTTAAGTTGTTTCCAATGAAATAAATAACATGTTGATATAGTCTTTAGAGTGACAGGAAGAGTTAAGAATTAGAATACCTCTCTTTCAAGATTTGAATTTATGACACTGTTGTATTAGAGTATATCAGGGATTCTAGTAGTTTTAGGGTAGGACTAGAGCAGGGAATAAATCTAGGCAATGGTAGATGTCCTAGCTAAATTAAAAGAGAGTCTTACAGGATTCTTTTGGGTGGGAATGAGAAAAGTCTTTCTGATATATTTGAGAAAACTGACAAAAGAGAAATTGGCCGATAATTTTGGATTTTACTTTTGTTGCCTTTTTTTTGAATAGCAGTTGAATCTTAGCTGTTTTGGAAATATCTATCCAATTTTTGAAGACCTTGTTGTGGCTAGAGCGATGCCCCATAGAAGGGAGATAGCTGATTAGGGAAAACTCCACAAGTTGATGAGTAGGCCAGTGCCGGATCCTGCTCTCCAGCGGCGAAATATCACTGCCACCTCCCGCAGTAAAATTGTGTGCTACACTTACGGGACTAATGGCTTTCACAGTTGTCGCACCCAGAAACACTAATCAATCAAAAATGTAAAGCCAACAAGACATCCTTATGCAATGTTACATTTATTTAAATGTTAAAGAACTCAATAACATTTATAAGGGAATATTAGTGTATGAATTTGTATTGTAAATAATATGTAATGGGTGTTAGAAAGAATTAATATGTGAGCAACCGCATAACAAACCTAAGCTTGAGTAATAACGGGTTAATGTTGCCCAGTAACCTGCCTGACTAATCTACTGCACTATTTGGGATACGTTCAAAAAAGAAGTCATTTTGATGTTTCATAAAAGAACCTGGGCCACAACTAGATTGGTTATATGAAAAATAAAGCAGCTTCTTGAAGAGCGATTCTTCTTCAGTTTCTTGCCTCACACCCTAAAGTTGTGGCGCAAAAGGTGCTTTAAATCGGAGGAAGATTTCCTCCACCACTGTCCCAGGGCTGCTAGTCAATGGTCTGGAACACAAAAGAATGCTAAAGCATCTACCAAATAAAAAAACAAGAAAAAAAACACTATTTCCCATTTCCTGTCCTCAACTGAATTTGGGTGGAGTATTACAGTCCTTGTCATTGGCAAAGGCATGGTCATCCCAATTCCATGAAGGAAAGAATCAAACAAACCCATCATGTTGCCATCGAATTTCGCTCACTAGTTGCCTCTGTAAGCTTTTAGAGCTAGTGGTGAAAGATCATATGTTCTGCTCCGATCAAAGAAACATGCTAACACCTATTCAGTGTGACTTGAGAAGACACCAGACACCTTTGGACTGTCTAGTCTCCCTGCATACACACGTGCATCTCCACTTCTATACTATGACAACACCTTGTAGCCATCACCTTTGATATTGAGGAAGCCTACAACACCACCTAGAAAGTAAGGCACTTTTCACACCTTACATTCTTATGGACTTAGGGGATGCCTCCCATTGTCCTTGGTATGTTTCCTTCAAGGTCTGCGTCCACCATGTGGAACGTTGTTGCCAATTTCACTGATTACAGTCATCAGTTGGAAAGCAGGGTCCTCTAAGTATCGATTCTAAGGGTCACTCTATTTGCCATTCCTAACGATCTTTGTATCAGTCAACAATCTTTGTATCATCAATTGTATGAGAGCCTGTGAAAGCATTGCTCTTCTTTGGCATGACTTCACTTTATTTGTTTTGCTCGTCCAATCTCATAAACGTCAGCCACAGGCAATTACAACTCAGCCTGAACTGTCTGGAAGAATGGAGTGATAAAACTGGATTCAAGTTCTCCACCTTAAAATTCAACTGCATACAATCCTACAGAGTTCATCATGTGTACAACCATCCACATCTTTATCTTGAGGGTCACCAACTGCTCTTTGTTGAATCTGCAACTTCCTAGCTAAACATGCTGTAAGCACATATATAAACTGAAGAGCTGACATGTGCCACCATTGAACCTCCTTTGCAATTATCTATACACATCTTTTACTGAATACAGAAGGAAATGAGTGTTTTTGGCAAGAATTGATAAGAAAATATTGGCTATTGTACATTCAAACTGTTTGCAATGGCAAAATACCTATAGATTTAGTCTATTCAGAATTTAACTTATGTATAGATTAGGGTAGGGATCCCAGAATTAACAAAATGTGCACAGAATACACTTCTCGCCATAGGACGTCACACACAGTTTTTAACTGTTTTTGGCATTCCACAAATAAATAAATAAATTACAAATTAGTAGACCTCAGAACTCAACCATCACCAACTTTCACAGGCACTGACACCTTTAGAGTAACAGATCTGTCAAAATATTTTTTATTGTTTATAATAAGATTGGTACATTCACTAATACCTCTGGGCATTTCCTCAGTAACAGAAGAGGCATTATTACCCAAAGTAATATTAAAACATTTTCACATTTGAGCTTGTCTGATACATTTTATTGCATTCCATGACCTCCTCAGAAATTTTCTCTGTAGTTGTGTGCCCTTCATGAAGAAATCGATTTCTTATCGGAGCAACATGTAGAACAATAATTTGAATAACTATATTTCCCACTGACCTTTAGAAGACATATACATATAGCGAAGTTATATTTATAGAAGCAAAATAAGGAGCCATCTCAGCATTGACTCAAAGGGATGTTTAGTGGTTTCAGTGGTGAGCTGTTAGCGAATCGAACTGTTATGTTTGCAGGTTGAAAGCTGATCAAAGTTATGGATTTTTAAGGGCAAAAAAATCCTTCATGCACCTTCCTTCAAAGGGTGACTAAAGCCTACTGTCCTAATGTTGTTGATTTACTGCATATAAAAGATTCTAAATGAAGCCTCTGAGCTAAATTCTGATTGCCTATTTCATTGCCTGAGTGACACTTTCTTACGCTGCTAGTTGGGAAAAGGAGTGTGGAAAACTTTGCATAGTCAGGCAAAGAACAGTCCTAAAGGTCTGTGCCTCACCAAATGAAATAGGACAGAAATGAATTGAATTGAATTGAGGCCCTCAGGATAATAACATCAGATCCCAACCAACCTCACATTTTCAGTTAGGAGTATGACGATAAACTCTTGCCCCAGACCTATCTTATGCTGAAATATCAAATGAATTGGGATATGGCAAAACTCTCAAATTCCGCCTTCAGAAGTTTGTCCGGAATGAATGAACGTGAACGAAAAGAGAAAATGTTTGTCTCAAAACGAACTTTGGTTGGGATCTGCCATTTATATTCCAAGTACCTTAATTGTAGGTACTGGATTTACTACATTTTTAGGTAATATATTCCTAGTATAAACAATTCTGTGTCAGGAAGTCTTTCGTGAATTTTTTAAAAATTGTATTTTATTTAATTTATAATTATGTCTCAAATGTAAATTTCTATTTCATTTAAAAATCACAACCAGTTTTGGTCTATCAAATTAATTTGTTAGGGTTGTATGTGTCCATGAGCTTCATACTCTTTTCTTTTTTTGTCCAAGGTTGGTAGATTCAGTGCTTTTAGTCCATTTTCATGAGGCAAATTCCAAAACCCCACTGGCAATAGCTGCTATTCTCAAGTTTTGGTGTTGCACCTTCTCCAGAAGTTAAATATCTTTATCAAAAAGTATGGTGACCAGTTGGTGGATCCATACTCTAGTGTTGATTAAACATTGCTTTTACATAATTTCAGGAATAGGTCAAAAGTTAAAAATTTGAACTATCTCTAGAAAACATAGAATTTTTTTATTAGCTTGTTTAGCAATACATAAGCAGTGTGCATATTATGCAGTATGGATTCCATTGCAAGTCATTTGATATTATAATGGATAATGAATTTTTATTTTATTCACTCATTCATTTATCACTCATTTATTCATTTGTTTATTAATGGAGGTAGCAACAGACTGCTGTACACATATCTTACAATAGTGTAACAAGTTATACAATAATTCAGTTTGGTAGAGTACCAATTTTATAATTTGAATCACAATTTTAGATCACAGAATATATGAGTTCTTATACACATACATACTTATAAATACACATATGTACACACACACACGCTCACATGTATATTTATGTATCATTTAGTTTATCACAAAATTGACTATCCAGGCTATTCTTGAATGCTTTCAAAGTTTTCTTTTGAATGTAATCATCTGGAAGTGCATTCCATGCATTGACAACTGAGTTTCCAACAAAGTGAGACTGTTGTCCTACCCTTCAGATGGCAGTGTTCCTGATTCTAATGATTGTTTGAATATTCTGTTCAGTGAAGGGGTTAACTGCAGTTTTTCAGATACACAGTTGTGGTACCATGAGGACCAGTGAATGAACTTGCATTTAATCCCTATGTTATCTGAGCAGTTTCAATATCAGAGAACTCTATATCTTCTATGATTCCAGTTCATCTCTCTTCAGTAGTCAGTAACGAACCTTCAGGTTAAGTACAAATTATTGAAATATACAACTCAGTATATCCTTATTGAAAATTGTTTGAAAAACATTCTGCGATTTCATCTGGAACAATTATTACAGAATCTCCATTCAGAAAAATCATAGAGGAACCAATTGTAGAGTGAGTTTGTCTCTGTATACAAGAGTAAAACCTTTTACCACTAACCTGAACAATTTGACCTCTTTCTTTCTAATATGCTGTCTCATATTAGAGGTGATATTGTTGAAAATGTTCCCTAAAGATGGTGCAACTTTCATTTTCCAGTTCTCCTATAATTTCCCCATGCTCAGCCAGATTAAATGACCCAGGGCATCAACTGTTGTCACTGCAGTGCCTCTGATCAGGAGATCCTAGGATTTAAGTCCTAACGTTGGCAGAATTTTTGACACTAGTTACTTATCTAGGTCAAATTCCACCACTGTCTGAAGGAGAATTCTAGTAGCCATCTGCTCTGATCAGTAGTTTTCCGTATTTTCCACGGACCACACACAATCTTTCCTTTCTCTTCCTCTTCTTTATCCTACCCTTATCTCTTACTTATGCAAATTTACTCTTACATTTTACTACCACACCTGCCAGACCACTTGAGAGCTTAAAGCTTGTCCCGGCTGGGATGGTGTCCGACTGCTGGGAGATACCTGGTTAGGGAAACCCTACAAGCTGACAGATAGGTCGGTGCCGGATCTTGCCATCCAGTGGGGGAAGATGACCACCACCTCCCGTGTTGAAAACATGCACTACACATAATGGACTAACGACCTTAGCAGTTGACATGCTTGGAATAACTAAGCAATCAATCAATCATCCCATGCTCAATGGTTAAGTTGTCTTTGTTTTATGACCTCACCATTAATCCAAGGTTTTTTAAATTTGTTCTTTTCATGGTATCTCGTGAGTGAGTATTTAAAAGATATTTAGATACATCAGAGAAGTTCTCATAATTACTTTCAACATCATTGCTTTCATTGTCTTCATTATTAGGCAGCTGCCTACGGCAACACCTTGCTGGCTCTCTAGGAGAGATACTGGTAATGACGAATCCTCTCTCTTCAAGCTCTTTAGCTTCCTTTTGGAAGTGGAAGGCTAATTTGTGTTAAGTGTAATTTGAGACAGAAGAATTAAGCTAATTAACATTGATTTTATTTATAAAAATGTTAATTGACTACCTGGCTCTCTTTTTGCCTGATCATTCATTTTACCACTGTTTAAGGTTATTCAACATTGTAAGCAAACTCAAATATATTTTAAGAAAATGCTGAAAAAACATTCTGAAATAATTGTATTTTATACATCATAGTATTTTCTGACTTAAGGTCTTTCTGTTCTAGGAATGCATTTCTAAAGTTTAATAAAAAAAAAATCTTTGACATCAGTTAAAGCATGAAGGATAAGCAGTACTATCATTTACTGAAAATCGACTGTCAATAATTCCCATTTCATTCATCATATATCATCCCTTTCATACACTACACAATTTCTTTGCAGTATTATTTAGCTTTGGTCAAACGGAGAACAAGAAATATTCTGCCGATCAATATATTTTTTAATATCCATTAAATTTGTGAAGAAATTATTTAGTTTTTAATTTTTACCATACAGTTTCTGTAAGTTAATAGTTCAAGTAATTATTTCCTAAGGAACTAATTTTCAGAAATGGAAGACAATTTTAAGTGAAAAGACTGTAAACTTAATTGGTTGTGGTAAAATGTTTAGAAATAATTTTTTGCTAATTATTTCATATCTAGCATTACTTCTTTTCACTTGTTCAGTTTGTTTAAAATGTATTCTTCTCTCCAAGTACTTAAAGTTAATTATGATTTTTGTTTTAGGATGAATCCTATCTTGATCAGAAGAAAAAATTAAATGTTTGGGTAACCTCAGAGGCCCAGCACAGTCATCAATCTAATAAATCATCAGAAATTGCTAATCAGTTCAGTAAATTTGAGAAAGAGGATACCAGTGAAAAAGATCAAGAAATCATCTTTCTTGGAAATGGAATAACACATGATAATTTTGAATGTGATAAAACAAAATATCAAGCTTCTATGCATTTTAATATACATCGACATTTTCAGAGCAAGTTTGCTTATGGTTCTTGTCCAGATGAAGAACGGCAGACAACTGAAGAAAGTTTTAAAATAATCAATGATTCTGAGAGTGAAAGTGACAAGTCTGTTGTAATTCTTTCTGGGTAATTTTCCAAGCCTCAGAGAAATTGTAAACAACACAATAATGTTAAGCGAACTAATGAAATTCCTCCTCCGTGTTTTTCCAAGCCTTGGATGGATTACCAATAACACTTCATGAACAGTTTAAACACATGAAATGTGAGGATGACTAGGAAGAGTAAGAGTGTGAATGCTCAAGAAAGTGGCAGAAAGTTAAGCAAAGTAATGTTTTTCATTTTCCGATTTGTAAAATTGCTTTCTTGTGGCTAATTTCAAATTTATGAACTATGAATAGGTATTGAATGTTGCTATTGTGTATTGTTTTGTTCTCAAAAGTGTATTGTTTTGTTCTCAAAATAGTTCTTTAAGATTAGGAGGGATGATGATGAGGTTTAGCCTGTATGGTGATAAATAAATATTGTTTGTGATAATTGCAGTAATTTATTGGAATTGTTTATTCATGAAGATCGACAGTTCGTCCCCAGAACTCATTCCATGTCCCAATAACAAGAATTGGGAAGCCATAGTTACTTACCGCACTCAAAGATAGCATAAGTAGTGCTCACGGGGCCCAACCTGTGTGAGCCCCAAAGCTGTATCTCCACTCCCTTTACAAGGTCAGCGCCCTTTTGTACTGGGCGCAACCACTGCTTGCTAACTTTAGCAGTCCTAGGGGCCCGCACCAGCGGGCCCTTCTCAGAGAACAGCAATCTGGCAGCGCCGTTTCCAAAGTGCACGTGAAAGTTCTGCGCGCTGTAAGATGAACACGGTGGATTCATTATATCTCTTCCTGTTTTCTTCACTGAGACTTGAAGAAAAAATTGATATTAAACGGTTAGGAGCACATCAACCGAGTGACTTTTCATTTACGCAAATTGATGGAAAGAAGAAAAGAACTCTCAGTATTCCGAAAGATAAGCTATGGCATTAGCATCATTTTTGCCAAAATCTTTTGTTTCTATTGACATAACACTATTTGATTAAAAGTATTAATAAAAAATCGTACTTCTGATTTTCAAGAAAGTTTATAGATTTAAAGATTTAATTAATTAATAATTAATATTAATTATATGAATGATTAAATGACAATTCTTTAATTAAATAAGTTATTGATTCTGAGATGATATTCGTGCTTTTACACCTGGCCCCACCAGGAAAAAATGTCACAATCTGCCAGTGAAAGAAATCAATATTTATTATTCAGTAAGTGATTATATTGTTTATCTTCCTCTTGAATATTTTGTTCCTTCATTGCCTTTTCTATTCATTTTCCCATATTTTTTCTTGGTCTGCCACACTTCCTTTTTCTTGAGGTAACCATTTTAAAATTTTCTTAGACCATCCACTTTCTGTCAACTTTTGGACATTGTGGCAGCACAGACTTTATAGGGAATAATTTGATGTATAAATTAAAATAATATTTTGCTAGGTCTTCACAAAATTGTGTAATAATGAAAAACATGTCTTCTCTTTGTATCTGAGACGCAGCCAAATATGATTTCTCGAAAATATAAATACTAGCATACACCGAGAACTCTCGCATGTTAAACCCTACTCTCTTCCCTATTTTTCACTTTTCCATATTAAGCTTGTAATGTATCTTTTTCTTGAAGATCCTCTTATCCTCTGTCATTTGTTCATATGTCTCCTTGTAATAATTACAAGGAAGTTCACCAATTATTGATAATAATAAAATACACCCTTAGTAATTCATACTATTCTTATTTAACGTTATTACCAAGCAGAGAGGTACACCCGTGTAATTCTATCACGTTGAATATCAAGTAATTATTTTAATTTCACTTAGAGTTGCAGATTCTACAAGCTCTAAACAGACAGGGTAGAATCGAGAAGCGTCAAACCAGCAAAACTGTAATAGAATGTTCAAGAAGATCTCATCCTATAGATTATGGTGTGAGGAACTTTCTTTAAGGCATTTTAGTTTTTAAGGCCCTAAAACGTTTCGTTTAGGAGTTATTTAACGATATATATTTAAAAAACAAAACAAAACAAAAAAACAGGGGTAAGTGTTGTGGGTTGCATTTGGCATAAATATTTAGATGCGTTTTTATTAAACAAATCCTTCATATTTTTAAAGTCATAGTGCAATTCGTCACGTCTCCGTGAAATTCTTTTTAGAGCCCTCGTTTATACAGATTGGTTGCGTGTGAGAGCCGCAAAAATTATGTATAGACTACTACTGAAATAATATTGGTGATGCTCACATGCGTGGCACTCTGCGTGCAGCTGCAAGTTAGCTTCTAATATCAACTTTGAAAGAGAGAGAGTGTGTTTTGAAGGAATTTTCCTCTGGAACCATACGTGGCAATATTAACGGCAACGGGGCTGGAGCAATATTAAAACGCAATACCTTTACACCAATCACAACGCAAAATTTGTAGAACCGAGAGAACAAGGGATTCTGAAGCTTCGAGGGTAAGAGGAGACGGAGAGAGAACTCACTCTAGGCGGGGTCGCCAGATGCATCAGTTGCATCCGAGCTAATCCGTCCTTTGACACTTTCCGGAGGTCGGTCCGCATGGCGCGGGAGTGCGTTCGTGCGCGTCGTTATTTCACTTGCGCTTGGATCACTAGATGCAAGTTGCATCCGAGCGAGTCTGTAAATTCACTCAAAGTCGGGTCGCCGGATGCATCAGTTGCAGTGACGGACGTTACTAAATACCTTTACTTTGTATATTCAAGATTACAAATAAAATAAAGTTTATACAAACAAATTAACAGGTTTTGGGCCCAGGCCACGTACGAATCGTATTCTCAAGCGAGTGGATCCGAAAATAAACGTACGAAGAACAATTTTTTTTGTTTTATACGTCTGAAGTAGAACTTTGTGTGTGAACAAAAGAAAACATGGCTACCGGGCGTGACTACAAAATACAAGTGGATAAGCTTGAAGGACCTGAAGACTGGGCGAAGTGGCATTTTTCGATGGTGTTGCGTTCGTATGAACTTCAAGACATTGTTAACGGTTGGCGAGCGTGTCCGGTTTTGAGAGAGGATGCAACTGCGGCATCAGCTGGTGTTAATGTGCACCAGTGCTAAAGAGATTTGAAAAACGTCGAGTGCATGGTTTGAACGTAGCAGTACGCAACGGCTGAATATGCTGATCGAGTCCTTTTTCCGCGTGACGACAAAGAAGACATCAGTACGCATGTCGCGAAATTAGAGAAGTTGTTCGTGGATTTGAATGATGAACTTACAAAGAATGAAGGCAATACTTTGTCCGAGAGAATTTTGAATGGCTGTATCTTATCTACGTTGAGAAAAGAATATGACAATTTTAGACTCGTGGGACACGATTTCGTCGGAAAATCAATCCGTGCATTTGTTAATTGAAAAATTGTGCGCGATTGAATTGCGTGATCAAGGGAATGTCGAATCGACTGTGTTTGTTGCAAGCGGTGGTCCTAACAAGAAGCCACATCATAAAAGTGACACCAGGGGAAAGTCAAAGAAGAATGCTCAACGAGCAAAACAGAAGTTTCCATGTCATAAATGTAAGCAGTTGGGTCACTGGGCAGCAGAGTGTCCGGAGAAGAAGACAGATGGCGCTGCTGAAAACACAAGTCAGTGTGATGCAAATTTGGCGGTTATGACGCATGTCATGGGTGCCCCAGTCGATAACTTTATTGAAGCCGACAAGTGGTACTGCAACAGTGGCGTCACAAATCACATCACCTCAAATAAACAGTATTTTACATCGTATGAGAAGTTTGCCGTTCCTGAAAAGATTTCGCTCGGGAAAAAGGTGTAAATATGCTGGCTCATGGACAAGGAAATGTGAACATTAAAGTACGTCTGAATAATGCTTGGTCGAAGGCCGTACTGAAAAATGTTTTGTATGTTCCTGAAGCAAGTGCCCATTTATTTTCCGTGAAAGCGGCTGTGAGAAAGGGTTTTTATCCGGGACTTGATGATTGTAGTGTCAACATTGAAGATCGTGACACCGGAAAAAGGATGGTGACAGGATATGTCAGTCCTTATCTGTATGTATTGAACATGCGCATTGTGAAGCCAACTCAACAAGTTCAAGTGAATATGGTGACATTATCGCAGACATTGTAAGTTTATCATGAAAGATTTAGCCATTAACGTAAACAACATGTAAAGAGTGTCGTGAAGCAGATGAATATCAACGTGGACGATGGCAAGGAATGCGATGGATGTGCACTGGAAAAAATGGATAGGTTGCCATTTAAGAAACGGATGAATCGACCGATGGTAAACAAACGCACGCCGATCTGAACGGACCCATCTCGACTGAATCTTTCGGAAAGACGCGCTACTACGTGTGTTTTAAAGATAATTTTAGAAAGTATAGTCAAGTTTTCGTTTTGAAGCAGAAAAGTGAATTTTGCACTGTTTTGGAACAGTTCTTGAATGGAGCCAAGACGTATGGACATGTTATCAAGCAACTTAGGTGTGATGGAAGAAAATAATTTGACAACGAGAAGGTCTTTGAACGGCTAGCTAGCAACATAGAACACTGCATTACTGCGCCGTTTGCACCACAGCAAAATGGTGATGCGGGGCGTGAAAATCGAACCATTGTCGAGTGTGCGCGTTCTATGTTGAATCCAAACACGTTGCCAAAAAAAAATATGGATAGAAGCATGCCTCCTCCTGAATCGCACTGGAAAGTCTTCCATTAAAAATAAGTCTCCCTATGAATTGTGGCTTGGACGACAAATAGGAGGTTTAAATCATTTGAAGATCTTTGGAACAGAATGCTACGAGCACATCAACAAGAACTTCCGCTCTAATATTGACGATAAAGCTGTTCATGGGCATCTGGTTGGATACGAGAACGACAGGGATGGATTCAGGGTCTGGATTCCGACCCAAATGAAGATAGTCCTGAGTGATGGTGTAAATTCAAGCCTGAAGTTATCTGCAATGTGCGCGTCAATACCGACAAGCTTGAAATTTCATATGAAAAACTCGCATCATCTGATGTATAGAAGCCAGAAGACAACGACGATGAAAAAGGAAAAAGAATGGAGTGAAGCTCAAGAATTTGCATCAGTGTCCAGCTCCGGAGAAAGCGATGTTCTAGCTGAAGAAGATGCCAAAGAAGAGACAACAAGAAAAAGCAAACGTGAATCGAAGAAACCCTCGTGAATGGCCAGTGGAGAATTTGTCTACGATCATTGAAAACAAGAATCCAAACTCCTACACTGAAGTCCTGCAGTCTCGTGACAGAGAAGAGTGGTTGTAGGCACTTAACGAAGAGGGACGCGGCGTGCTCGCTGTTGGCGACCGGCGCGCAGGCCGACATAGCGCTGCACCTGGCGGCCGAGGCAGGTCACGCCGGCATCACCACGTTGCTGCTGGTGGAGGGCGCTACGGCCGACGGGGGCGTCGCGGACGGGTGCCGCCGTTGCACCGCGCAGATACCGCGCGCGTGCTGCTGCAGAGGGGCGACGCTTTTCTTTTGGAGGAAGTATTATCATTTAAAAAAATGCAGACAGTAACGCCATCTGTCGGAGTTTCTTAGAACTTTTTGAACTAGGAACAGGTGAGGTTGATCTGTCAAGTCAGTGTGTATTCAGGCTTGCTTTGTGACGGACGTTAATAAATACTTTTACCTTATATATACAAGATTACCTATGAAATAAAGTTTATACAAATAAATTAACAGTTTGTACCAAACCATTTACAAGACAGTCATTTTAAGGTGACGACCGGAGGCTGACGCTAACCATACCACCAAGCGCATCACTATCGGGAAGGAGGTCTGCGTCATCATCCGGCGAGGAATAAAGGCAGCCAGAAATCAAAAATTTCAGGTTTTCCGTGGTGGTAGCCGATGTCTTGTGGTAATCCATGTTATAAGTATAAGGATAATCAAACCACAATAGTAAAAAAAATAGTATATATTTATTGTTTGCCCAGAAGTACCTTTCGGGAACAATGTTATCCCATCCTCAGTGGGTCTCTAAGAAAGAAAAAATTGAATGATTAACATACATAGGAACAGTGGTGTAATGAATAAAATAGACAAAAGAAGAGAATGAATAATACAATAATATATTTTGAAAAATAAACAACATAATATAACTTACTTCCCAAGCAACGTGGATAACACCTAAACCTCCAGTTTCATTTTAAATGCTTAGGTGTTATCCACTTTGCTTTGTCTGTAATTTCTTGGTTTTATTGTCATTGCAGTGTAACGTTCATGCCAAGTTAGCCGAATGTTTTTTAACGGGGTCAATTTTTTTGTAACAAATGAACAGAAATGCGACAAATTTTGAGTTTAATTTCAATGTTTTTTAAAACTTTGTTATGCTCACTTGACGTACTTCGGTTTGCCAGCTATCTGTATTCTCGCCGCCTTTTGTTACGAGGGATGGGGACTGGGCGGTGGAGCCGTTGGCTGCCGGGGGCTCCTGTCAGGCGCTGGAGGAAGACCCGCTTGCCACTATCGCCCGGTGCGGCGATAACTTGCCTACCGGTGGCAGCGAAGTGGCTTGCTGCGGGACAGGCCACCGAAGTTCTCAGCGGCACCTACGGTGCCCACACCCCTCGTTCGCTCGTCCACTTGGGTGCCGGTTATGCCTCGGACTGTGGCACGTCGCGAGCAGCACGTAGACCGTGTTGAGAAGAGAGCGCTCCGCTGCCGGGCTCGGGATTTTAATCCCCGCCGCCCGGTGAAGGGGAGGTGCTGCGATTCTCCACTAGCGGAGCGCAACCCCAAGCCCGCTTCTGGTTGGGGGTTTACCACATTCCTCCCCGATTTATTGTAGGTATATGGGTGCTCATTACGATGTGACCGCCGCGGAGCTGGACCGGGTGAGGCGTCTCTGCTGCTGGGTTCTGCGAATAACTCCGCCTCTGGTCGCACCCGCGCTCCTGATGCGTCGTGTGGATACTGTGAAAATGCGTCCGCAACCACGAGCCATATTGTCCCAAAGAACGGCCCAGCGTAATCAGCATGTACCCGCTCCCATGTTTTTTCAGCTTTTGGCCAGTTCGGAAAGTGCCTCGGCGGACTTGCCTGGTTCTGTCTACATGCATTACAACTACGTATCTAATTTTCTATATCTTTTCACCCCCCCCGGCCAATATACATATCTTCTAGCGATAGTTTTTGTCCTAATAATCTCCCAATGTCCAACATGCAATAACTTTAAAACTTTCTCTTGCAACTTTTTGGAACCACAGCTCTTACATTATTTTCGCAATTATTTACTATTAACACCCCAATCTTGCATTGATAGCGCGTTTTTCTTTAACAAAAATTGATTTAAGTCGTCTGAACAATGGTTTAATTTCCTTGTTGGCCAACCTTTGCTCAAATAACCACTTAGTTGTGTTAAAAGATTGTCTTTCTTCGTTATTTGCGCTATCCTTTTTGCGTCCAACGGCAACCGAAACAGAGCGTCACTGTTCTCGAGATCGATGTGAGCGCAGACTTTCTCCAATTGGTCGAATGACTCGTCTGGCCCAGTCGGCAGCCTCGAGAGTGCGTCCGCGTACCCAGCGCGTTACCGTATCGCACCCTCCCCAGACCGACCCACCCCACTCCACCCTGGCTGGACGCAGCTTTTAAACACAGTTTGCTCGTTGTTGCATCAAAATCCCCTTTTGAAAACATAAAATAAAATTAATCAGCTCAGATATACACGTGCTCGCAGCTGCACTTTCACAGTTTTCGTCAACAATGAGAGAGAGCTTTGGATGGAAATTTTACTTCTAGAACCTTATAGAAACGAAGTGTGATTGGCGGAAAATCATGAAGACGCAATAGGCTTGAGCCAAATAGAGCTCAAAATCATGTCAGAGAGAGGGAATTGAGGCTTCGACGGGAAGAGCCTAGAAGAGCGAAAAAACACGAATAGACTTGCTTGGGTATAGATCACCGGATTGCTGAGTAGTGCCCGGGTGAGATTTTGTAAAGACGTACTCGTACATCACGGGGTTGCTGAGTTGCGCACGGGTGAATGAGCACTTACTCGCTAGACCGAGTTGCGCGTTAATGGTCATCGTGCAATTTTTCAATCGAACTTTCTTTCATTTCTTTCATGGACTACATTGCCGCACGTTGAGCTCAACCGCTAGGCAGCTTTATGTTCGTACGCGTTCTTTTTATTAAATTCAATGTTGGAGAATTAGCAAAATTTCTGCTATATTATTTAAAGTTCTGCTTGTTCCGAGAACTATCATAACTTGCGACACTGATAAAAGACTGGCTCGTGACGAGTGCGTAATTTGGCGAAAGAAGTGTTGCGAGTCGAACCATCTGCTGTTGATGACCTCTGAAGACTGTGGAAAACTCGACGCGCCTGGCCATTCACAAGGGCGCCCACGGCCGTCTGCTCCCTGTCGAAGGTCTCATTTACAATGCGAACTTACACGTAACGTACTGCTGTACACTTAGCAGTAAAATTTACACGTAAAAACAAGCATTCACAATGGCGAACGTAAACTGGAACGTAAGTTTCGCTTGAACCAATCAGAATTCAACATACTCAAACTTGATCGATTCGTTTCTAGCACGATGGAAGGATCTTTCCACCATAGTTTCTAGCATTTTCTTCGACATTTCTATCGATTGTCTTTAAATATATGCGAGTAGCTGTTGTAGTAGTGTTCGCATTTCCTTCATCGTATAAACAAGGATTCCCTCGTACCAAATTGACGTGTAATTCGTCGAACATAATTAGTTTATTCGCCATGTCAAGTTAAAGTCACAATCAGAATTGCCCAAATTCTTACTTTGAATTCACTACATGCATCAAAACTGTTCGCAAACTAGTTTTCTACATTACAATAACAAAATGACATAACTACAAGCTACCTCAACACAATATGAAATCGACCTTCCTCGCTGCTCTCTGATTGGTGTTCGGTAGAATTCCGACGTAAACTTAACGTAAAAGCTTCGAGCTTGTGAACTCAGTTCAACAAGTTCAACGGCTTACGTCTGCGTTTACGTCAAGGCATTGTGAATGGTCTCGCTTAGTTACTCATTTGTAGGTTTTGCGGCTACGTTACGTTTCGGTTTAAGTTTGCATTGTGAATGAGGCCTAAGATGCTACCCCTCTCTAGCCCGACGCCGCAAACAGCTGGGTGATGTCGTTTTTTAACCAAGCAATGGTTATTTTGTTTTGGGCAATTCAAAGATAGAATCAAAGAAGGACTTTTAATTATTTACTCAATGATTCTATGATTGTCAATTACATCATTTGCGTGGCCGCGCTTGTGCCATTTTGTACTTTAGCTTAATAAAATTGCCAATTATAATCCTGGTAAAAAAATTCTCGAGAAATAATTCTTCTAGATTCTCACGATTTTCCTTTTTTAAGATAATAAAATTCATGATTTTTGCTCACTCTGTGAGTGTTCTTTGTTGATATCGCACGTCCTTCTAGCCTAGAATATACTCCGTATATACGTACGTATACGAGAAAGTAAAAGCTCACTCTGTTTTTCCCACCCCCTTTTGCCCCAGTCCAGAACCGCACACAACTCGGTTATCGTGAAAATACTACTTCATTTCAGACAAAAAGAATATCTCACTGCAAGGAAGTGTGCCTACACAAAACAAAAACGTTTTCAACCATTAGAGGCAGAGGAAAACCTCCAAAGAAGTATGATCTCGACGGACTAGCAATATATTGCTAAATACCTGAATCATAAGTTATTAAATATATACAATTTTGCTTCAATTATATTGCAGTTTATTCTGAGATTTGGCGATGATCTCCTTCATTGGTGATCTCCGGGTTCCGGAATGGCATTGGTATGCGACTGTTAATATGAGTACCCGTTTCTTCAGTTACTCTTTTGCAATGTGTTGTCTTCACCGTGTGGTACACGCTTTGAACCAACTGAATATAACAAGGCACTGCTGTTGTGGGCATGCCCCCCATATCCTTCTCCCTGAATCAACCATTGCGGTAATTGTAGAAAAAAGCGTCAGCAGGTTAGCTTTATATAGGTGTCTTTTCACTAATTTCGAAAAGCCGATTTTTGAAATGAGTCATTCTCTTGTGTACTGACGACATTCAGTATTGTAGTTCCTTCTTCAATTTAGTGCAGCGCAATTAACAAGTTTTAATTTAGCGCAAGCAAGTGTGGATATTCTGAAAAGATAGCTCATATTTATGTACACATAATACGAAACCACACCTGTTACACAAAATATGAAAATACAATGTGGTGGGTACTTAGTAGATTTATAAACCACATACGCAAATGTATTTAAGCTTAATTAAGAGAATGGTTCTTGCAACTACCAACACAGGAAGTATCCGTGGCAAGTCGGCCGTAGCTTCGAAAACGCACTGCTGTTTAGTTGGTGTCAGTGGGCGAGTGACGTGCAGAGAAGCAGTGTCAGTGAACAGCGAGAAACAACACGGA
Organism: Teleogryllus occipitalis; assembly: GCA_011170035.1. Classification (NCBI taxonomy): domain Eukaryota; kingdom Metazoa; phylum Arthropoda; class Insecta; order Orthoptera; family Gryllidae; genus Teleogryllus; species Teleogryllus occipitalis. The sequence goes on along the minus strand of BLKR01014851.1, from coordinate 39,647 downwards.
TTGTTGCTCTTCACATAATATTCGCAACATTGTCATCCCATCCTCAACTGTAGAGACATGTTTGTAATACGAGAGCTATTTTGTCATTCTAACCCGTGAGTACAATATTACTGAATTGTTTGTAAGAAGACAGTAATATTTTTTTATATTTATATGTAACTAGTTATTTCCGTTTTGTGAAATATAGTTTTCCGAAGTTTATTTACAGATTAGGAAAAAAACAATAGTTTTCAAAGTTTAGACTATGGAATAGAATAGATTGAGTTTTCAAAAAAGTCCTTTGTAGCTACTAAATAAACAATAGAACAATGAAAGTTGTTAGAAATCTGCAACTTTTAATTGGAAGTTCTGCTTTAGAGTTGTAGCGATCCCGCTTGCTAGACTCCTCCCCGTTCTTATAGGACTGGGATTGCAGGCTCGGGCGAACTGTGTAGTGTCCAGAGTAGTATCGCCGTCCTTGAAAGGCTATTAAGCTGTTGGGACACATCGCGGTGCATAGTGCTGTAAGAAACCATTTTGAATTCCCTCCTTCCACCGAAATATCGAGGCCAGCACCGAATTTAGTGCCATGAGACCACATTGGCCGCAGAACTAGGGGTAGGGACAAAAGCCTAAAAGACATATTTTAACCCCTTGGATAATGAATTCCTTTGTGATGAAACTAATGGGAAACCTATTTTATGTTTATTCTTACTTTTTGCACTATTTTTTGTCTACATAATTTGAATAGGGTAGGTGTGAATAAATATGAAATAATATATCAATATATGTAAATTAAAAGTAGTTATTGGGAGAAAGCGAATATTTGCTCTTCTGGTGTCCACACGCAATTTTATTTGAATGGAATGTATCATCCACAGATTTAGCGGGAGAATACGCTGGATTTGAATTACCTAAATTTACTATTAATGCCAAAATGTGAAATTTGGTAAATAACGGAATGGGTTGGCTTTGATTTGAGCAAACTTCTCATTTGTTCTTCTACACTCACAGCAGTTTCCTCTGTCAAGGGCGGTGAACCGCGAAAATACAAGTTTCCCCGACAGTGCCCCGATAGATTCTTTAACTCCCCTGGATTGGGACACCTCATGAGGTAGAATGGGTGTTTGCATTTATCTCGCTTGTCATTTCAGAACTGGCCACTGGGGCGTCAATTACCAGCTTTTCTGGACGGTCGGGCAGAGTTGGAAACCCCAAACGTCTCAATGTCACACACAAGAGATTCTGTGACTATTCTTGTAATTGAACAGGTCATCAAACTTTCTCCGAACTAGGGAGATCCAACAAATGATGAAGACCGTTCCGCATGGCAGGTTCAAGCATGTCTCGTGTATCAAGTTCATGGTATAAATTAATTCTCGGATATATTGAGTTGGTTTTCGCTTTAAAACATTGCACGAATTACACATCTCTTTTCAGTCAGACCACGTTCCCTATAATTTACAAAAAAAAAAAAGATAGGAAATGTTTTTCATGAGTATTGATTTCATGAGTAAAGTTTAGTGCCTCTATTGTATTAAAGATGACGATTCTAATTTACGAACGAATATATTTACATTGGAGTTCGAAGTTTCTAAAATAAGCATTCCAATACCATATTCAACTGCTTGAGTCATGTCGTTCGATCTATTTCCTGATTTTAAGTAGTTGATACATTTTTGTTTAGAATCACTGTGATTCATAGTGAGTGAAAACATTGAAAGAAATGTGATCTTTTTCTAGGTCAATAAAGTTGCTAATTATTCTTGCATCAACATCACATGCAATATTTTGTCTATAGGATTGAAAATACAGAATTGCAATCTGGGGTACGTGTAAAAAATAAAACTTTATCTGATTACACCATAATTTCGCGAATGATGAGTACGTGTCCGCTTTTGCCAAACCGAGCAAATCCAGTCTGGCGGGCCGGATATGTTGACAAGAAAGTTCTAAAGAGTCAACGAGTGAATTGCTGACAAACTATCGTTGAGTGGCGAGAGAGAACGCGGGTTTTTGGTCTTTGAAGAATATTTGTAATTTCGATATACACCCCCCAACTATATGATTCTAATGAGAATGCTACTTTGTCTTTCGTACCTCTTTGTACCTCTGAGTACATGACTGTCTTTTTGATACAACATAAATCATAAATAGGATCTTTATACTAATTTTATTTTGTCACATCACTCTTCTGTCAAGATTTCGAATGTTTACATGCACATTAACAAATTTGTTCGAAGCATGAGTATTTTCGCTATAGATCTTTACACTACTATCGCTAAGACAACGGACAACACGTGCAAGTTAGACTATATTCATTGTTTTCGTTTTTTAAACTATGTCTACTCTCCGAACTTTTCACTGATGCTATTTTTTATTAACAAACGTGCTATACAATATTTGGACAAATCCTCCCATTAATATTTACTTTAAAAATGATCCTAGATTGGTAAACTATGTCAAGATATCTGAGGTATTCTTTAATTCAATATTTGTCTTTCATCTACATGTTTTTCAGTACGTTGTTTGTAGGTTTTAGAAATAGAAATTAATGTCAGACGAAATGAAAATGAACCTGGAGCCATTGTAGAAAGATTTTAAATGGCTGCATCACTGTGAAAATCACAAACAAACTTAATAATTGTTCTTTATTATCCGCTGCCGCGGGGATAAATTCCCATAATTACGCCCCATGGAAATTATGTGAATATTATATGATGATTATAATAGATCACTTACGAGCGTCAGTAGACGCGAGAATTACTGCAACGTAATGATAGCTAGTTCGACCTAACGGTCGGGTGACGGAAACGATTGAAGTAATAGTTCTTCAGTCATATAATCGGGCGTTTCCGTGGTTTTCCTTATCATTTGCTACTGAATGCCGGAGCACAACCTTATTACACGGGCCACGAGATGCGTGCGATATTTCCTTCCCCATCCTGTCCCTACTCATATCCTTAGAGTCAAGCTACATTGTCATTCCCCGTTCGTAAGAACGGTTCTTTCCCTTTCATCAAGGTAAATCTCCGACAATTTCTCTTGAATTTATTGACTGAGTGCGTAGTGATTCTGGGTGCGTCAACTGCTAAGGTCATTATTCCCGTGACTAGTCATTTTTCCCTCCGCATGTTAGATAGTGTCTCCCGTTAGATAGTGAGATCCGGCGCCGACCTTCCCGTCAGCTAGCAGGGTTTTCTCCAACCAGGTATCTCCCACCAGCTTGTCACCGCCTCAACCGGGGTAAGCTTAAGCTCCCGACCGATCTCCTGGTAATGGAATGTATGTAAGTGTGTGTGTGAGTAAGACAGGAAAGGAGAAGGAAGAGGAAGATACGATCATGCGCAGTTCGTGGTCTGTTTGTGAGGGTACTGCTCTGGCATTCCCCTGGTGTTGATAGGAGAAACTACGGAAAATTACCGATCAGAGCAGCCGACTGCTAGAATTCTCCTCAAAACCGCGAGTGAATTCGACCTAGCTATCTAGCTAGTGTCGAAAATCCTGCCATCGTCGGGACTCGAACACACTATATCCCAGTCAGAGGCATTGCAGTGATATCAAATTGATGGCCTGAGCCACCTCTCGTTGTGAATGACTCATGAAGATTTAACCGAAAGTAGTAGTAGTGGCGGTGGTAATAATAATAATAATAATAATAATAATAATAATAATAATAATAAACCATTATCTTATTAAATAGAAATAACAATAATAGTATACTAATATGTTGATAGAGGTATACTTTTGTTTTTCGACGATCAGTATTCAACATTACTATATGGAGTTATATATTGTGTGTATTATGTTTGTATATATGTATGTATATATTGTGATATTTATATCAAACCTGCCATAAAATCTATATTTGTTTGAAAATTAATAGTAGTAATACTACTATTAATATACTAAATACTAATATACTAAGAAACTGCATCCCAAACACTTCACGATGTCATAAAATTGCTAAAAAATCGTTCTTTGCCCAGTAGCATTCCATGTCCATATCTTCATATATTATTACAAAATTCTTCTCTTTGTATACAAGAGTAACCCTGAACATTTTTACGTCTTTCCTCCGAAAATACTTTGGTACATTTAATCCGTAAGAATGTAACAAATTTTAAAACGACGGGTGCATTAATGGAGGAGACTTTATAAGAAATGTACTGTGCTGAAAGACACACTGTCGCAGTCTCCTTGCGTTTCGAATCACCGACATGGTTGAATTTAACTCAAAACGTTTCATCACTGTTGCCACGCAGCCCTCATGCAAAAGAAATCTGGGAATGAAGTAACTGTCATTCGAAGCCCTCTAAATCATCGACAGTTATGAAAGTCGATACACTTCCCAAGATTGCAGGAAACGTACTTCTCGATTGCGGGAAATATACTTCTCTTCTGCGATCCACTCGAGTCCAAGTCGCCCATTCGGCTGAGTCTTCCGAGTGATTGATTGATTATTAGTGCGGAAGTCATTAGTCCCCTAAGTATAGAGCATGTTTTTATCGGGAAGTGGTAGCGATCTCCCCCCACTGGATGGCGAGATCCGGCGCCGACCTACCGTCGATTGATTGATTTTTTCGTGTTTCCGGGCGCATCAACTGCTTTGGTCATTAGTCCCGTTAGTGTAGTGCATGTTTTTCTCGGGAGATGGCGGTGATCTTCCCCCGCTGGATGGCGAGATCCGGCGCCGACCTACCGTCGGCTCGTGGGGTTTCCTCCTAACCAGGACTCTCCCACCAACGGGGTACTGCCTCGGCCGGGACGAGCTCTAAGTTCCCGACCGGTCTCCTGGAATATGTGATAGTGCAGTGCATGTTAGTGTAAGTGTGTGTGTAAGGGAAGAGAATAGGACAAGGAAGAGGAAGGACAGATCGCGCCCGGTCCGTGGCCCGTTTGGTAGGGTACTGCTCCGGCATTTGCCTGGTGTTGATCGGAGAAACCACGGAAAACTACCGATCAGAGCAGCCGGCCGCTAGAATTCTCCTCCAGACAGCGACTGAACCTACCGTCGACTAGCGGGGGTTTCCCTAACCAGGTATCTCCCACCAGCGGGGCACCGCCCCTGCCGAGACAAGTTCTAAGCCCCCACCGGTCTCCTGGCATGTGTGGTGTAACTTGCATGTTAGTGCAAGTACGTGTAAGTGTAAGTGTGTGTGGGAGGTTAGGACAAGGAAGATGAAGGAAAGATCGCGCGCGGTCCGTGGCCCGTTTGTTAGAGTACTGCTCCCGCATTCGCTGGTGTTGATCGGAGATACCACGGAAAACTACTGATCACAGCAGCCAGCCGCTAGAATTCACCTCCAGACAGTCGCCACCGTCGGGACTCGAACCTAAGACCTCCCGGTCAGAGGCATTACAGTGACATCAGTTGATGCGCTGCTCCACCGCTCCCGGTCTGAGTCTTCGAGATCGAGGTCATAGAAGATGGACAACATGTGGATGAGAGATAGTACAATCGCCCGGCGCCAATAATGGGAATCTGATTGGGAATCAAGGATTGCATGAGGTCCGTTACCCATTGTATAAGGCAATACTCCAGCATTCAAATGGAATTGATTTAGGGGAAACCACGGAAACGAACGATCAGAGTAAGCAGTCACTAGAACTTTAATTTCAGACAATGGAGTCGTTCGAACAAGTTACTCAGTCAGTTCCGAAAAGCTGGTATTGACCAAAGTGTAGCGTTATCTCTGTGCTGTGTATGACGTCCCTTTGCATGAACTTTCAGTTATGACTCATAAATTTAATTAAATTCTAATAACCTTTATTGGAAAATTAATGTTTCCAATTAGGAGAAAGAGCACGCACTAGCAATTCGAGCAAGTGGACAGTTTTGGCCGGTGTCTCATGATTGTTCTGCGAAGCGCAATGGCATTGGCATATTACTCGTGTTTCGCGAATATTAACGTAGTAAGCTCTTGGAGGTACGGAACAAGGCGATATCATAAGCAGGATTGTTATAACTAGAAGACGCATACTTAGTATAGACAAACTGGTTCTTTGTAGTTCTGAGAGCGACTCAAAACCCATGAAGGCTGACATTCTACAAGCGGTTTTGTCTATCATGAATCATCGTAAGATTGGCAACATCGTTAAGAATAATTTGCACAATTAGGATTACGCTCACAAAAGGCGGCCTAACATCACATTAAGTGCAGTGTTTGAGATTATTCTTTAGTCAACAGCATTTCCGCCCCTTTCTCCGGCTCAAAATGAATGGAAGGCTGTTGGACGCACTGAAAATGCCTCTATTCCCTCCGAAACTAATGATGTAACAATAACACATTCATTATCGCATTGTTTAAAACAGATACAAAATATTAAATACTACATGAGCCTTGAAATGTGTTTCCAGGCAGCAAATGTTTTTGAAGTGAAACTTCCATAGACGCAGTGGAATAAATCAGATTGAATCAGACAAAAATGTAAATGCTTAGTTCTCGGTGTGGCCGCATTCGGCAATGGTCGCGCTACTGCGTAGAATAAAACACCGATAGAACAATAGGGGGAATCTTTGGAGGAACATATTGGAAAAAAATATTGGGGGACACATTTTGGAAAAAAATTGGGGAAACATTTTCTGCGATAAATTTTTGGGGAACATTTGGGAAAACATATTTGAGAGAACATTTGGCTGAAGATGTTGGGAAGTATTTGGGGGAATACTAGAAACTTTAACGACGAACATCTGAGCCAACATGTAATTGAAAATATACTGGGCAAACAGAGTAGAGGAATCAGGACATTTGTGCATCCAAATGCCAACTGGAACATGGGCAAAAGAATATTAAGGTGGCCAACTACACGTAAGTCAATATAAAAGTGATAAGATTGAATAAGATTGAATCCATCCATAAAATCTTTTGTAGGGTTCAAAAGTGTTGATATGCACTGTTGAATGTAACTAGTGGTGTTACAACACGACATACATTCTGGCAATATATCTAACTTTTGCCATTTTCGAAAATTAAGAGACGAAAATGAGACCTGTATCATTCGTTTAAGCGTCCCTTGTTCTATTCGTGGAAAAACAAATTAAAAAAAAGAATTGGAGCGGTTTTGAGAATTTTTTTAATAATTTGAATTAACTCCAAGAAGAAATTGCCTAAAAAATAATGTTTTTTTCAAAAAGTTGTACATAACCTTTTTGTAGATCTGATTTTTTAGAACAGATTTTATCTCTGACAAAAATATTTATTTTAAATTTCAAATTTTGCAAGGTTCACTTTTTGCAATTTTCAAAAATACAGAGTTCGTCGTAAATGTAACACCACGTTTTTACCGTCCTTAGATACTTACGAGGAAAACTTTTAATAAATAAATATGGAGCCGTTTATTGAGAAAATAATTGTTTTAAAATTGTTCACGTAAAACAACGGGAAAACTACTAATATTTTCAAAAAAATTGTACAGGACACTGTACAATTTTCTGCATTTTCTGATCTTTCAACAACAGATTTTATTAAGAAAAAATGTATCTTCAATTTTACCGTTGTAGGAAGACGCCGAAAAAATGACCTTTTGCAATCTTCGAAACTTCAGAGATTTCAAAGAAATGAGTCCGCCTCCATTTTTAAACTATACGATATCCGAGGACAAAGGCCAATAATACCGAGAGCTGTTGCTCAGTGCATCAACTGATGTCACTGCAGCGCCTCTGACCGGGAGGTCCTAGGTTCGACACTAGCTTTTCAGGTAGGTCGAATTCAGTCACTGTCTGGAGGAGAATTATAGTGACCTGTTGCTCTGATCGGTAGTTTTCCGTGGTTTTTCCGATTAACACCGGGCGAATGCCGGAGCAGTACCCTAACAAACGGGCCACGGACCGCGCGCGATCTTTCCTTCCTCTTTCTTTTCCTATCCTCTCCCCTTCCACATTCACGCTTACACTAACATGCACTACACAACCACATACTCCACAAATTCCGGGAGACCGGTCTGGAGCTTAGAGCTCGTCCCGGCTAGGGGCGGTGCCCCACTGGTGGGAGAGTCCTGGTAAGGGGGAAACCCCGCTAGCCGACGGTGGATCGGCGCCGGATCTCGCCATCCAGCGGGGGAAGATAGCAGCCATCTCCCGAGGGAAAAACATGAACTACACTTACGGGACTAGTGACCTAAGCTGTTGACGTGCCCGGAATCACCAACCAGCCAAAGTTCAATTAAAAAACGTTGGAGCTACTTTTGAAAAAAATTTGAAAATGTGGTTGATGCTTGATGTAAAGTACCTTCAAAATCAAAATATCAGTTTCAAATTCGTAGGGCATCGAGTTCGTTCAGATCGATCGGAGAATATTGGGTGACTTTTGGAGAAAATTAGATGAACAATTGACCGACAAACGGACTGACCGAGAGACTGACGGACAGACGGACGTCTTGCCGGCAATCAATTTTTCGGTCTCAAGGTTCCACAAACCGTGGATTCTGACTTCACAGCGTGTTAGAGGAAGTAATTTACTACACACCGGAACACGAGTAATCCACTTTCTTGTTACCAGGACCTGACAATAAGATTTTTTGTGCCGAAAAATCGCCGATTTCCACCGCACGATACTTTTTACTTTCTCGCCACCGGTTACGAAGTGGAGAGAAAGTTATGCAATGCTACGCGAAAATTGACTAATTTTCGGCAGAAAAACTTTTATTACAGGTGTTCAGTTGCTAAATTTAGAAAAAAATCCTATAACACACGGTGTAGTCAGAATTCATGTCTTACGGGTCCTTGATATCGAAAAATCAAATGACGGCAAAACGTCTGTTTGTCCCTACGTCTGTGAACAACGCTAGCTGGTTTAGCCAACCAGCGAAATATCGGGTACGGGCGAGAAAGATGTACAGGCAAAGAAATAGAGTGAGAAAGTACGTGCTCCACTAGTTCTTTTCTACATAGGGTGTGGCAAAAAGAAAAGTAAAATCTAGTGGTGCTATAACAACGCACTTTATCGCCCGTACTTTCATGTAAACGTACGCGAAAAGTGCTCAATTTTTCGAAAAATTGTACATGACCTTATTTCAAAATCAATTTTTAAGGAACGTATTTCATTAAGGTACAAAATCTCTAGCTTCATACTTGTAGTTGTATGAAGACGGCGAAAAAATTTTGAATATTTCCAATTTGAATGAAAATGAAAAGTCTGAGTTTTCAACGAAAATAAGACCTGCAGCATTCTCGTGAACGTCCTTCATGCTATCCAACAACAAAATTTGATCAAAGCGATGGAGCTTAACGATTTCTGAAAATTTGGAAAATGTCCCAGGGTGTCATGTTAAGTACCCCGAAAACTAAAATGTCGATTCGAGAGGCCGCGACATCAGTCAGATCGGTTGGGGAAAATCAATTTTGGAGAAAATCGACTGAACGGTTTAGGCGCTTGCGTTGTTCACAGACGCACAGACGTTTTGCCGTCAATCGCTTTTTCGGCGTCCAGGACCCACAAAACATGGATTCCCCCCTTAAATTTAGCAACTAGATTTATCAACATTTTCTTTATCAGGGCCCTATAACATGAGTTTTCTGCCGAAAATTCGCAGTTTTTTTCGCGCAGCATTACGTAATTTTCTTTCTTCACTGTAACGAGGAAGTAAAAGAACAGAATGAAATTAAAGCTAGAGTGCTAAAGGTATCTCGCGAAAAGCATATTCTCAAGAATTAATAATGTATCCTTCTGCTACTGCATTTCTTGTATTACTATATATCAGTATGTCGAGTTATTTAATATTTTTATCTACGATGTTGCGCTGACAGCTGAATACGACTACCATTCAGTTTTTTATGAACGCCATAATGAAACGCGTGCTCATACGGATTCATAACACTTTAGCCAGGAATATAAGAGCGAGTAAAGAGATTTTTTAAACACAATAGTAAACATTTATTTTAATTGATGAGTGTTAACAGTTTTACGATAGTCGTAATTTTAGATGTTATAATTACGAACAATTATTATACACATTAACTGTAACATTTTTACAATACTCAATGATAATATTGAACGCTGACTCAGATGCTTTGGAAATCATGTGAATTTCATCCTACTTGAAAGTTCCAGGGTTAGATATTTTGTCCAAATTTCTTGAAGATACTATCTTTTTATTTTTGAAGAATTTTTAATGTACATTTCTACTACTGTATTAGACTACAGCCGTCGGCAATGTTCACACTTTGTTACTGGGTATACAGTATTAAATGAGTCGTGGGAGGTTGTGAGCAATTTACTCAATAAAATGATATATTCAACCAATACAAAAATTTATGTGAATTTTCACACTTAAAACATGTACTATAAAGATAAAAGTGACATCTCAGCTCATCATGTGGCGTATTGTTTCTACCAGCGACGTAGCACTTGATTAATTGTTAGTGATTTCGGTCGCGTCAACTACTGAGGTCATTAGTCCCGTAAGTGTAGTGCAATTTTCCCTCGGGAGGTGGTTGTGATCTTCTCCCACTGGATGGCGAGATCCGGCACCGACTTACCGTCGACGCGCGATTTTCTCAAACTAGGTATCTCCCACCAGTGGGGCACCGCCCCAGTCGGGACAAGTTCTAAGTCCCCGACTGGTCTCCCGGCACTGATCTCTTCTATACCAAAAACTTTTATACCTCCCAAACTTTAAACTTTACTGCCTCCCAATTACAATCGGAAGGTCTTTCCGGATTGAAAATTTTTATGGCAGTGATTTCAAAATATTTTCCGATTATATGTGCTCTATATGCAGCTTACACTACTTACATATTTTTCTGCACTTATCAAGACCAAACTGGTTACAGATGTCATCACTTAAGTCTTTCGTAGTTGATAACATCTCTGGGCCTTTTCACTCCTGGCAAACAACTTCAAGTCGTCCATGTGAAAGAGGTAACTAATTAGCTTTTCCTTATCATGAATCCTGAAACCAAATGTAGGTCTAGTTAACTTTCTAGATAAAGGGATTGATTAAATAACAAAAGAGGTGAGAGTGAATAACCTTTTAATACTACGCGTTCTCTACCTGTATTATTCTAGTACGTACGAGTAGAACTCATATTTTGTCTTCCCTTGCTTAGAAATTATGCAGGTTTAAATGTATAATATCATGAGCGATTGTATATTGCATTAGCAGAATTTCGTAATTCCGAATGGGATTTATTGTTCTTTAATGCTCTTCATTTTCGTGCATGTTCATTTGAGTCCTATATCTAAAGTCACATGCTTCTTGTTAACAAAGGGCAGCATAACAAAATATAACAAATGACATCTGTATGAAACTGTGAATAATTTTTGTTTAATAACTAGATCATATTTCAGCAACTTTTTTTTAATTTGGTTGCAGTAATTCTAACTCACGTCTGTCAAATAGGCAATTGCTCTTTTAATGCTAGAATACACCTTCACGTTTTCAAATAATCGTTTCCTGATTGCAAAAATTACTGTTTCTTTGTGTTCAAGCTTTTTCGAATGAGACATTTCTTCTTCTTCTTCTCATTATTATTATTATTATTATTATTATTATTATTATTATTATTATTATTATTATTATTATTATTATTATTATTATTATTATTATTATTGTTGTTGTTGTTGTTGTTGTTGTTGTAAAGATAGCCATGAGCAGCGTACTAGCTTCCCGTTCTGTGGTCCCCGGGTTCGATTCCCGGTCGAGGCAAAACTATAGTTGTAGCTTTGTTTTAAAATCGTCACAGTTTCTGTAGCTGTGTGACGAAGAAAAGCTCAAGCATACGGATCTTACTAGTTACGGCGAAGAGAAGACGTCATGTTCGTCTCATGTCACTCTTACCCCCAAGCATGGGAATTTAACGAGGGCCAGGCTTGGGGAACACCGGTCGCTGGCCGACGAAGTCGGACTACCGACCCAAAACACCTAATACATACATTATAAAGATGAATGTAGGATCTTAGAGGACTGTTCAATTAAGAAACCGGAATGTGAAGTTATAATTTTAATACGTGTCGTAGGTGCTAAACCCCCCCTCTTCGGGTACTGGAGCTTTCCCCACATACTAAGAGACCCATTATTATAGCGGGTGAGTCACGTAACTTTAGTCACTCTTGTAGCATTTAAACGGTCGAATTTATTCCAATGAAGTTTTCACCGAAGTGCATAAGGCAATGAGGCTAATCAATACAAGTATTCATTTCAATTGTACCATTTATATTTTTTTGAGATATTGAGGTAACTTGGAACTACACATTTTTTAGTCTATCATGATGACCGTAAAAAGACAAATCCAATTATCTCTCTCTCTCTCTCTCTCTATATATATATATATATATATATATATATATATATATATATATATATATATATATATATATAGTGAATGAAACAGTCCGCCTCACAAGGTCACGTAGCGCTGCCCCTGCTAACGCGCGCTCGGAAAGGCAAGTTGATTAAAGTAATAAAAATATTTTTTGTGGGAGGCAAAAGGGATCATATATTTATTTACTGATTGATACATAGGGTTGGTCAACAATAAAAAGCTGATTGAAGTATTTGAAGATACGAAATGTATTTCAAATCTTCACAAAACTGTTGCAATTTTTCTTGAACTCTGCTTCCAATCCTTCGGCATTTTCAGATTTTTCTGTCTTTCTTTGATTGAAGATATTGTGTGTTACTTCAACTCCATTTAATGGGGTCATACCAGAGGATATTAATGGGATCTTGAAACAATACAGTACAAGAATAAATTATTAAGATTGTATAAAGAAAATTGCACATTTTGAGCAAACAATTTTAATGCTAATGAGCATATAATAGTAACGTAGGAATACAATAATCCGGTAAGATAATAACAATAATTCATCACTAAAATAAAAATATATTCCAAAAATTCAGTCAAAAAAGTAAACACTCTGCACTACTACTCAATTTACTTGAACATAGGTTCAAAATGTCCAACATCTACAGACAACCACACCTGCTGGCGTTTTTGAGAAGATTTATTAACTGCAAGCAGTGTTTCCAAGCAGTGACACTTTCAAATAGAAGAACAGAAAGAGAACAGTTACGAATAAAGAAAGTGAAATCGCGGTTCTAACAATGACATTCTTTCATACACAGGTAGGCTCTCGACGTATTACTAAAGATGTAGGTGTATGCCAATCCAGTGCGATTCGCATTCTACACCATCACAAATTCCAGTTCCGCATTCCACACCACCACAAGTTTTGCGAAGTTTTGAAATAAGTTTCGTTTCTTCAAATACTTCCATCACCTTCCATTTCTCAATCGCGCCTTCGAAGGGAGGAATGCTGCGTGACTTCATGTGGCGGACTGTTACATTCAAAATATCTGTTAAACACATGTCGCAAAAAATTGAAATTACTTGAAAAAATGTCTATCAAACATATAACAATATGTATATCATTGCATTCGTCTTTTCACGCTCGTCCCGATAGACTAAAAAAATATGTAGTTCCATGTGAAAAAACAAAGTTACCTCAATATCTCGAAAAATACAAATGATATAAAAGAAATTAATACTTGTATCGATTAGCCCCATTCCCTTATACACTTGCGTAAAAACTACATTGTAATAAATTCAACCCTTCAAAAACTGCAGGAGGTGCTAAAATTACGAGACTCACTTTGTATAATGATCTCAGAGACAGAACAGCGGAACTACTAACAAAATATAATTAAATAAAAGTTAATCAAAATATAAAACACATTATCTTACATGTATTGCACTATTATTATTGTTAACATCCCCCAAAGTCTTAAGACAAAAAAATGTATGTCTGGGTTAAATAAACATCTACGAGTACTCCGGTTGCCAGTGCCAGCGTAGGCAGACCGGACGATCGCTCAGGGTCCGCAAGTCAAAGGGTCCGATGGGACCGATGGGAAAAAATTAGTAAAAACTTGAAAAAGAAATTAGAACCCGAGAAAATCGTAATCGTAATTTTATAAGTGGCGGTACAGTAGTCTTATATTTCATAAAATTTTCAATTAATATTTTTCCTTAAATAGTTATAGGCATTACTTATAAGGTAGGACTCTGAAATGAATAATGTCAGACAATTCTGAAAATTTTACAATAATTTTTAAAAATAATTATACTTAAAACTATTATTTAGAATATTATTCCAAAAAGTTTTTGTAACTTAAACATTGTATTTTTTGTTATTTGTTGAAATAAAATAATTCACACAGTTTCTTGATAAACTTTCACATTTTTGATTTTTTTCAGAGGAGGCTACGTTTGAGCATTGCCCCGGGCGCAAAATTGTCTAGTTCCTAGATCTAGTGACTGTGGGTATTTGCACGCATACAAAACTGCGCAAAGTAGGGGATGTTCCCAATGCGGTGTCTTGATCTTCCCAGTCTTTCAAATCATTTGTTATGGACGAAATTCTGATCTCGATTTCAAAACTCTTCTATTTAAGATGTTTTTCTGTCTTCTGGCTTACGACGTGCTATTCGCACGGTAAAAACAATTTTTCTCGAAATTCTAATAACAATACAATAGAATCTTGGTAATTGAAGGTGGACGGGACGGGACCGGGTCTAGCTCGAATTAATGAAAATTCGAATGATCGAAAATGATTAATTTATTAAAATTGAAATATAAACACAACTTTTGACTTTAAACTTGTTAAAACTGTTTTTGACGTAAAGTAAATAAATAAATAAACTTTTAAATTTCAAAGTATATTTATTTCAATAAAAAATATACTAGCATAATATTGTTACATTCATTGCTAAAGATAAATTAATTACATCTAAAAATAATAGACAATTGTTTTTTAAGTACATTGTTTTTTACGTGTGGCTATATCAAGCCATCTTCTGAGCATCACATGGTCGTCTGGAGTTGCCTCAGGTTGTTTTGCGTTCTACGGTCTACGTCATGGGGACCTCCAGCTCAGCAAGACCCTCGTTGTTATTGACAGGCGGTGTGGAATCATTTAGGTGCTCCTCCTCATTGTCATCCTGCTCAACTATATTAATCATATCAACCAAACCTGCATCCATAAATTCTATTGTTGTTCATAATTTGGCCATTCTTCCACCACAAAAATATCTGTGTTTTCGCACCCTGGGATTTTTTAAAACAAATTATGCAAAGGCACATTGTCCTCATCAATGTTCTGATAAGTATTGCTTTCTGTACCCTCGTTCTTCAAAATTTTATTCCAAGATTTCAGAATTGTTTCTGAGGTTATTTCGTTCCATGCACCAGCTTCCCAGTTCACAACATCTTTAACGGTAAGTTTCTTCAACACATCTACAATGGTTTCTTCACCTTATGTGGATTTTAGAAGAGATTGAAGCAATCTATGGCCGTACTTTTTTTAAGCATTGTAGAACCCCTTGATCCATGGTCTGGATTAAACTGTTCACATTTGGGGGTAAAAGCATGGCACGAATTCCGTCGCAATTTAATTCATTCTCATTTGAATGGGAACCCGCGTCATCAAGCATCAAGAAAGCCTTGCAAGGCAATCTTTTTTTCAAAAAACTTTTAACTTCTGAAAAAATCAAGTAAAACCAGTTTTTAAATATATCTTGCGTCATCCAAGCACATTTTTGGTTTTGATACGTTACCGGTAGAGACGTTATCCAAACATGTTTAAAGGTTGTTGGCTTAACCGATTTTCCGACAGCAACAAGTTTCATTTTGTGATTTCCTGTTGCATTTGATGTCACAAGAAGTGTCAATCCCTCTTTGCTTTTTGTGACCTGGATCACTATTCCCTTCACGTGACGCGAGTGTTTTAGAAGATAGCATTTTAAAATTATGTCCAGTTTCATCGCAATTATAAAGCTGGTAATATGTAAGTTTTTCATTTTCACTATCTCTGGTAATTTCTTGCAAAATTTTACGACAGCTTCATAATCAGCAGATCATTTCTCTCCATACATCTCTAGATGCCGAATACCATATCTTTTTTTCCTACTTTTCAAACCAGCCTACACTAGCAGTTAACTTTTTAGTATCTCCCTCTTCAAATTCTTTTTGAAACACCCTACCGTTTTCTTGAAGAATGGGACCTGAAAGAGGGCATCTTCTTTGCTTTTGTTGGGTAAACCACATAAAAGTGTCTCACCAGTTTTTTCATATTGAGATTTTTTCAAAGATTTCCTGTCAATTGATAAGTCTGAGCATTTGTTTCTAGAAAAAGCTTCTAATTTGCTTCTGTTTCTACACCAATCACCAACCGTAACTTCAATATTCGACTGCAAGATTTTTAAGAGCTTCCCCCTTTTCCAGTCTTTTTAATGCTTTTAATTTCACTGCTAACGGAACGAATTTCCTTTTCCTTTTTGTAGAATCCATAATGGAAAAGCAACGATTCTATAAACTAAACTAAGAAATCTTTCAAAGGTGACTTAAATTGCGCGTGCCAGTACCGAACTAATCGAACTGCAATCTGCACGACTAAACTAATTGTTGTTTGACCGATTGAGCGTAACAACAATGCTACCTCACCGGTCCAACAATATTGCTTCGAATCGGCCAAAAAAAAAACATATGTAAAATTTCTGTAAAAATGTCTCGGACATTTTTAGGGAATAAATTTATTTATTTTTATTTATTTATTTTTATTAATTTTTTGCTAAGTCGTATTTAACTCGGATTTAGGGAAACTCGAAGAATTGAGACTCGAATTATAGAGACTCTACTGTATTCGGTTTGTTTATATCGTACGATGAGTATGGATTTGTTGGTGTGAATTGTTGTTTTTTAGTTAAGTTTGAGAATCATATTATCGTAATGTGTTCTCAATGCCTGATCCTGGGCAGCTGCTACAACTGCTTTCCGATTCTGGCTTCGTTCAACCTCCTTTAAGATGTAAAAATGACGGATTTTTGTTGGTCTCTATCTTTTTCATTCCATTTAGATATTGTAGGTAATAGTTTTTCACTTGTCTGTGTTCTAATTTATTTTCATATTTATCAAGCACTTTGATATGCATTCGTTCCATGGCTACTATTCACTATACACTCTCAAAGTCGGTCCAAAATCTTCACACGCATGAACAGTAGACTACAATAAAATATCCGAAGACTCGAAGAGGTCGTTCACAACACAAACGATTGGACAACGATAGGCAACGCCGCGGAACTTCCAACAGTTCATCCGCGAAAACATAAACAGAATTACCACATCCAATCACTACTGAGAACGATTTTCTGCATTACAATATGACGCTGACTTTCCCTGCGTTGCCAGACTTCACTACCCCATCCAATCATCGACACGATCAACCACAAACCAACGCAAATAGCCCAGGGAGTGCAAAGAAGCAAATACATGCAGAGTTAAGCAAACCTGGCTTACCAATGGACAAGGACATCCCCAATGAGCCCACCAAGAAGGAACTGATTTTAGCTGATAGCCATGGGCGACAATCTCCTCCCTGATCAGTATCTCCATCCAACTTCTCTCACGGATGTGTTTAAATCGAACGGGACGATTGCCGTGACCAGTGAGTTGGACATCTTCACAAAATCTCTCCAACTGGGACACAGTCATAATCATGGAAGGAGAGAATGGCGTTAATGTGAATGGTCATTTTACACCTGACCAACATGTTGACAAACTACAATCTGCCGTCAAAAATTCAGACATAATTTCAATTATAACTTATCCTTCTAGTAAAACAAACTCACACTGCAAAGACATTAGAAAGGCAAATAATCAATTGAAACTACATCTGAGAGACACAAATGGCAAACTATTTGAGCTTAACTTCCTGTTTAAAAAAGGGCTCGGTCTTCCACTAAACTTTGCCAGAAAACATGCACTAGGCAGCGAGCTTCAAAACACAACCTTGCACTTCCTCGGCAGTCCCAACACGTTTCCACCCACACCTAGTTCTCTTCCATTCTCCGGGTCTCCTTTGCACTCAGTTACCTTGTCACTTGAAACATCCGCGTACTATCTCTCCATTATTTTTCCTCTTCATCTATCGCCCCAGCTGCCTCGGCTTCTTTCACTGCTTGGACACAATACTTCCTTGGGTCACGCACTCGGGGTAAAAATGAGATATAAGTTTAAAGAGCAACTACAGTTAGTTGCAGTAGAAAAATATTCGTCTAGGTAAGAGATTCGAATAATGCATCATAATATTCAATTTCTTAGGAATAAAGTTGAATTTCTCGAGGTAGTATGAGAGTGCGATTTTAGTCAAGTAGATGGTTCTTGCTATACATATCATTGGTTACTACGTAATGAACTAAACACTTTCCAATTTCCTAGATTTTATCTTGCAGCATCCTATTGTAGAGCGAGGTAATCAAATAAGTTTATATGGCAGTTCGTGTATTTACGTAAGAAATGATATTATTACCTACTCGTCAGGATTCAATGTATATTTATTTGAAAATGTTTTTGATGTGTCATTCATCTTAATTCGCACTAAATCATCTTACTTTGCATCTATAGACCTCGAACAAAGCAAATTTCAGGAAGGATTCCAGACGTCCCGCTTTTCCCGCGACAGTCGCGGATTTTGAACTTTTGTCCCAGTGCCCTGACAGATCATCTCGGAACGCTGATAACATGTAATGCTTTTCTGATAACATGTAATGTTATTCTGAGTCCGTGACAGTAAATATTCCGATGAAATGTTGGTCAATCTAACAACGATTTGTTATAAAGTTTTGATCGTGAGTTTGGGCCACTCCTATTCATTCGCTCGTTTAGTGGCGAGTGTTAGGATGTTCGTATTCGAAATAATTGCTGGTAGTATAATGTTTAGGCTAATAGTGGAGTTTAATATAAAAAGCAACAAAATACCCAAGAGCAAGTGTGTATTCGGTGAAAATTTTAAGATACTGTTCTCATTTATAAAAGAAATAGAGATTACTCCAAAGATAAAGTGAAATATGATTCAGACATGCGGTATTAACTTATAAAATATTTAAAAAATTAATAATTAGTCTTAGTTTCATAATTGTCAGTTAATTCTATCGTAATGCACTATTTTTGAATTATCGAAAGAGGCAAAGTATTTCTGGGTTCATAACGTTTTCTGAATAATGCTATTTTGTTTCATATGAGACGCCCTCAATCATAATTTTGTGTTGTGGACCGATTTTTCGTTTTAAAATTTTGAGATCCCTAAGCTATAAATTACATCACATTCTTAGAAAATCTTGAGATAATTTTGAACAACTTAATAATCACTCTTTTGAATCCATCGTTGTATGTGATAATTTCAACGGTGATTTTTTTGGACGGATCCCGCGAAAAACAGCAGTTTCCTAATTTAATTCATTCTTTTAATTTATATGCATATACCTGCACCGAATACTATTAAATCAAAACAAGTGATGTTATAACTTCAGATACTTTCTCCGTTTTTGCAACGGCTACGCAATATGATAACCTACAGGAATATGCAAAAGTATTCCCTATAACTAATAAAATGTTTCTCTGTTCTCTGGAATTCGAACTCAGAAATTTAGAGCTTATAAGCCATTAACATTACTCCCAATCCACCAACCTCACAGCTCTATCCAAACTCCCTCAAGGTTCCCTGTATCATCAATATCGTACTTTTACAATGCATTTATTTTTGCAATTTTCAAAATAACAGTGAGTTCACTGAAAATGAGACCAACACAACTTTTTACCGACCTTTCTTACGAAGGGTGAGAGGAATGGTGACAAGTGTTGGCAGAGAGTGAACATATTTTGAAAAAGCAAGGTAAAAATTGTTCTTCTGAATCAGCTATTTGCGTGAAATTGTACTCTACAACGTTGGTAACACTGTTGTGTTTTCAGCTCTTCAGTCGATTGTGAACTGGGGTTGTATAATTTAATGTAACTTATTTTTCCCTTGTCGAATTCTAAATAAATTCTTAAGAACTTGGGCTCATTAAAAACTGTAGGTAAACACTGATTTTATTTAGAATAACTTTTACTTTACGTTTAAATAGTTGGTCAGATTTTACAATTGCTTTGACACATTATTCAATTATGTCTTTAATGTTTAACACATTTTGTTGATGAAAGCCAGAAATGTCAACAAAAAAGAAAGACAAAAAAACGTACGACCGCTACAATTCTAGATGTCAGAATGGATATGGCAAAAGAATGTAGGAGCCAAGAAATTCGACATTCCTTGAGCAATAATTCAGTTACAAATGAAGAATAAATCTCAAGATGCCTCGGTTCTCCATTTTTGACTTAAGAGGAAAATACTCTCAAGGAGTGGATAATAAGGGCTTTCTTCGACGTAAAACGAATGCTACAAGCGTCAAAGAATATCTTGAATTGAATAATTCTTGCACCTCTTAATCGTCCTTTACGCTATCCGAGGTCAATGTTTAATAAAAAATGGAGGCGTTTTTGTGAAAATGTTGAGACTTCATGTAAAGCATACCCAAAACTCAAAATACCGTTTCCAACTCGCAGGGTCTCGAGATGATTTTAATCGATTCAGGAGTATCAATTTTGGAAAAAATCGACTGAACGGTTTAGGCGATATCTTTGACCACAAACGGACGGATAGGCAGACAAGACGAACAGAAGTTCGTCATGTCTGTTCGTCATTCGGTTTTTCGTTATCAAGAGCCCACAAAATATGAATTCTGACATTCGTGTGTGTGTACATACATACAGAAAGAGTACTTTATCCATAATAAGATTTTTTCTATCAAAATTCGCTATTTTCCGGCGCACGATTACAATATTTCCTCTTGCTGTGAAGCAATGGCGAGAAAGTAAAGGAACTTCAGTTGGAAAAAGCTACCAAGAAGAGACAAGTCCAGAAGAAAGAACGAAAAATAAAAAGAGGAGAAAAGGGTGAAAAAATAGAAAACTGCGACAAAGGACGACCTACATATGAAATTGAAGGTACTAAAAACTCTGAAATGCTGGCATTCTCCTCTTCGAATCTAAGCATGTATTATGTCTGTGACCGAAATTCAGACCTGAGAAACGCAACTTCTTGGAGCGCTCCCTTTTCTGCATGTTCTTTCACAGTTAACGCGAGCCAACAAATTGTCAAGATTATGTTCCAGAACAAGAGTATTTTGATGAGAATATCTTCCATTTGTGTTATGAAATGCCTGAAACAGACTTTGACGCTTCAAATATTACGAGTGAAAGTGACAGAGAATAGATTGGACTTGATTAAATATGATTAATTCGATTAGAAAGAAAGAAAGGAGAAAATGTATCTGTGAACAACTATACCAACACCTGCAATCAATTTGCTGCCCCTGCCAAGAACTGTGTTGTTTTGTTTCGTTTTGTTTGGTTCAAACGACAAAAACAATAACATGGTATTAAAATACTTGCAAAACGCTTATAACGTGTTGAATACATGTAAGAAATAATTGGAACGTTTTTTTAAAATGAAATAAAAATTCTGTTCAAGATGAATTTTTTTCTTGAGAAGTGATGCCTTAAACCTGCCTAGAAGTGTACTGATATATATATATATATATATATATATATATATATATATATATATATATATAGATCAGTATGTGTGTGTGAAGTAGAAATTACATGAAAACTACTTTCTTTAATATATGGTCTTATATAAAGGTCTTATTTTTTCAGATTTTATTACAGAAAAAATGTCTATCAATGTATCTTTTCCGACGTTAATGCATTTCAATTTTCGAAAACAGAGTTCTCCGTCAATGAGACCCCTGCTAATTTCTTCACTGTCATATCATATGTCCGAAGCAAAAATTTCTTCAACTAAATTTGAAGACTAAATTTGATGCATTTTTCAGAAAATAATTTTTTAAAAAATTGCTTATATTTCACGCAACATTACACGCAAATAACAAATATTTTCAAAACATTGTTCATGACATTATTTCATGATCAGTCTTTGGAGAACAGATTTCATTAGGAAAATTTCTCTATCTTCAATATTGCTTTTGTAGGCAGGTGCAAAAAACATTGAACATTTCCAATTTTCGAAAATTCAGAGTGATCAACGAAAATTAGACTTACGCCATTCTTTTTGGCATCCTTTAAGCTATCCGAGGAAAAAGTGATATGGAATTCGTAAAACTGCACAAGATTGGTTAGTTCGTACCTTAAACAACGATCTCCGAAAGTAGAAATACCGTACTGGAATGAAGGGACATTATTTATTCATCGTTCCGATTCATTGCCATTTGCACTAGGGATCCTGCGGGGTTCGATTTTAGGACCAGTTCTCTTCTGAACATACGTAACCTATGTGCTCTCGGCGATTCGAAAAGTAAAAACAGTTCTGGTTGCTGATGATAGAAGAGAAAGTAAATAATACAGTATCGGATTTTTTTATTAATTAATAGTTAACGAGGAGAAAACAGTTTCAATGCCGCCTTTTATTTCAAATGAACAATTGTTTACTTCCTTGAAAATGAACGACGTGCAGTTGACTGATGTCAAGGTAACAAACGTTTGGGCCTCTCAATTCTGTCAAGCTCATATCGAACGCCCACTTAAATGAATTGAACGCAAAATTAAATTCATTATATTACGCAATCAGAATTCTTACACATTCAGACAGCATTAATGTTGCTCGTTGTGTATATTTCGCGAATACTCATTCCCGCCTGAGATATGGCATAATATTCTGGGAAAATACATCTTATATCTCCAAGACTTTTAAATTACAGAAAAGAATTGTACGATAGTATACAAATCCCACCCACGTGAGCAAATGCTGAGAAGGTTCCGTGTTTTGCTTCCGGACATAAAAACGTAGTTCACATTTTCTAGAATTCAATGGGAAATATAATTTTTCAAACAATCCTTCTCTATGTTCTCGCAGCAGAAAAATCTGCAGCCTTTTTGCCTTTGCAAATACTTTTTATTACACGAGAGCAAATGCTTTCTTATAAAATCTTGCAAAAAATTTTTGCTTCTTTCTGTATTCATTATTCAACTTGTATAAGTTAGGGAAGGGATCCCAGAACTCAAGAAAACGTGCACAGAATACACTTCTCTCCTTAGTAGTGTCACAATTTTTGACGTTACATAAATTGAGGCGATCTCCCGATCAAGAGCTTATCGGCAAAAAAATAGTTTTGAGAAAAACACAATTGAGAGTTTGTACCACTTTTATTTGATATCATTGTCAAGTTAAGCGTGAAACTGAAATAAGTGTCGATAAAATAAACGCCCTCACAAAGTAAGTATTAAGTCATTATTGGGACCCATATATTTTAACGTACTACATCATAATTTATAATGGTACTTATTCCAACGAATACAAAATACTCTGCCCAAAAACTGCAAAATAATAGTACTATGCAGTATACGATGTGTAGAGAAATAAGTAAATAATAATTAAATAATTATGAATTGTAATTTATTCATTGATAAATGCAAAGAATCCTGTGGGTGCAAAAAAAGTATTTACAAGTAATTCATTTGAATTTCCTTCATACCACATTCAAGCCAATACCTGTCTGCGGGTGACATGAAGACAAGATCTATAACATCTTTCACTTTTGCTTATTTAATACCATTATATGGGGCGTGATTGAAGGTAATATTTAGATTTGAATGCCTTGTAAATCATATTTGGAATGTTATGTAAATCTCAGTGTAAATTGTAGTACACAACACAGAACCAACCTGTGCTTCATTTGGACTAATTTCTGGATCTGGAAGATATTATTCAGATGGTTTTCCCAGAAAAGAGGATTCAACCCTTCAATCCAATTCTTTATAATGCCACGGTCCAATACAATATTGAAAGGTGATGACTCGATGAGTTAGTATGACATTCAACAATGGTCTCCAGATAAGGTGTAGTAGTGCTAACTATTGCCTTTTCTTCACGACTTATAACACTATACAATACTTTACAATACAGTAACTTGCAGAACAGACTACGATACACTGTCAATGCCACAAGCTGCTTGTGGGTATTATATTTCAGACAAATGAATAACTATGCAACATCAAAACGAAAATAGCAGAGATTGTAGATTACAATACGGCGGTTCATTACAACAGATCTACGGTAAAGAGGCCCATGAGCCTGCAAGCCCTCTGTCTGGAGATCGTCTCAATTAATATGTAAATGAAAAGTGTAATAAAAGATTTGAAGACATTTTTGGAAAACATTTTGAAAATGTTTACAGACTTTATATGAATTACTCTAAAAAAATCAAAATATACGTTTCAGGACCTTGAGCTCATCTAGATTGATCGGGGAATATCAGTTTTGGAGAAAATCTACTGAATCAATCGTTGAACACAAGACAGGCGAAGGACGGACGGCAGACTGGTGGACGGATGAACGGATGAACAGAAGAACAGAGACAGGCGTTCGTACGTTTTGCCGTCATTTTTCAGTCCCAGAAAACGTCACTACCCATGTTAGAGGACATAATTAACTATATATAGGAACAAGAGTTATACACTTTTTCGATACCAGTGCCTCACAATGCGAGTTTTTCTGTCGAAAAATCGCTGATTTCTGCCGCAACTATACAATATTTTCACTTTACTACGTAATTGCGTAATAGGAAGGCGAGAAAGTAAAAGTTAAGTCGGAAATTCGTTTACCGATGCAAATCAGTTTTTTATAACTCGGGAGCAAAAATGTCTAGTTTTCAAATGTTGCTAACTTCTATTTGTTGCTTCGTTTATATATCTTTAAATATGTTCAGTAAAAGGGTGCGAATGAAATTCTGGAGCTCAAGAAATCGTGTCCAGATTGTACTTATCCCCCACACGTCGCATAAGTTTTTTTTACTGTTCTTTGACGAAAATAAATCAAAATAATTTTTATAATTTAGTTTACCGGTAACGAGTATATGTTTGGAATCGTTAAACAATAATATTGAATCACAAGAAGTTAATACACATCGCCTTTTCAACCACCAAGCTTCTTCTTGATTCGTTTCCAGGCGTCGCTTGACCAATTGAAGAGCTTGTTACCAAAGTGACGTATCTCAAAGAAATGCAATTTTTTAGAAGTGAAAGCATTCAAATTCAGGATTTAGTTCTAGGTAGGATTCGTTGGTATTCGGTTATCGTTCTACATAGGAAAACGCTAATTTTTTTAACAACAATTGGGAGCAGGATGAAGAAATGGAATGTTGGATGGAAATATTGCTACGTTAAACGAGAAACAATTGGCAATGGGCTGAGTTAGTGCAGAGCCACTGTCACCGCAACAATTCTACTGGAGGTTTTAAAGTTGGAGGTCCGATGACGGCGAATCTGTTGTATAACTAGATAGATTTCAGCTGCTGTCTGGAGGAGAATTCGAGCGGTCGGCTGTTCTGATCGGTACTTTTCTGTGGTTTCTCCTATCGATTCCAGGAAAACGTCGAAGTGCCCTAACAAACGTGCTACGGACTGCGCGCGATCTTTACTTGCTCTTCCCTGTCCTTGCTCTCTCGTTTCTCAGACACACACTTACCTACTCTACACTTCCACACATTCAAGACACCTGTCGGGAGCTTAAGAGCTTGTCTCGGCTGGGACTGTGCTTTGGTGGGAAGGGATATCATAAGGGGGAAATTCTCGGCAAGCCGACGCGTAGGTCTGCGCTGGATCTCACTAACCAGCGGGGGAGGAACACCACCACCTCTCGAGTTAAAACATTCTCTACACTGATGGGACTATTTACCGTGCTACTTGACGTGCTCGCAAGATCAATCAATCGATCAGTCCAATCATAAATGGAAAAAAAGAATCAAATCAGAATAAGCTCATCAGTTCGGGAAGCATCTTTTGCAATTTGCCAACGCAGCAGCCTCGCTCCGAACGGCCGGCAGATTCCGGGGCTGGCGAGGGCTGGGAGGCTTTTCGCCCGCCAGCGCGAGCCCCTCTCGCTCCGTGCCAGCGCGCTCCTCGCACCGCCACCCGGGCGCGGGCCGGCGGCGAAGGCGGCGGCGGCCAAGGCGGCGGCGGCGGCGGCGGCGGCGGCGCCCACCGCGAAGGCGCGGCGAGCCGTGACCCGCTGCCATTCCGCGTGCCCACTACACCGAGGAGGCAGGCAGGCGCTACGGTGGCGCCGCGCCGTTCGTCAAACAAGGGAAAAAATTACTACAAAAAGAGACAGAATGGAAGAAAACGTAGCTTGGAAAATAAGATTATAAAAACATTTAAATGGAGTATTTTGAGACTGAGTGGGACATGGAGTTGCGGATGGAATTGTCAAAGATAGGTTTTGTTTCAGTTCTTTCTATACATTTGACTCTATAAATAATTGTAACTATAAACGAATATCGAAAGGTTTTTAATAGGAGTTTCACACATGTCATGCGTTTGATTTTAAACATGTCATGCGTTTCATGAATTTGCCTTTCCAATTCATTTATATTTCCCTTCTTGCGTCATAGACAAAGTAAAAAGGAAATTATTACTTATATGCGGCTGCACTTTTTTGATCAGTTGCCGAAGTTTCGATCTTTGTTTCAACCTTTATTCTGAGCTCTTTGGTATACTTCAGAATTGTTGGCGGATCTCCGCTTCTGCAAGCAGATCCCGTTACGAAAGCGGCTTTAACTTACGGGAAAGCATATCAGCTGACATTTGGCTATAGAACCTGATTTACTAGTAAACAGGAGTCGTTAGTATTTTCTCTTCTTTTGGCATGGTGTTTTATTCATTATGATGGTTCAGAAATTCGATTTTCACGTTATAAAGTTCTAACTTGATAAAGTTCTAACTTGAGGGTAACTAATTCAAGGATAATATAATTTTTACCATTTTAATGCCTACTCTTTGACAGCTGCATCAATTCTCGCTACCGCTTACGAATAGAGAGGAAGTTATGCAATGCTGCGCGAACAATCGAAGAATTTTCGGTTGAAAAACTCTTATTACAGGGCTTTGGTAACGAAAAAGTAAATAAATTCACTTGCTAATTTAAGAAAAAATCCTCTAACACGTGGTGTAGCCAGAATTCATGTTTTGTGGGTCCTTGATACCGAAAATTCGAATGACGGCAAAACATGACTGTCCGTCCGTCCGAATGTGAACAACACCAGCGACTAAACTGTTCAGCTGATTTTCTCCAAAATTGATATTTCCCAATCGATGTGACGTATATCACGTCTCTTTGAATTTGAAAACAATATTTTTATTTTTGGGGGTCCTTTACATGAAGACCCTAACACATTTTTCAAATTTTCAAAAAAATTGCTGAATCGTTTTTGATTATATTTTGATGTTGGGTAGTGTGAAGAACGTTTAAGAGAATGGTGCAGGTCTCGCGTTCGTTGAAAACCCTGATTTTTCGAAAATTGCAAAAGTTCAAATTTTTTTTTGAGTTTTGCTACAACGAAAATATTAAACATGTGGCTTTTTCCCTTGATGAAATCTGTTCCTTAAAGATAGATTTTGAAATAAGGTCATGTACAACTTTTCGGAAATGTGTACTTTTGGCGTAATTTTGCGTGAAAATACGGGGAAGAAAGTACGTGCTGTTCTAGCCACACTAGTTAACATCTCGATTTTCGACTAGACCCGCCAAGTTTGTACACGTTCTTCCTAAATCAAGAATGAATATTTTGTTAACATGGATTAGTTAATAAAATTCACGACTTGCGTATTTTAAACTTACTGTATTCTGCATACTTTGATAATTTTTTATTAAATGATGAATGTTCTTATATTTTTTCTAGGAAAAGTAGCGAATTACATAGTGTTCTTTGATACCTAACAAATACTCGTATAACGTTCACTGAAAGACCTATCGCATGATGATAGGAATTTACGATTATATAATCAAACCGACGTAACCAGTATTCCTTCTGGACTCTGTAAAGGTGACTGTGAATTCTTTAAGAAATAAAAAATTGATAAAATGTCGTTATATGTAAATTAATATTTATGACATTCTTTTTATTTATATTCCAATGTTCTTTTAAAATAATCTTCAAACTATTATTTATTTTGACATTATGTAGAAGTAGGAATAAGCGTGCGTAGCCTAAAACGAGTGGTGGCAATTACATTTTTGAACCCTTTTCCAATTAAATTTTACTTTCTCGCCCTTCCTTTTTAACAAGAGATATTGTAATCGTGGGTCAGAAAAACGGCGAATTTTTGACAGAAAAACTCTTATTGCAAGACCTTGGTAATAAAAAAGTGGATAAATCTTATTCTTATGCATATTAAATTACTTCATCTAAAACGTGTAGTGAGAAGCCATGTTTTGTGGGTTCTTCATACTGATAACTCAATTGACCAAACGTCTGTCCATCCATCATTCTGTGGTCAATGCTATTGCCAAAATCGTTTAGCACATTATCTCCAATATTGATATTCCGTGATCTACTTGAAGGAACTTAAGACCATCTGATTTTCAAACGGATATTTTGATTTTAGGGGGTACTTTGCATGAAACCTCAATTACATTTTCAAAATTTTCTCTGAAATGGCTTCAAATTTTTTATTACATTTTGACTTCGGATAGTAAAGGACGTTAAAAGTATGGTGCAGTTCTAATTTTAGGTTGAGATCCCTGATTTTTCGAAAATTGCAAAAGCTCAAAATTATTTTTGGCATCTTCCTACAACTACAATATTGAAGATAGAGATATATTTTTTCATAATAAAATCTTTTCCTTAAAGACAGATCTTGCAATAACGTCGTGTACAATTTTTTTAAAAATATGAGTAGTTCCCTAGTAATTGTGGGGGAAACGTAGATAATTTCTAAAACAAAATTCTCAAAAACAGCACCAAGTTTTTCTTTGTAGTTTTCGATAATATACTCCACGTACGTGTCAATGGACGATCTAAAAACTGGACCATTTTCGGCGAACTCCCGCTATTTTCGAGAATTACAAAAAAATTATCATTGCAAAATTACAATATTCAAGAAAGATATTTTTGTCTTAAATGAAACCTGGTCGAAACTAGTGATGCTAAAACAACACGCACTTACTCCCCCGTATTTTCACGAAAAATTACGCCAAAAGTACTCTATTTTTCGAAACATTTTACATGACCTTATTTCAAAATCTATCTTAAAGGAACAGGTTTCATCAAGGGAGAAACCCCCTTCTTTAATATTTTCGTTGTATGAAGACTTCGAAAAAATTTTGAACTTTTGCAGTTTTCGAAAAATCAGGGTTTTTAACGAACGTGAGACCTGCACCATTCTCTTAAACGTCCTTCACACTATCCAACAACAAAAATTAATCAAAAATGATGGAAAATGTCCTTGGGACTTCATGTAAAGTACCCCTTAAAATTGCAATACCTGTTTCAAATTCAAGGTGCCGCCACATTAGTAGTGATATAATAGTTTTTATTTGATGAGTTATATAAAATATTTGTATTATAATGTGAATGTTTGAACTGAATCATAAATTTAGAAATTATGAAATGATGATTATGAGGATTATTTTAACAATTTCAACCTAACTATTTCTGCTCTGTTTTATTGTGTGTTTTTATTATTGATGTTTTAAATTTTAATCAATACATGTTCAAATTGAAGAGTAATTTCAAAAATCACTAAAATATCATTCTGTATATTTTTCTATTTGCAAACAGAAAATTTGGGTGTTTTATCCTTATTTAGTAAAAATGTACTCAGGTTAAAGAGTATATGCTGAATTTCATCTCAACATATGGAGAAAAAAATGAATTCACTGATTGATGGAAAGAAATGAACTCTCCTTAACAAAGATTAGATTAAAATTGTTAGATTAAAAATAGACTTCAAAAAACATTGACATAATTTATTAAGGTGAGTTCATTAGTACCTGGTAATTTACATATTTATTACAATAATATCAATTTGTTTTTCTATAATTTAAAAATTAGACTATTTAAGTTGGTGTATAATAATGTTTGTATTCAAATTAGACTCTGAAGAAGAGGAAAGGTGCTCCTTCAAATATTGAGAGATGTTTAATAGTTCAAAAATCAACAGAACATTTGAGAGGTGTAAAAAAGTAACAGAGCATTTAAAAGATGTAACCAGTTTCAAAAATTAATAGAACAATGCTATAAAATGTTTAATTTAAATTATGATTTTTGATATATTTGTTTTTGTTTTTCAATATGGACTGTATTGTAACCAAAACTGTAACCAAAAGACTGTAACCAAAGAACTTTTTTAAATTTACCTATTTGTTATGAACAGACGTCTTATTAGCTCACACTCACAGGAAGATTTATGCTTGAAAATGGAAGCTAGAGTTATTCCTTTTTAGAGAATATTTTTTTCTTTTTTTCTAGACGTTTCTACATTTTTTCTTGTGTTTCTTATTTTTATTTTTTCCTGTCCTTTTCCCATTTTATTCTCTTCCCTGGGCCTGGGAGGGGCATGGCCCTCATGGTCCCCCTGGATCCACCACTGCTTGATACCGGAAAACCTATTGACTGCAAAAAGTCTGTCCGTCAGTCCGTTTCTCTGTGGACAACGCTAGCGCCTTAACCGATAACCGTTCAGCCAGTTTTCTCCAAAATTGATATTCCGCGATCGATTAAAGTAACTCGAGGCCCTGTGAGTTTGAAACTGATATTTTGATTTTGGGGTGTACTTTACATTTTCAAAATTTTCTCAAAAATAAATCCAATTTTTTTGATTAATCTTTATCCTGGGATACCGCAGAAAATGTTTAAAGGAATGTAGGAGTTTCATTTTCCTTGACATCCATGATTTTGAACTTTGCAGTTTTCGAAAAAAAAATTGGTCGTCTTCCTTGAATTATTGTTAAATGAAGTCTATTCTTTTAAGTCATATATTGAAATAACATCATTTAAAGATTTTTGAAAACATGATGAATTTTCGCGTAATTTTGTGTGGAAATATAAGCAATTTTAAAAACAAATTTCTAAAAATTTAATATTTTCTAAAAAACGGCTCCAAGTTTTTTCTTTAAATTTGCTTCGTGTATTATTAAAGAGCGGTATAAAAATTGTGCTGATCTCCTTTTCGGCGAACTCTCCATAGTTTCGAAAATCAAAAAGTTAACATTGCAAAAGAACAATATTTTAGACAGAGATTTTTGTCTTGAATTAATCTGTTCTAAAAATTTAGATCTTTGAAGAAGGTCGTGTCCAATTATTTGAAAAAACGAGTAATTTTCACGTAATTTCTGCTTTAAATTAATGCAAATTTAAAAATCATTTTCTCCAAGCAAATGTGGCAAATGTGGTTCTGATTTTCATGCATTATAAATATGATTTTCGAAGTGAAAACTGGCCTCAAGTTTTTTTTTTAATTTCTTTTTCACGGGTAGAAAATTCGAAAGAATACCGCAGGTCTCATTTTCATTGAATTCTCTGAAAATTGCAAAAGTTAGAAATAAACCTAGAAAATATGAGCTGTGTTAGGACCACTTTCCCGCATAGTGCTTCCGAAGCCTGGAGAAGGTATTGTAATCCCGCGAAAAAAGGCGTTTTTTTTGACAGGAAAACTCGTATTGTGGAGCCCTGACAAAAGGAATTTTGGTGAATGGCAAATGTGGTTCTGATTTTCATGCATTATAAATATGATTTTCGAAGTGAATTGGAGCGTTTTTTAAACTCAAGTTTCTTAATTCGTGCTCTATGATGCTCAGGAGCTCCGTGAAGGTGTTTTAAGGACTCTACAATACCTATCCGGGAGATCTAACAACGAAATTACTGAAATAAACGCCGTAATAACATTTCTGGACTATCTCATGACAAATAATTTGATTGTGAATGACCAGTTCAATGCTTAATTTATAAGAACTTCACTGAATCGTGTGGTCAACTTAAACCTCGAAGAAACACTAGCCGTAAGGTACAAATTACTGAAAAGTCAATAGGCTCTCCGCGCCTCCGGATAGAATGAGATCTACGACTTGTAGTACTCCTTGAATTACCGATTTATTTTGAATATATTGTAAATTTGTATAATTTTTAATTAATTTAATTATGCTGCTCTTGATGAATTATATTATTATGTACATTTGAGACATTACTTTTAAGTTATGGGCGTACGGTGTGGAGTGTTTTGGGAGTTCACTCCCCACTCCCAGAAATTTCTAGAACCTATAGTTCTAAGAAGCAATTGCTTTTTGTTTATTGACAAAAGGAATCTTCAGTTTTCCTAAAACTTTCCCGTAAAAAAAATCACCTTACGCTCGTGCATTATACTATAAATATGAAATCACATATTATGGCACTAAACACATTGGTACACATTGGTACATGTTGCGAGAAATATTCGTTTAATTCTTGCAATATTCGTTTGAGGTTGATCATACGATCATGTACTGTGCATTGAGAGGAAAAAGTGACCCAGTTATTGGACTCCCCAACCCCACAAATTTAACTTTTTTTCGTCATTTTATTCCAAACAAGTAGTGCATTCGTGTATTGGTCTCAGCGTATTTCAAAATCGTATTAACATTATGAATACATGAAAAAATCTATCTAAGAAGTTTACATTTTTTGTATTATTTAAAAACAAATAAGGTGAGGGACCGAACTAGAATTGCCCCTTCCTCTATATTTTCGATCCGCCTCTGGATTTTTGACATGAACAAGTTAGTATGAAGAAAGTTGCTTTAGAGCAGGGGTTCTCAATGAGGCCGGTAAAGTTAATGATGATCTCGATCAGGTTTTTCGTCCAGTTTCCCTGATCCATTGAGCAAATGCTGAGATGGCCCCTTGTTTTGCTACGGGACATGAATGTGGCTTCATTTTCTGTGCACGTCTTCTGGAATTCAGTGGGAAATACAATTATTCAAATTGTCGTTTCCATGTTGTCGCGGCAGGAAGTATTATTCCGAAGGACAACATGGATAAGAGCCAAAATTTATTGCCTTTTTATCCTTGAAAATAGATTTTATTACATGGGAGCTCCTTTTTTTTTTTTTTTTCTTTTCAAATTTAAGTAGTATATACTTAGTGTAGGGATCACAGAATTTTGAAAATGTGCACACAATTCACTTTTCCCCATAGCACGTCATACGCAGTTTTTAACTGTTCTTTGACGTAAAATAGAAAAAAAAATAAAAAAATGATTTTGTGTCGAGTGGGAGTCGAGAGCCCAGTGCGGTCTGTATAATATATCTTTGATACCGGTGAACGAGTTGATAAGTCATAAATCCTTAGTTTTACAGGGGAGCAAAAAACAACTTTCAACTGAAGTAAATCGAGGATTAATGATATTCAAACGCATGTGAAATTAAAACGAAACTATTAGTATGTAGGTTTTGTCTGAATATCGTTAATCCCTGATTTACAGCATTAGTTTAAAGTTGTTTTATGCTCTGCTGTAAAATTAAGTTTTTTTGACTTATCACCGAGGTCAAAGATATTATATAGCCCGCTTTTCTGTATAATACAGATCAAGATCCTATTAATTGAAAAATATATTCATGATCTTTGTAATTATTTTATTTCTTATAATTATTGTTTGCTTCTAATATACGTTTTCATCTAATAATAAATTATAAATTTGCTCATCGTTTGGAATTTCACGTCATTCACATAAATGGGAATCGGACAATTGGACAATTATTAGCATGTGTGATTTTATTTTTGAAAACATGTTTATATTTGGGAAGTTTAAAAGGGATAATATTACTAAAAATAATAAAATATGAATCAACATTTTTCCTAAACTTCTGTTCAAATTCTTTGCGAAATTGTCTCTGAGTCATTTATATTCCATTGTTTGTGTTATTAGTATGTTGTGTGCTTTACAGAGAAATACGTAAGGGGTCGATGAAGGAAATCATTCTTTTATAAGGAGGCGATGAAAACAAAAGTTTGGGAATCCCCGGTTTACGGCTTTTCTCGTCTCCATTCTTTTTAAGACCATGTAGCGAGAAAGTACCTCGTTTTCATGAGAACAAGATCAGTCATCCAATCAATATAACTATCACATAAATATAAATCTTTTTAAAGAAATTCTTTCTTTTAATTTTAGTAGGTAATTAGCAATTTTATATACCATAGAACGTGCATGAAATACTTTTGGTAGATTTCGGTTATTTCAAAAACGCTTCTAGATATCTGGACCACGTGAGAATGTAACTAATGTTGAAATAATTTTGTAAACGCTCAAGAGATAGCGCGCCCGTCGTGTCCGTGAAGTTGGGGCTCTAGTTGCGTTTGTCCATACTGTGGCTGCAGCGCCGCCTCTCTCGTGCATGCG
Source organism: Teleogryllus occipitalis (assembly GCA_011170035.1). Taxonomy (NCBI): domain Eukaryota; kingdom Metazoa; phylum Arthropoda; class Insecta; order Orthoptera; family Gryllidae; genus Teleogryllus; species Teleogryllus occipitalis. The sequence goes on along the minus strand of BLKR01014851.1, from coordinate 5,623 downwards.
CACTCTTGTCAGATCCTGAACAAGGCGACTTCGTGTGTACCAGAGTGTACTGGTACTGAATGCTATCCCTATTGTGGCTGTATACCTACTGTAGACCGTTGCGATCAGAAACTCTCGCACGACGTCCACACGAAATCGCCCACCACCGGAGGATATTGCCTCCGCCAAAATGTTGATAAGGTAAGGAAAGTTCTTAGGAATATAACCGTACCTGTAATATTGTTTAGATACCTGCTACGGAAGTGACTAGTGCACCCGTGGCATAATGTATCGTGCTTTTGGAATTGTTTACATCGTCTTCATCGACTATCGTCATCTATATGAGTCAAGAATTGTGCGGAATCAGTGAAGTCGCATCATCTGTGATTGTTTTGAATCTGTCTGACTCATCATTGGATGAATTTTCGCCCACCATATAAACAAACTGGCCTTTTTATGTTTTGAATATATGAACAGATGTGCATCAAAATACTCAACAGTAGGGTGTGTTTATATCGCTGCAAGTCAATGTTCGTGATGACTGAATAACCGAAACTTGTGTATATGTGAATGGTAGTGTAGTTGGTATGGCAGAACATATATTGTGTAACTTCCAGGAAAACACAACATATTCAATTTTTTGGGGGGGACTTGAATCCTGGGGTGTGTGTTATTATTGTTGAACATCAATTGAAGACGTAAGTGCAATTTGCATGCCACCTTAGATTAAAACATGAGAAAATTTCAATATGTAATTTCATGTTCAGATTTTCTATTGAACATCGTATTATTATCAATAGCAATTGTTTAGTTTATTTTGTTAAAATTCACGATATCAGTTATGTTTTTGGCAACGGAAAAATATTTAATTTTTAGATACTTTACATTAAGTGTTTTATATTCAATGTCAAAGATGTGGATATTATAAAAATGCCTTTTGTGTTTGCCAAAAGGATTTTGGTTTCATAATATTCAAAGTATACATGTTACACATATCTTGTTTTCTCTTTTACATTTTTGTCTTAGTTCATTGTTTGGAGTGAGGTTATGTATCATGTGAATATCAAATATTTTGTGATCCATACATTCATTACACACATGGAATATTGCAATACAGGCTTCAAACTATATTATCTACAGTTTCAAAAACAGTCTTATCTATTTATGGAATTCTGCCAAAATTGTCATGCTGAATATGAAGGAATCTTTGAAGAGATGTTTTAATAAACTATTTTTTTAAGGAAAAAAATTATTATATTAATAAATAAGTGCAAGAGCATACAGCAAAGCTAAATTTTATAGAACACTTGGTTTGTAATAGAAAATGTGAAATAGAGGTGATGAAAGAGGAAATGGGAAGATTTTATACATTTCATTTTTCATCTTAGATATTCTGTAATGATTTAATTTTTTAGTTCTAACAGAAATAATTCTCCAAGTATTATGCTTTGTCTTTATTGTATTCTGCTATTTGATTTGTATGTTTCGTTAATACATTTTTTGTACCTCAAATAGCACTACTACTGCTACAATAATTTGAATTTCTAGCGTGTGACCATATGGATCTTCCAGAAACTAATTTGTTATGCAGAATATTTAGCTTCTGAATAATACTGCTTTCAGTTATCACTTATACAAATGAATAGTGATATGTGAAATGATAATGAACGTAATTAATTATATGAAATTATTCAGTAAACGTGCTATGGAATTTACAATCCAAGTATGCAGGAAAGATGACTTCCTTTGGTTCAGTTAACAGCATTAGAATGGGACTTGTCGAAATTTGGGCTTTTTTCCAAACCTTTAGAGATGTTCTTATGGTTGTTTCTAGCTATGATATTTTCATTCATGATTTTGCAGTGGAATGAAGACATTGCCTGTATTTCAACATATATTTTGTTTGCAGATTTCTGAAGAACATGGACATTTCACAAACTTTATAGATAGTGTCTAGCCTCTTCTTTACCCTATAATTAAATTTAATTTTTCCTTTGTCTTCCAGTTCCTTCCCATCAGTTCTTAATTAGAGCAAGTTTTACTCTTGTCTACTGATTGGTTTGACAGTACTTTTTTTTAAAAATGTTTTACACATTTCCATTGCAATTGCAAATTGCCAGACCAAGAGCCGTATTTTTTAATGATATGTTTCGCTTAGAATTTGAGTATATCTAGAATTATGTTTCAAATCATATTTGGAGCCCTTCTTCTTTGGCGAAAACGAAGAATCTTCGGATGTGTTCGGAAATGCATTTAGAATCGTCTTTGTAAATTGGTTCCAGTTCTAGCAAGTTGATTTGAGCGTTTTAATCGTTATTCTAATTCACTATCTGAAGACATGCGTAAATAAATCTTTGAATTTTGAATTCTATCTGTATCCTTATAGCGTATACGGAATTCTCTATGAAAAAATAGTCACCCAGTATTTCTGAAATGAAATTTGGACTGAAATGCACTTGTTTGATTTGAGGTTGCTGCTTGTTCACTGTTGTCTCGAAACGTAAAGACTGTCGCGATTTCCGCATTCAGCAGTGGTTTTGCGAGGGAACTGCGAGTAAGGTCGTGGAGCGCTGGGAAGGGGTTTCCAAACAGCGTCAGGAAAGTTCCTACTGGCACCGTGTCATTCCATATTCTCCATCTCTGTTAACTAGCTTTAAATTTTCAATTTGTCTCTCGCACCGATGTCGGGAAAGTCTCTTTAAAGTAATTTTATTAATTCCATCCCCAAATTTCTTCAGCTTATTAAAAATACTAGTATTTTGTATGTACGTGTAGTGAGGAGAAAGAACAAAATATACAATAGTTTTGTCAGACTTTTTAATTTAAGCAGCTTTTATCAAAGATGACCACTAGTTCATGATGTATTCAAAAACATTAAACCATAGAAATATGGAATCAATAACAAAATTAAACTATTAATGTTCCTTCTAATGGATAACAGTCGTAAGTTATACTCGTATTTTGTATGTACGTGTAGTGAGGAGAAAGAACAAAATATGCAATAGTTTTGTCAGACTTTTTAATTTAAGCAGCTTTTATCAAAGATGACCACTAGTTCATGATGTATTCAAAAACATTAAACCATAGAAATATGGAATCAATAACAAAATTAAACTATTAATGTTCCTTCTAATGGATAACAGTCGTAAGTTATACTCGTAAATAATTTGTATTAGGAAATTCGGGTATTTTTGCCCAAACATTTGCATCCTTACAGAAAAACGAAATATGTTATTTGTTTGGAAGAATTTCTGGTAATACTGGGTTCCTCCGTGCTGTACCATTTAATAATAATTAATCAAAGGCTGACCCAAAGGCTTTGGGGGCACGTTCTCCATAACCGAAATGTTACAGTACGAATCTTTAAATTTATTATTTAGCATTTTGATATTTATATTCTATTAAAGCATTATGTACTATAGATCTGTATGTCAAAAGCTAATTTACAAAAATTAAGGTGAAGCTTTTTTATAAAATAGCTCAGCTACTCATGCCCTCCCTCTGAGCAGTTTGTGGATGTGAACCTGGAGTTAATTCCTTGATTTTATACTAGATTTTTTATAAACATGTATGTGTATATATTTAACATTAGGTACATTCCTATCAAATAAGAGTATAGTGGGAAAAGAGTGGACATATTTTTCGTACTAGCACTGAGAATGTGAGAAATTGCTCTTGCTATTTCTCCAGTTGACAATTATTTCACAATTTTTTATTTAACAAAAAGGAGGACAGTGAAATTTCTTCAAACAAGAATTGTCATATTATTTGCAATTTGAATATGGATAATTCAGAATTTGGGCTGTTTACTTTTTATATTGGTTGATATCAAAAGATTTTATTCATATTTGAGTACATATAATCCAGACAATGTGATTTGCTAAGAATATAATGCAGGAAGTATTAGCTTATTTCTGTGACACATATCATTTGCGACCTTTCAGAAAATAAGATCACCTTTAGTGGGGTATAGTTTCTACAACAGTGGCAAAAGCAAAAGAGGGCCAAAGGGAATTAATGAAAAACTAAATGTCACCATGTTTTTCTATTAATTATCATGTATATAATCTGGATATCAATATATAATCATATTAAAATATATTTTTAATTTATTTTATTTAATCTGGGAAGTATGTCGGTAGGGGAACCCCTTGGAATTCATAGCGGGAAGGGGGGGGGGTCCTAGTATTAAAAGATTTTTTAGAAGGGAGTAGGAAAGCTAATTTTAATGAACATATCTTGTGAATTACCCCATTAGTTGTACTACATTGAGGAGTGTTGCACATGAGAAATGGAACATAAACTCCAGTTTAACATTGTATTTTCTCAGTTGTTATTCTTCTTCCACTTCTTTGTTTTCCCTTCAGTCTTGTATAAATTCATTGTGCTTTTTTGGCATTTGTCTGTCCTCTGCTAATATAGCTATGTTGAAGTAGGTTATAATAGCTATGATGAAATGGGTAAAAAGTCATTAGCATGAGAGAATTCTTTTTAAGGAAGACTACAGTAGTTGTAGTATGGCGGGTCGATGTGAACCCGCTTTATTTTGTTGGCCAGTAGTTAGAGGAAAGGAGTTGTAGTTTTTGAGCCCTCGTGTTACTTTTCGTGGAGAATACGCCTCTTAGGATTTCAATTGGAAAATATTTTTCAGTGCGAGTCGGACCCTTTTTTTTTTTTTTTTTTTTTTCATTGACAAGACAAATTAATGCGCGAAAAGGGAGGTAACCTTCATGGAAATAAAAATCATTCAGACACACGTCGAGTCGAAGTCTTGCGAAAATTGACACAGCCTGCTTGCTGTAGTGTACAGGTCTGTTCGTTACATGGGTAGCTCTATAACGGGAGCCTCAGAATTTTACACTATTTTCTTTATAATGAACTCCTTTCTTCAGAAAGTAGATCTGAGATCACTTAAATGAAAGCACTCTAACCACGCGTAAAACACAGTCGCGTTAGTCGTCGGCTCGCAGGGCACGGCCTTGTGCGTCAATGGCTTGTTGCAGCATTACAGTCAATCACAGCAGTGGGCGGAGCTTCGCTCGTCCACATGAGACCTTTAGAACTGCAGCGCAGGGTGGCCCGGGAAGCTTGACTTGCGTTGTTATGTCGGCACGTTGGCCGGAAGGGAGGGCAGTTTGTAACTACGCGGGGTATTTTCCACAAAGGCGCGGTGAAGTAATTGTATAATGTCTGTGTAAATATAGATGCCCCTTGAAACTATTAAGAGGATTTGCAAAACACGTCTTATACTACTATTTACACTTAATGTAAATTTCATCGTGTAGATCTATAGTGTAATGTGTATTCAAGCCGCTACTAGTTCACTTGCTCACTCATTTGAGTGAACAAACCTTTCTGCTTATTGTCCGAAAGAAGAGCTCTGTTCTGTAAATATCTAGCAGACAAGTTACAGCCTGCTGAGAAAGTAATTTCGAAACCAAAACGCCTCGTCGCCTACGACAACCATGACATCAGGCTCTTTCGATTGCTTTCCCTTATCACTCGGATTCGGCCTGTGTTGAGATGTTTTAGAACAGTGAAGTAGTACGGGAAAGTGGGTGGCGTGAAATCTTAACCTCATGCCCCTTTAATATGCTCCATCTACCTTTACGCCCTGGCAGAGAGCCAACAAAGAAATCTAGCT